>SWDC01000158.1:1774675-2257175 GCA_004919715.1 Linderniella brevidens
GCATTTGAGTTCTTCAAAAAGGCATTCGACTTCGTCAACAAGGCATTCTACTTGGTAAACAAGGCATTCAACTTGTTCAACAAGGCTTCTACTTGTTCAACAAGGCACTGCACTTACACAACAAGGCATTCGTCTTGTTAAGCAAGACATTCTACTTGGTCAACAAGGCATTCGACTATTTCAACACGGCATTCGAATTGTTTAATAAGACATACTTGGTCAACAAGGCATTCGTTCAAAAAGGCCTTCGACTTGTTCAACAAGGCGTTCGACTTGGTAAACAAGGCATCTGAGTTGTTCAACAAGGCATTCGACTTGGTCAACAAGACATTCGACTTGTTCGAAAAGGCGTTCGACTTGTTCACCGAGGCGTTCGACCAAGGCATACAACTTGGTCAACAAGGCATTTGACTTGTTCAAAAAGATATTTTACTTGTTCAACAAGGCTTTCTACTTGGTCAACAAGGCATTCTACTTGGTCAAACAAGGTGTTCGACTTTTTCAAAAGGCATTCGACTTGTTTAAAAGGGGTGACTTGGTCAACAAGGCATTCGAGTTGTCAACAAGGAATTCTACTTGTTCAAAATGGCATTCGGCTTGGTCAACAAGGCATTCTCCTTGTTTAACAAGGCACTCGACTTGTTCAACAAGGCATTCTACTTGGTCAACATGGCATTGGACTTGTTCAACAAGGCATTCGACTTGTTCGGAAAGGCCTTTGACTTGGTCATAAGGTATTCCACTTGTTGAACAAGGCATTCCACTTGGTCAATAAGGCATTTGAGTTGTTCAACAAGGCATTCGACTTGGTCAACAAGGCATTCTACTTGGTCAACAAGGCATTCGACTTGTTTAAAATGGCATTCGGCTTGGTCAACAAGGCACTCGACTTGTTCAACAAGGCGTTCTACTTGGTCAACATGGCATTGGACTTGTTCAACAAGGCATTCGATTTGTTCAACAAGTTATTCTACTTGTTCAATAAGGCATTAAAGTTGTTCAACAAGGCATTCGACTTGTTCGGAAAGGCCTTCGAGATGGTCAACCAGGTATTCGACTTGTTCAACAAGGCATTCCACTTAGTCAATAAGGCATTTGAGTTGTTCAAACAAGGCATTCACTTGGTCAACAAGGTATCGACTTGTTCAACAAGGCGTTCGACTAGTTCAACAAATCATATCACTTGGTCAACCAAGGCATTCAACTTGTTCAACAAGGCATTCGACTTCTTCAACATGGCATTACTTGGTCAACAAGGCATTTGAGTTCTTAAAAAAGGCATTCGACTTCGTCAACAAGGCATTCTAACTTGGTAACCAAGGCATTCAACTTGTTCAACAGGGCATTCTACTTGTTCAACAAGGCATTGCACTTACACAACAAGGCATTCGTCTTTTAAGCAAGACATTCTACTTAGTCAACAAGGCCTTCGACTATTTCAACACGGCATTCGAATTGTTTAATAAGACATACTTGGTCAACAAGGCATTCGTTCAAAAAGGCCTTCGACTTGTTCAACAAGGCGTTCGACCAAGGGTGCGACTTGGTAAACAAGGCATCTGAGTTGTTCAACAAGGCATTCGACTTGGTCAACAAGACATTCGACTTGTTCGAAAAGGCGTTCGACTTGTTCACAAGGTTCGACCAAGGCATACAACTTGGTCAACAAGGCATTTTGGCTTGTTCAAAAAGATATTTACTTGTTCAACAAGGTTTACTTGGTCAACAAGGCATTCTACTTGGTCAACAAGGTGTTCGACTTTTCAACAAGGCATTCGACTTGTTTAAAAAGGGGTGTTGGTCAACAAGGTATTCGAGTTGTTCAACAAGGAATTCTACTTGTTCAAAATGGCATTCGGCTTGGTCAACAAGGCATTCACTTGTTTAACAAGGCACTCGACTGTTCAACAAGGCGTTCTACTTGGTCAACATGGCATTGGATTGTTCAACAAGGCATTCGACTTGTTCGGAAAGGCCTTTGACTTGGTCAATAAGGTATTCCACTGTTGAACAAGGCATTCCACTTGGTCATAAGGCATTTGAGTTGTTCAACAAGGCATTCGACTTGGTCAAAAGGCATTCTACTTGGTCAACAAGGCATTCGACTTGTTTAAAATGGCATTCGGCTTGGTCAACAAGGCACTCGACTTGTTCAACAAGGCGTTCTACTGGTCAACATGGCATTGGACTTGTTCAACAAGGCATTCGATTTGTTCACAAGTTATTCTACTTGTCAATAAGGCATTAAAGTTGTTCAACAAGGCATTCGACTTGTTCGGAAAGGCCTTCGAGATGGTCAACCAGGTATTCGACTTGTTCAACAAGGCATTCCACTTGGTCAATAAGGCATTTGAGTTGTTCAAAAGGCATTCACTTGGTCAACAAGGTATTCGACTTGTTCAACAAGGCGTTCGACTAGTTCAACAAATCATCATTGGTCAACAGGCATTCAACTTGTTCAACAAGGCATTCGACTTCTTCAACATGGCATTACTTGGTCAACAAGGCATTGAGTTCTTAAAAAGGCATTCGACTTCGTCAACAAGGCATTCTACTTGGTAACCAAGGCATTCAACTTGTTCAACAGGCATTCTACTTGTTCAACAAGGCATTGCACTTACACAACAAGGCATTCGTTGTTAAGCAAGACATTCTACTTGGTCAACAAGGCCTTCGACTATTTCAACACGGCATTCGAATTGTTTAATAAGACATACTTGGTCAACAAGGCATTCGTTCAAAAAGGCCTTCGACTTGTTCAACAAGGCGTTCGACCAAGGCGTGCGACTTGGTAAACAGGCATCTGAGTTGTTCAACAAGGCATTCGACTTGGTCAACAAGACATTCGACTTGTTCGAAAAGGCGTTCGACTTGTTCACCAAGGCGTTCGACCAAGGCATACAACTTGGTCAACAAGGCATTTGGCTTGTTCAAAAGATATTTTACTTGTTCAACAAGGCTTTCTACTTGGTCACAAGGCATTCTACTTGGTCACAAGGTGTCGACTTTTTCAACAAGGCATTCGATGTTTAAAAGGCGTGACTTGGTCAACAAGGCATTCGAGTGTTCAACAAGGAATTCTACTTGTTCAAATGGCATTCGGCTTGGTCAACAAGGCATTCTAATTGTTTAACAAGGCACTCGACTTGTTCAACAAGGCGTTCTACTTGGTCAACATGGCATTGGACTTGTTCAACAAGGCATTCGACTTGTTCGGAAAGGCCTTTGACTTGGTCAATCAGGTATTCCACTTGTTCAACAAGGCATTCCAGTTGGTCAATAAGGCATTTGAGTTGTTCAACAAGGCATTCGACTTGGTCAACAAGGCATTCTACTTGGTCAACAAGGCATTTGACTTGTTTAACAAGGCGTGACTTAGTTAACAAGGCATTCGAGTTGTTCAACAAGGCATTCTACTTGTTCAAATTGCATTCGGCTTGGTCAACATGGCGTACAAGGCATTCTACTTGTTTAACAAGGCATTCGACTTGTTCAACAGAGCATTCTACTTGGTCAACATGGCATTCGACTTGTTCAACAAGGCATTCGATTTGTTCAACAAGTTATTCTACTTGGTCAATAAGGAATTCTACTTGTTCAAAAGGGCATTCGGCTTGGTCAACAAGGCACTCGACTTGTTCAACAAGGCGTTCTACTTGGTCAACATGGCATTGGACTTGTTCAACAAGGCATTCGATTTGTTCAACAAGTTATTCTACTTGTTCAATAAGGCATCAAAGTTGTTCAACAAGGCATTCGACTTGTTCGGAAAGGCCTTCGAGATGGTCAACCAAGTATTCGACTTGTTCAACAAGGCATTCCACTTAGTCAATAAGGCATTTGAGTTGTTCAACAAGGCATTCGACTTGTTCAACAAGGCGTTCGACTTGTTCAACAAATCATTCCACTTGGTCAACAAGGCATTTGAGTTGTTCAACAAGGCATTCTCCTTGTTGAACAAGGCATTCAACTTGTTCAACAAGGCATTCGACTTCTTCAACATGGCATTACTTGGTCAACAAGGCATTTGAGTTCTTCAAAAAGGCATTCGACTTCGTCAACAAGGCATTTACTTGGTAACCAAGGCATTCAACTTGTTCAAAAGGCATTCTACTTGTTCAAAGGCACTGCACTTACAACAAGGCATTCGTCTTGTTAAGCAAGACATTCTACTTGGTCAACAGGCATTCGACTATTTCAACACGGCATTCGAATTGTTTAATAAGACATACTTGGTCAACAAGGCATTCGTTCAAAAGGCCTTCGACTTGTTCAACAAGGCGTTCGACTTGGTAAACAAGGCATCTGAGTTGTTCAACAAGGCATTCGACTTGGTCAACAAGACATTCGACTTGTTCGAAAAGGCGTTCGACTTGTTCACCGAGGCGTTCGACCAGGCATACACTTGGTCAACAAGGCATTTGACTTGTTCAAAAAGATATTTTACTTGTTCAACAAGGCTTTCTACTTGGTCAACAAGGCATTCTACTTGGTCAACAAGGTGTTCGACTTTTTCAACAAGGCATTCGACTTGTTTAAAAAGGGGTGACTTGGTCAACAAGGTATTCGAGTTGTTCAACAAGGAATTCTACTTGTTCAAAATGGCATTCGGCTTGGTCAACAAGGCATTCTCCTTGTTTAACAAGGCACTCGACTTGTTCAACAAGGCATTCTACTTGGTCAACATGGCATTGGACTTGTTCAACAAGGCATTCGACTTGTTCGGAAAGGCCTTTGACTTGGTCAATAAGGTATTCCACTTGTTGAACAAGGCATTCCACTTGGTCAATAAGGCATTTGAGTTGTTCAACAAGGCATTCGACTTGGTCAACAAGGCATTCTACTTGGTCAACAAGGCATTCGACTTGTTTAAAATGGCATTCGGCTTGGTCAACAAGGCACTCGACTTGTTCAACAAGGCGTTCTACTTGGTCAACATGGCATTGGACTTGTTCAACAAGGCATTCGATTTGTTCAACAAGTTATTCTACTTGTTCAATAAGGCATTAAAGTTGTTCAACAAGGCATTCGACTTGTTCGGAAAGGCCTTCGAGATGGTCAACCAGGTATTCGACTTGTTCAACAAGGCATTCCACTTAGTCAATAAGGCATTTGAGTTGTTCAACAAGGCATTCACTTGGTCAACAAGGTATTCGACTTGTTCAACAAGGCGTTCGACTAGTTCAACAAATCATATCACTTGGTCACAAGGCATTCACTTGTTCAACAAGGCATTCGACTTCTTCAACATGCATTACTTGGTCAACAAGGCATTTGAGTTCTTAAAAAGCATTCGACTTCGTCAACAAGGCATTCTACTTGGTAACCAAGGCATTCAACTTGTTCAACAGGGCATTCTACTTGTTCAACAAGGCATTGCACTTACACAACAAGGCATTCGTCTTGTTAAGCAAGACATTCTACTTAGTCAACAAGGCCTTCGACTATTTCAACACGGCATTCGAATTGTTTAATAAGACATACTTGGTCAACAAGGCATTCGTTCAAAAAGGCCTTCGACTTGTTCAACAAGGCGTTCGACCAAGGCGTGCGACTTGGTAAACAAGGCATCTGAGTTGTTCAACAAGGCATTCGACTTGGTCAACAAGACATTCGACTTGTTCGAAAAGGCGTTCGACTTGTTCACCAAGGCGTTCGACCAAGGCATACAACTTGGTCAACAAGGCATTTGGCTTGTTCAAAAAGATATTTTACTTGTTCAACAAGGCTTTCTACTTGGTCAACAAGGCATTCTACTTGGTCAACAAGGAGTTCGACTTTTCAACAAGGCATTCGACTTGTTTAAAAGGGGTGACTTGGTCAACAAGGTATTCGAGTTGTTCAACAAGGAATTCTACTTGTTCAAATGGCATTCGGCTTGGTCAACAAGCATTCTACTTGTTTAACAAGGCACTCGACTTGTTCAACAAGGCGTTCTACTTGGTCAACATGGCATTGGACTTGTTCAACAAGGCATTCGACTTGTTCGGAAAGGCCTTTGACTTGGTCAATAAGGTATTCCACTTGTTGAACAAGGCATTCCACTTGGTCATAAGCATTTGAGTTGTTCAACAAGGCATTCGACTTGGTCACAAGGCATTCTACTTGGTCACAAGGCATTCGACTTGTTTAAAATGGCATTCGGCTTGGTCAACAAGGCACTCGACTTGTTCAACAAGGCGTTCTACTTGGTCAACATGGCATTGGACTTGTTCAACAAGGCATTCGATTTGTTCAACAAGTTATTCTACTTGTTCAATAAGGCATTAAAGTTGTTCAACAAGGCATTCGACTTGTTCGGAAAGGCCTTCGAGATGGTCAACCAGGTATTCGACTTGTTCAACAAGGCATTCCACTTGGTCAATAAGGCATTTGAGTTGTTCAACAAGGCATTCACTTGGTCAACAAGGTATTCGACTTGTTCAACAAGGCGTTCGACTAGTTCAACAAATCATATCACTTGGTCAACAAGGCATTCAACTTGTTCAACAAGGCATTCGACTTCTTCAACATGGCATTACTTGGTCAACAAGGCATTTGAGTTCTTAAAAAAGGCATTCGACTTCGTCAACAAGGCATTCTACTTGGTAACCAAGGCATTCAACTTGTTCAACAGGGCATTCTACTTGTTCAACAAGGCATTGCACTTACACAACAAGGCATTCGTCTTGTTAAGCAAGACATTCTACTTGGTCAACAAGGCCTTCGACTATTTCAACACGGCATTCGAATTGTTTAATAAGACATACTTGGTCAACAAGGCATTCGTTCAAAAAGGCCTTCGACTTGTTCAACAAGGCGTTCGACCAAGGCGTGCGACTTGGTAAACAAGGCATCTGAGTTGTTCAACAAGGCATTCGACTTGGTCAACAAGACATTCGACTTGTTCGAAAAGGCGTTCGACTTGTTCACCAAGGCGTTCGACCAAGGCATACAACTTGGTCAACAAGGCATTTGGCTTGTTCAAAAAGATATTTTACTTGTTCAACAGGCTTCTACTTGGTCAACAAGGCATTCTACTTGGTCACAAGGTGTTCGACTTTTTCAACAAGGCATTCGACTTGTTTAAAAAGGCGTGACTTGGTCAACAAGGCATTCGAGTTGTTCAACAAGGAATTCTACTTGTTCAAAATGGCATTCGGCTTGGTCAACAAGGCATTCTACTTGTTTAACAAGGCACTCGACTTGTTCAACAAGGCGTTCTACTTGGTCAACATGGCATTGGACTTGTTCAACAAGGCATTCGACTTGTTCGGAAAGGCCTTTGACTTGGTCAATCAGGTATTCCACTTGTTCAACAAGGCATTCCACTTGGTCAATGAAGGCATTTGAGTTGTTCAACAAGGCATTCGACTTGGTCAACAAGGCATTCTACTTGGTCAACAAGGCATTTGACTTGTTTAACAAGGCGTGACTTAGTTAACAAGGCATTCGAGTTGTTCAACAAGGCATTCTACTTGTTCAAATTGCATTCGGCTTGGTCAACATGGCGTACAAGGCATTCTACTTGTTTAACAAGGCATTCGACTTGTTCAACAGAGCATTCTACTTGGTCAACATGGCATTCGACTTGTTCAACAAGGCATTCGATTTGTTCAACAAGTTATTCTACTTGGTCAATAAGGCATCAAAGTTGTTCAACAAGGCCATCAACCTTTTTGGAAAGGCCTTCGACTTGGTCAACAAGGTATTCGACTTGTTCAACAAGGCGTTCGACTTGTTCAACAAATCATTCCACTTGGTCAACAAGGCATTCCACTTGGTCAACAAGGCATTCTACTTGTTGAACATGGCATTCAACTTGTTCAACAAGGCATTCGACTTGGTTTACAACGTATTTGAGTTGTTCAACAAGGCATTTGAGTTGTTCAACAAGGCATTCTACTTGGTAACCAAGGCATTCAACTTGTTTAACAAGGCATTCTACTTGTTCAAGAAGGCATTCTACTTGTTCAACAAGGCATTGCACTTGAACAACAAGGCATTCGTCTTGCTAAGCAAGACATTCTACTTGGTCAACAAGGCATTCGACTTGTTCAACACGGCATTCGAATTGTTTAATAAGACATGCTTGGTCAACAAGGCAATCGTTCAAAAAGGCCTTCGACTTGTTCAACAAGGCGTTCAACCAAGGCGTTCGACTTGGTAAACAAGGCATCTGAGTTGTTCAACAAGGCATTCGACATGGTCAACAACGCATTCGACTTGTTCGAAAAGGCCTTCGACTTGTTCACCAAGGCGTTCGACCAAGGCATACAACTTTGTCAACAAGGCATTTGGCTTGTTCAAAAAGACATTTTACTTGTTAACCAAGGCCTTCTACTTGGTCAACAAGGCATTCTACTTGGTCAACAAGGTGTTCGACTTTTTCAACAATGCATTCGACTTGTTTAAAAAGGCGTGACTTGGCAACCAAGGCATTCGAGTTGTTCAACAAGGAATTCTACTTGTTCAAAAGGGCATTCGGCTTGGTCAACAAGGCACTCGACTTGTTCAACAAGGCGTTCTACTTGGTCAACATGGCATTGGACTTGTTCAACAAGGCATTCGATTTGTTCAACAAGTTATTCTACTTGTTCAATAAGGCATCAAAGTTGTTCAACAAGGCATTCGACTTGTTCGGAAAGGCCTTCGAGATGGTCAACCAAGTATTCGACTTGTTCAACAAGGCATTCCACTTAGTCAATAAGGCATTTGAGTTGTTCAACAAGGCATTCGACTTGTTCAACAAGGCGTTCGACTTGTTCAACAAATCATTCCACTTGGTCAACAAGGCATTTGAGTTGTTCAACAAGGCATTCTCCTTGTTGAACAAGGCATTCAACTTGTTCAACAAGGCATTCGACTTCTTCAACATGGCATTACTTGGTCAACAAGGCATTTGAGTTCTTCAAAAAGGCATTCGACTTCGTCAACAAGGCATTCTACTTGGTAACCAAGGCATTCAACTTGTTCAACAAGGCATTGCACTTACACAACAAGGCATTCGACTTGTTAAGCAAGACATTCTACTTGGTCACCAAGGCATTCGACTATTTCAACACGGCATTCGAATTGTTTAGTAAGACATACTTGGTCAACAAGGCATTCGTTCAAAAAGGCCTTCGACTTGTTCAACAAGGCGTTCGACTTGGTAAACAAGGCATCTGAGTTGTTCAACAAGGCATTCGACATGGTCAACAAGACATTCGACTTGTTCGAAAAGGCGTTCGACTTGTTCACCAAGGCGTTCGACCAAGGCATAGAACTTGGTCAACAAGGCATTTGGCTTGTTCAAAAGATATTTTACTTGTTCAACAAGGCTTTCTACTTGGTCATAGGCATTCTACTTGGTCAACAAGGTGTTCGACTTTTTCAACAAGGCATTCGACTTGTTTAAAAAGGGTGACTTGGTCAACAAGGCATTCGAGTTGTTCAACAAGGAATTCTACTTGTTCAAAATGGTATTCGGCTTGGTCAACAAGGCATTCTACATGTTTAACAAGCACTCGACTTGTTCAACAAGGCGTTCTACTTGGTCAACATGGCATTGGACTTGTTCAACAAGGCATTCGACTTGTTCGGAAAGGCCTTTGACTTGGTCAATAAGGTATTCCACTTGTTGAACAAGGCATTCCACTTGGTCAATAAGGCATTTGAGTTGTTCAACAAGGCATTCCACTTGGTCAACAAGGCATTTCTACTTGGTCAACAAGGCATTCGACTTGTTTAACAAGGCGTGACTTAGTCAACAAGGCATTCGAGTTGTTCAATAAGGCATTCTACTTGTTCAAATTGCATTCGGCTTGGTCAACATGGCATACAAGGCATTCTACTTGTTTAACAAGGCATTCGACTTGTTCAACAGAGCATTCTACTTGGTCAACATGGCATTCGACTTGTTCAACAAGGCATTCGATTTGTTCAACAAGTTATTCTACTTGGTCAATAAGGCATCAAAGTTGTTCAACAAGGCCATCGACCTTTTTGGAAAGGCCTTCGACTTGGTCAACAAGGTATTCGACTTGTTCAACAAGGCGTTCGACTTGTTCAACAACTCATTCCACTTGGTCAACAAGGCATTTGAGTTGTTCAACAAGGCATTCTCCTTGTTGAACAAGGCATTCAACTTGTTCAACAAGACATTCGACTTCTCAACATGGCATTACTTGGTCAACAAGGTATTTGAGTTCTTCAAAAAGGCATTCGACTTCCTCAACAAGGCATTCTACTTGGTAACCAAGGCATTCTACTTGTACAACAAGGCATTGCACTTACACAACAAGGCATTCGACTTGTTAAGCAAGACATTCTACTTGGTCAACAAGGCATTCGACTATTTCAACACGGCATTCGAATTGTTTAATAAGACATACTTGGTCAACAAGGCATTCGTTCAAAAAGGCCTTCGACTTGTTCAACAAGGCGTTCGACCAAGGCGTTCGACTTGGTAAACAAGGCATCTGAGTTGTTCAACAAGGCATTCGACTTGGTCAACAAGACATTCGACTTGTTCGAAAAGGCGTTCGACTTGTTCACCAAGGCGTTCGACCAAGGCATACAATTTGGTCAACAAGGCATTTGGCTTGTTCAAAAAGATATTTTACTTGTTCAACAAGTCTTTCTACGTGGTCAACAAGTCATTTTACTTGGTCAACTAGGTGTTCGACTTTTTCAACAAGGCATTCGACTTGTTTAAAAAGGGGTGACTTGGTCAACAAGGCATTCGAGTTGCTCAACAAGGAATTCTACTTGTTCAAAATGGCATTCGGCTTGGTCAACAAGGCATTCTACTTGTTTAACAAGGCACTCGACTTGTTCAACAAGGCGTTCTACTTGGTCAACATGGCATTGGACTTGTTCAACAAGCCATTCGACTTGTTCGGAAAGGCCTTTGACTTGGTCAATAAGGTATTCCACTTGTTGAACAAGGCATTCCACTTGGTCAATAAGGCATTTGAGTTGTTCAACAAGGCATTCGACTTGGTCAACAAGGCATTCTAGTTGGTTAACAAGGCATTCGACTTGTTTAACAAGGCGTGACTTAGTCAACAAGGCATTCGAGTTGTTCAAGAAGGCATTCTTCTTGTTCAAATTGCATTCGGCTTGGTCAACATGGCATACAAGGCATTCTACTTGTTTAACAAGGCATTCGACTTGTTCAACAGATTATTCTACTTGGTCAACATGGCATTCGACTTGTTCAACAAGGCATTCGATTTGTTCAACAAGTTATTCTACTTGGTCAATAAGGCATCAAAGTTGTTCAACAAGGCCATCGACCTTTTTGGAAAGGCCTTCGACTTGGTCAACAAGGTATTCGACTTGTTCAACAAGACGTTCGACTTGTTCAACAAATCATTCCACTTGGTCAACAAGGAATTCCACTTGGTCAACAAGGCATTCTACTTGTTGAACAGGGCATTCAACTTTTTCAACAAGGCATTCGACTTGGTTTACAACGTATTGCAGTTGTTCAACAAGGCATTTGAGTTGTTCAACAAGGCATTCGACTTCGTCAACAAGGCATTCTACTTGGTAACCAAGGCATTCAACTTGTTTAACAAGGCATTCTACTTGTTCAAGAAGGCATTCTACTTGTTCAAAAAGGCATTGCACTTGAACAACAAGGCATTCGTCTTGTTAAGCAAGACATTCTACTTGGTCAACAAGGGATTCGACTTGTTCAACACGGCATTCGAATTGTTTAATAAGACATACTTGGTCAACAAGGCATTCGTTCAAAAAGGCCTTCGACTTGTTCAACAAGGCGTTCAACCAAGGCGTTCGACTTCGTAAACAAGGCATCTGAGTTGTTCAACAAGGCATTAAACTTGGTCAACAAGGCATTCGACCTGTTCGAAAAGGCCTTCGACTTGTTCACCAAGGCGTTCGACCAAGGCATACAACTTTGTCAACAAGGCATTTGGCTTGTTCAAAAAGACATTTTACTTGTTCAACAAGGCCTTCTACTTGGTCAACAAGGTGTTCGACTTGTTTAACAAGGCGTGACTTAGTCAACAAGGCATTCGAGTTGTTCAATAAGGCATTCTACTTGTTCAAATTGCATTCGGCTTGGTCAACATGGCATACAAGGCATTCTACTTGTTAACAAGGCATTCGACTTGTTCAACAGAGCATTCTACTTGGTCAACATGGCATTCGACTTGTTCAACAAGGCATTCGATTTGTTCAACAAGTTATTCTACTTGGTCAATAAGGCATCAAAGTTGTTCAACAAGGCCATCGACCTTTTTGGAAAGGCCTTCGACTTGGTCAACAAGGTATTCGACTTGTTCAACAAGGCGTTCGACTTGTTCAACAACTCATTCCACTTGGTCAACAAGGCATTTGAGTTGTTCAACAAGGCATTCTCCTTGTTGAACAAGGCATTTAACTTGTTCAACAAGACATTCGACTTCTCAACATGGCATTACTTGGTCAACAAGGTATTTGAGTTCTTCAAAAAGGCATTCGACTTCGTCAACAAGGCATTCTACTTGGTAACCAAGGCATTCTACTTGTACAACAAGGCATTGCACTTACACAACAAGGCATTCGACTGTTAAGCAAGACATTCTACTTGGTCACAAGGCATTCGACTATTTCAACACGGCATTCGAATTGTTTAATAAGACATACTTGGTCAACAAGGCATTCGTTCAAAAAGGCCTTCGACTTGTTCAACAAGGCGTTCGACTTGGTAAACAAGGCATCTGAGTTGTTCAACAAGGCATTCGACATGGTCAACAAGACATTCGACTTGTTCGAAAAGGCGTTCGACTTGTTCACCAAGGCGTTCGACCAAGGCATAGAACTTGGTCAACAAGGCATTTGGCTTGTTCAAAAAGATATTTTACTTGTTCAACAAGGCTTTCTACTTGGTCAACAAGGCATTCTACTTGGTCAACAAGGTGTTCGACTTTTTCAACAAGGCATTCGACTTGTTTAAAAAGGGGTGACTTGGTCAACAAGGCATTCGAGTTGTTCAACAAGGAATTCTACTTGTTCAAAATGGTATTCGGCTTGGTCAACAAGGCATTCTACATGTTTAACAAGGCACTCGACTTGTTCAACAAGGCGTTCTACTTGGTCAACATGGCATTGGACTTGTTCAACAAGGCATTCCACTTGTTCGGAAAGGCCTTTGACTTGGTCAATAAGGTATTCCACTTGTTGAACAAGGCATTCCACTTGGTCAATAAGGCATTTGAGTTGTTCAACAAGGCATTCCACTTGGTCAACAAGGCATTTCTACTTGGTCAACAAGGCATTCGACTTGTTTAACAAGGCGTGACTTAGTCAACAAGGCATTCGAGTTGTTCAATAAGGCATTCTACTTGTTCAAATTGCATTCGGCTTGGTCAACATGGCATACAAGGCATTCTACTTGTTAACAAGGCATTCGACTTGTTCAACAGAGCATTCTACTTGGTCACATGGCATTCGACTTGTTCAACAAGGCATTCGATTGTTCAACAAGTTATTCTACTTGGTCAATAAGGCATCAAAGTTGTTCAACAAGGCCATCGACCTTTTGGAAAGGCCTTCGACTTGGTCAACAAGGTATTCGACTTGTTCAACAAGGCGTTCGACTTGTTCAACAACTCATTCCACTTGGTCAACAAGGCATTTGAGTTGTTCAACAAGGCATTCTCCTTGTTGAACAAGGCATTCAACTTGTTCAACAAGACATTCGACTTCTCAACATGGCATTACTTGGTCAACAAGGTATTTGAGTTCTTCAAAAAGGCATTCGACTTCGTCAACAAGGCATTCTACTTGGTAACCAAGGCATTCTACTTGTACAACAAGGCATTGCACTTACACAACAAGGCATTCGACTTGTTAAGCAAGACATTCTACTTGGTCAACAAGGCATTCGACTATTTCAACACGGCATTCGAATTGTTTAATAAGACATACTTGGTCAACAAGGCATTCGTTCAAAAAGGCCTTCGACTTGTTCAACAAGGCGTTCGACCAAGGCGTTCGACTTGGTAAACAAGGCATCTGAGTTGTTCAACAAGGCATTCGACTTGGTCAAAGACATTCGACTTGTTCGAAAAGGCGTTCGACTTGTTCACCAAGGCGTTCGACCAAGGCATACAATTTGGTCAACAAGGCATTTGGCTTGTTCAAAAAGATTTTACTTGTTCAACAAGTCTTTCTACGTGGTCAACAAGTCATTTTACTTGGTCAACTAGGTGTTCGACTTTTTCAACAAGGCATTCGACTTGTTTAAAAAGGGGTGACTTGGTCAACAAGGCATTCGAGTTGCTCAACAAGGAATTCTACTTGTTCAAAATGGCATTCGGCTTGGTCAAACAAGGCATTCTACTTGTTTAACAAGGCACTCGACTTGTTCAACAAGGCGTTCTACTTGGTCAACATGGCATTGGACTTGTTCAACAAGGCATTCGACTTGTTCGGAAAGGCCTTTGACTTGGTCAATATGGTATTCCACTTGTTGAACAAGGCATTCCACTTGGTCAATAAGGCATTTGAGTTGTTCAACAAGGCATTCGACTTGGTCAACAAGGCATTCTACTTGGTCAACAAGGCATTCGACTTGTTTAACAAGGCGTGACTTAGTCAACAAGGCATTCGAGTTGTTCAACAAGGCATTCTACTTGTTCAAATTGCATTCGGCTTGGTCAACATGGCATACAAGCCATTCTACTTGTTTAACAAGGCATTCGACTTGTTGAACAGAGCATTCTACTTGGTCAACATGGCATTCGACTTGTTCAATAAGGCATTCGATTTGTTCAACAAGTTATTCGACTTGGTCAATAAGGCATCAAAGTTGTTCAACAAGGCCATCGACCTTTTTGGAAAGGCCTTCGACTTTGTCAACAAGGTATTCGACTTGTTCAACAAGTCGTTCGACTTGTTAACCAAATCATTCCACTTGGTCAACAAGGCATTCCACTTGGTCAACAAGGCATTCTACTGTTGAACAGGGCATTCAACTTGTTCAACAAGGCATTCGACTTGGTTTACAACGTATTTGAGTTGTTCAACAAGGCATTTGAGTTGTTCAACAAGGCATTCGACTTCGTCAACAAGGCATTCTACTTGGTAACCAAGGCATTCAACTTGTTTAACAAGGCATTCTACTTGTTCAAGAAGGCATTCTACTTGTTCAACAAGGCATTGCACTTGAACAACAAGGCATTCGTCTTGTTAAGCAAGACATTCTACTTGGTCAACAAGGCATTCGACTTGTTCAACACGGCATTCGAATTGTTTAATAAGACATACTTGGTCAACAAGGCATTCGTTCAAAAAGGCCTTCGACTTGTTCAACAAGGCGTTCAACCAAGGCGTTCGACTTCGTAAACAAGGCATCTGAGTTGTTCAACAAGGCATTCGACTTTGTCAACAAGGCATTCGACTTGTTCGAAAAGGCCTTCGACTTGTTCACCAAGGCGTTCGACCAAGGCATACAACTTTGTCAACAAGGCATTTGGCTTGTTCAAAAAGACATTTTACTTGTTCAACAAGGCCTTCTACTTGGTCAACAAGGTGTTCGACTTGTTTAACAAGGCGTGACTTAGTCAACAAGGCATTCGAGTTGTTCAATAAGGCATTCTACTTGTTCAAATTGCATTCGGCTTGGTCAACATGGCATACAAGGCATTCTACTTGTTTAACAAGGCATTCGACTTGTTCAACAGAGCATTCTACATGGTCAACATGGCATTCGACTTGTTCAACAAGGCATTCGATTTGTTCAACAAGTTATTCTACTTGGTCAATAAGGCATCAATGTTGTTCAACAAGGCCATCGACCTTTTTGGAAAGGCCTTCGACTTGGTCAACAAGGTATTCGACTTGTTCAACAAGGCGTTCGACTTGTTCAACAACTCATTCCACTTGGTCAACAGGCATTTGAGTGTTCAACAAGGCATTCTCCTTGTTGAACAAGGCATTCAACTTGTTCAACAAGACATTCGACTTCTCAACATGGCATTACTTGGTCAACAAGGTATTTGAGTTCTTCAAAAGGCATTCGACTTCGTCAACAAGGCATTCTACTTGGTAACCAAGGCATTCTACTTGTACAACAAGGCATTGCACTTACACAACAAGGCATTCGACTTGTTAAGCAAGACATTCTACTTGGTCAACAAGGCATTCGACTATTTCAACACGGCATTCGAATTGTTTAATAAGACATACTTGGTCAACAAGGCATTCGTTCAAAAAGGCCTTCGACTTGTTCAACAAGGCGTTCGACCAAGGCGTTCGACTTGGTAAACAAGGCATCTGAGTTGTTCAACAAGGCATTCGACTTGGTCAACTAGACATTCGACTTGTTCGAAAAGGCGTTCGACTTGTTCACCAAGGCGTTCGACCAAGGCATACAATTTGGTCAACAAGGCATTTGGCTTGTTCAAAAAGATATTTTACTTGTTCAACAAGGCTTTCTACTTGGTCAACAAGTCATTCTACTTGGTCAACTAGGTGTTCGACTTTTTCAACAAGGCATTCGACTTGTTTAAAAAGGCGTGACTTGGCCAACAAGGCATTCGAGTTGTTCAACAAGGAATTCTACTTGTTCAAAAGGGCAATCGGCTTGGTCAACAAGGCACTCGACTTGTTCAACAAGGCGTTCTACTTGGTCAACATGGCATTGGACTTGTTCAACAAGGCATTCGATTTGTTCAACAAGTTATTCTACTTGTTCAATAAGGCATCAAAGTTGTTCAACAAGGCGTTCGACTTGTTCAACAAATCATTCCACTTGGTCAACAAGGCATTTGAGTTGTTCAACAAGGCATTCTCCTTGTTGAATAAGGCATTCAACTTGTTCAAGGCATTCGACTTCTTCACATGGCATTACTTGGTCAACAAGGCATTTGAGTTCTTCAAAAAGGCATTCGACTTCGTCAACAAGGCATTCTACTTGGTAACCAAGGCATTCAACTTGTTCAACAAGGCATTATAGTTGTTCAACAAGGCATTCGTCTTGTTGAGCAAGACATTCTACTTGGTCAACAAGGCATTCGACTATTTCAACACGGCATTCGAATTATTTAATAGACATACTTGGTCAACAGGCATTCGTTCAAAAAGGCCTTCGACTTGTTCAACAAGGCGTTCGACCAAGGCGTTCAACCAAGGCGTTCGACTTGGTAAACAAGGCATCTGAGTTGTTCAACAAGGCATTAGACTTGGTCAACAAGACATTCGACTTGTTCGAAAAGGCGTTCGACTTGTTCACCAAGGCGTTCGACCAAGGCATACAACTTGGTCAACAAGGCATTTGGATTGTTCAAAAAGATATTTTACTTGTTCAACAAGGCATTCTACTTGGTCAACAAGGTGTTCGACTTTTTAAACAAGCCATTCGACTTGTTTAAAAAGGCGTGACTTGGTCAACAAGCCATTCGAGTTGTTCAACAAGGAATTCTACTTGTTCAAAATGGCATTCGGCTTGTCAAGGCATTCTACTTGTTTAACAAGGCACTCGACTTGTTGAACAAGGCGTTCTACTTGGTCAACATGGCATTGGACTTGTTCCACAAGGCATTCGACTTGTTCGGAATGGCCTTTGACTTGGTCAATCAGGTTATCCACTTGTTCAACAAGGCATTCCACTTGGTCAATAAGGCATTTGAGTTGTTCAACAAGGCATTCGACTTGGTCAACAAGGCATTCTACTTGGCCAACAACGCATTCGGCTTGTTTAACAAGGCGTGACTTAGTCACAAGGCATTCGAGTTGTTCAACAAGGCATTCTACTTGTTCAAATTGCATTCGGCTTGGTCAACATGGCATACAAGGCATTCTACTTGTTTAACAAGGCATTCGACTTGTTCAACAGAGCATTCTACTTGGTCAACAAGGCATTCGACTTGTTCAACAAGGCATTCGATTTGTTCAACAAGTTATTCTACTTGGTCAATAAGGCATCAAAGTTGTTCAACAAGGCCATCGACCTTTTGGAAAGGCCTTCGACTTGGTCAACAAGGTATTCGACTTGTTCAGCAAGGCGTTCGACTTGTTCAACAAATCATTCCACTTGGTCAACAAGGCATTCCACTTGGTCAACAAGGCATTATACTTGTTGAACGGGCATTCAACTTGTCAACAAGGCATTAGACTTGGTTTACAACGTATTTGAGTTGTTCAACAAGGCATTGAGTTGTTCAACAAGGCATTCTACTTGGTAACCAAGGCATTCAACTTGTTTAACAAGGCATTCTACTTGTTCAACAAGGCATTGCACTTGAACAACAAGGCATTGCACTTGAACAACAAGGCATTCGTCTTGTTAAGCAAGACATTCCACTTGGTCAACAAGGCATTCTACTTGTTGAACTGGGCATTCAACTTGTTCAACAAGGCATTCGACTTGGTTTACAACGTATTTGAGTTGTTCAACAAGGCATTTGAGTTGTTCAACAAGGCATTCTACTTGGTCAAGAAGGCATTCAACTTGTTTAACAAGGCATTCTACTTGTTCAAGAAGGCATTCTACTTGTTCAACAAGGCATTGCACTTGAACAACAAGGCATTGCACTTGAACAACAAGGCATTCGTCTTGTTAAGCAAGATATTCTACTTGGTCAACAAGGCATTCGACTTGTTCAACAAGGCATTCGATTTGTTCAACAAGTTATTCTACTTGATCAATAAGGCATCAAAGTTGTTCAACAAGGCCATCGACCTTTTTGGAAAGGCCTTCGACTTGTTCAACAAGGTATTCGACTTGTTCAACATGGCGTTTGACTTGTTCAACAAATCATTCCACTTGGTCAGCAAGGAATTCCACTTGGTCAACAAGGCATTCTACTTGTTGAACAGGGCATTCAACTTTTTCAACAAGGCATTCGACTTGGTTTACAACGTATTGCAGTTGTTCAACAAGGCATTTGAGTTGTTCAACAAGGCATTCGACTTCGTCAACAAGGCATTCTACTTGGTAACCAAGGCATTCAACTTGTTTAACAAGGCATTCTACTTGTTCAAGAAGGCATTCTACTTGTTCAAAAAGGCATTGCACTTGAACAACAAGGCATTCGTCTTCTTAAGCAAGACATTCTACTTGGTCAACAAGGCATTCGACTTGTTCAACACGGCATTCGAATTGTTTAATAAGACATACTTGGTCAACAAGGCATTCGTTCAAAAAGGCCTTCGACTTGTTCAACAAGGCGTTCGACCAAGGCGTTCGACTTGGTAAACAAGGCATCTGAGTTGTTCAACAAGGCATTCGACTTGGTCAACAAGGCATTCGACCTGTTCGAAAAGGCCTTCGACTTGTTCACCAAGGCGTTCGACCAAGGCATACAACTTTGTCAACAAGGCATTTGGCTTGTTCAAAAAGACATTTTACTTGTTCAACAAGGCCTTCTACTTGGTCAATAAGGCATTCTACTTGGTCAACAAGGTGTTCGACTTTTTCAACAAGGCATTCGACTTGTTTAAAAAGGCGTGACTTGGCCAACAAGGCATTCGAGTTGTTCAACAAGGAATTCTACTTGTTCAAAAGGGCAATCGGCTTGGTCAACAAGGCACTCGACTTGTTCAACAAGGCGTTCTACTTGGTCAACATGGCATTGGACTTGTTCAACAAGGCATTCGATTTGTTCAACAAGTTATTCTACTTGTTCAATAAGGCATCAAAGTTGTTCAACAAGGCATTCGACATGTTCGGAAAGGCCTTCGAGATGGTCAACCAGGTATTCGACTTGTTCAACGAGGCATTCCACTTAGTCAATAAGGCATTTGAGTTGTTCAATAAGGCATTCGACTTGGTCAACAAGGTATTCGACTTGTTCAACAAGGCGTTCGACTTGTTCAACAAATCATTCCACTTGGTCAACAAGGCATTTGAGTTGTTCAACAAGGCATTCTCCTTGTTCAATAAGCATTCAACTTGTTCAACAAGGCATTCGACTTCTTCAACATGGCATTACTTGGTCACAAGGCATTTGAGTTCTTCAAAAAGGCATTCGACTTCGTCAACAAGGCATTCTACTTGGTACCAAGGCATTCACTTGTTCACAAGGCATTATAGTTGTTCAACAAGGCATTCGTCTTGTTGAGCAAGACATTCTACTTGGTCAACAAGGCATTCGACTATTTCACACGGCATTCGAATTATTTAATAAGACATACTTGGTCAACAAGGCATTCGTTCAAAAAGGCCTTCGACTTGTTCAACAAGGCGTTCGACCAAGGCGTTCAACCAAGGCGTTCGACTTGGTAAACAAGGCATCTGAGTTGTTCAACAAGGCATTAGACTTGGTCAACAAGACATTCGACTTGTTCGAAAAGGCGTTCGACTTGTTCACCAAGCGTTCGACCAAGGCATACAACTTGGTCAACAAGGCATTTGGCTTGTTCAAAAAGATATTTTACTTGTTCAACAAGGCTTTCTACTTGGTCAACAGGCATTCTACTTGGTCAACAAGGGTTCGACTTTTTAAACAAGCCATTCGACTTGTTTAAAAGGCGTGACTTGGTCAACAAGCCATTCGAGTTGTTCAACAAGGAATTCTACTTGTTCAAAATGGCATTCGGCTTGTCAAGGCATTCTACTTGTTTAACAGGCACTCGACTTGTTGAACAAGGCTTCTACTTGGTCAACATGGCATTGGACTTGTTCCACAAGGCATTCGACTGTTCGGAATGGCCTTTGACTTGGTCAATCAGGTTATCCACTTGTTCAACAAGGCATTCCACTTGGTCAATAAGGCATTGAGTTGTTCAACAAGCATTCGACTTGGTCACAAGGCATTCTACTTGGCCCACAACGCATTCGGCTTGTTTAACAAGGCGTGACTTAGTCAACAAGCATTCGAGTTGTTCAACAAGGCATTCTACTTGTTCAAATTGCATTCGGCTTGGTCAACATGGCATACAAGGCATTCTACTTGTTTAACAAGGCATTCGACTTGTTCAACAGAGCATTCTACTTTGGTCAACATGGCATTCGACTTGTTCAACAAGGCATTCGATTTGTTCAACAAGTAATTCTACTTGGTCAATAAGGCATCAAAGTTGTTCACAAGGCCATCGACCTTTTGGAAAGGCCTTCGACTTGGTCAACAAGGTATTCGACTTGTTCAGCAGGCGTTCGACTTGTTCAACAAATCATTCCACTTGGTCAACAAGGCATTCCACTTGGTCAACAAGGCATTATACTTGTTGAACAGGGCATTCAACTTGTTCAACAAGGCATTAGACTTGGTTTACAACGTATTTGAGTTGTTCAACAAGGCATTTGAGTTGTTCACAAGGCATTCTACTTGGTACCAAGGCATTCAACTTGTTTAACAAGGCATTCTACTTGTTCAACAAGGCATTGCACTTGAACAACAAGGCATTGCACTTGAACACAAGGCATTCGTCTTGTTAAGCAAGACATTCCACTTGGTCAACAAGGCATTCTACTTGTTGAACTGGGCATTCAACTTGTTCAACAAGGCATTCGACTTGGTTTACAACGTATTTGAGTTGTTCAACAAGCATTTGAGTTGTTCAACAAGGCATTCTACTTGGTCAGAAGGCATTCAACTTGTTTAACAAGGCATTCTACTTGTTCAAGAAGGCATTCTACTTGTTCAACAAGGCATTGCACTTGAACAACAAGGCATTGCACTTGAACAACAAGGCATTCGTCTTGTTAAGCAAGATATTCTACTTGGTCACAAGGCATTCGACTTGTTCAACAAGGCATTCTACTTGTTCAACAAGGGATTCTACTTGATCAATAAGGCATCAAAGTTGTTCAACAAGGCCATCGACCTTTTGGAAAGGCCTTCGACTTGTTCAACAAGTATTCGACTTGTTCACATGGCGTTTGACTTGTTCAACAAATCATTCCACTTGGTCACAAGGAATTCCACTTGGTCACAAGGCATTCTACTTGTTGAACAGGGCATTCACTTTTTCAACAAGGCATTCGACTTGGTTTACAACGTATTGCAGTTGTTCACAAGGCATTTGAGTTGTTCAACAAGGCATTCGACTTCGTCAACAAGGCATTCTACTTGGTAACCAAGGCATTCAACTTGTTTAACAAGGCATTCTACTTGTTCAAGAAGGCATTCTACTTGTTCAACAAGGCATTGCACTTGAAAACCAAGGCATTCGTCTTGTTAAGCAAGACATTCTACTTGGTCAACAAGGCATTCGACTTGTTCAACACGGCATTCGAATTGTTTAATAAGACATACTTGTCAACAAGGCATTCGTTCAAAAAGGCCTTCGACTTGTTCAACAAGGCGTTCGACCAAGGCGTTCGACTTGGTAAACAAGGCATCTGAGTTGTTCAACAAGGCATTCGACTTGGTCAACAAGACATTCGACTTGTTCGAAAGGCGTTCGACTTGTTCACCAAGGCGTTCGACCAAGGCATACAATTTGGTCAACAAGGCATTTGGCTTGTTCAAAAAGATATTTTACTTGTTCAACAAGGCTTTCTACTTGGTCAACAAGTCATTCTACTTGGTCAACTAGGTGTTCGACTTTTTCAACAAAGCATTCGACTTGTTTAAAAAGGGGTGACTTGGTCAACAAGGCATTCGAGTTGTTCAACACGGCATTCGAATTGTTTAATAAGACATACTTGGTCAACAAGGCATTCGTTCAAAAGGCCTTCGCTTGTTCAACAAGGCGTTCGACCAAGGCGTTCGACTTGGTAAACAGGCATCTGAGTTGTTCAACAAGGCATTCGACTTGGTCAACAAGGCATTCGACCTGTTCGAAAAGGCCTTCGACTTGTTCACCAAGGCGTTCGACCAAGGCATACAACTTTGTCAACAAGGCATTTGGCTTGGTTCAAAAAGACATTTTTACTTGTTCAACAAGGCCTTCTACTTGGTCAATAAGCATTCTACTTGGTCACAAGGTGTTCGACTTTTTCAACAAGGCATTCGACTTGTTTAAAAGGCGTGACTTGGCCAACAAGCATTCGAGTTGTTCAACAAGGAATTCTACTTGTTCAAAAGGCAATCGGCTTGGTCAACAAGGCACTCGACTTGTTCAACAAGGCGTTCTACTTGGTCAACATGGCATTGGACTTGTTCAACAAGGCATTCGATTTGTTCAACAAGTTATTCTACTTGTTCATAAGGCATCAAAGTTGTTCAACAAGGCATTCGACATGTTCGGAAAGCCTTCGAGATGGTCAACCAGTATTCGACTTGTTCAACGAGGCATCCACTTAGTCAATAAGGCATTTGAGTTGTTCATAAGGCATTCGACTTGGTCACAAGGTATTCGACTTGTTCAACAAGGCGTTCGACCTGTTCAACAAATCATTCCACTTGGTCAACAGGCATTTGAGTTGTTCAACAAGGCATTCTCCTTGTTGAATAAGGCATTCAACTTGTTCAACAAGGCATTCGACTTCTTCAACATGGCATTACTTGGTCAACAAGGCATTTGAGTTCTTCAAAAAGGCATTCGACTTCGTCAACAAGGCATTCTACTTGGTAACCAAGGCATTCAACTTGTTCAACAAGGCATTATAGTTGTTCAACAAGGCATTCGTCTTGTTGAGCAAGACATTCTACTTGGTCAACAAGGCATTCGACTAGTTCAACACGGCATTCGAATTATTTAATAGACATACTTGGTCAACAAGGCATTCGTTCAAAAGGCCTTCGACTTGTTCAACTAGGCGTTCGACCAAGGCGTTCAACCAAGGCGTTCGACTTGGTAAACAAGGCATCTGAGTTGTTCAACAAGGCATTAGACTTGGTCAACAAGACATTCGACTTGTTCGAAAAGGCGTTCGACTTGTTCACCAAGCGTTCGACCAAGGCATACAACTTGGTCAACAAGGCATTTGGCTTGTTCAAAAAGATATTTTACTTGTTCAACAAGGCTTTCTACTTGGTCAACAAGGCATTCTACTTGGTCACAAGGTGTTCGACTTTTTAAACAAGCCATTCGACTTGTTTAAAAAGGCGTGACTTGGTCAACAAGCCATTCGAGTTGTTCAACAAGGAATTCTACTTGTTCAAAATGGCATTCGGCTTGGTCAACAAGGCATTCGACTTGTTGAACAAGGCACTCGACTTGTTGAACAAGGCGTTCTACTTGGTCAACATGGCATTGGACTTGTTCCACAAGGCATTCGACTTGTTCGGAATGGCATTTGACTTGGTCAATCAGGTTATCCACTTGTTCAACAAGGCATTCCACTTGGTCAATAAGGCATTTGAGTTGTTCAACAAGGCATTCGACTTGGTCAACAAGGCATTCTACTTGGCCAACAACGCATTCGGCTTGTTTAACAAGGCGTGACTTAGTCAACAAGGCATTCGAGTTGTTCAACAAGGCATTCTACTTGTTCAAATTGCATTCGGCTTGGTCAACATGGCATACAAGGCATTCTACTTGTTTAACAAGACATTCGACTTGTTCAACAGAGCATTCTACTTGGTCAACATGGCATTCGACTTGTTCAACAAGGCATTCGATTTGTTCAACAAGTTATTCTACTTGGTCAATAAGGCATCAAAGTTGTTCAACAAGGCCATCGACCTTTTTGGAAAGGCCTTCGACTTGGTCAACAAGGTATTCGACTTGTTCAGCAAGGCGTTCGACTTGTTCACAAATCATTCCACTTGGTCAACAAGGCATTCCACTTGGTCAACAAGGCATTATACTTGTTGAACAGGGCATTCAACTTGTTCAACAAGGCATTAGACTTGGTTTACAACGTATTTGAGTTGTTCAACAAGGCATTTGAGTTGTTCAAGAAGGCATTCTACTTGGTAACCAAGGCATTCAACTTGTTTAACAAGGCATTCTACTTGTTCAACAAGGCATTGCACTTGAACAACAAGGCATTGCACTTGAACAACAAGGCATTCGTCTTGTTAAGCAAGACATTCCACTTGGTCAACCAGGCATTCTACTTGTTGAACTGGGCATTCAACTTGTTCAACAAGGCATTCGACTTGGTTTACAACGTATTTGAGTTGTTCAACAAGGCATTTGAGTTGTTCAACAAGGCATTCTACTTGGTCAAGAAGGGATTCAACTTGTTTAACAAGGCATTCTACTTGTTCAAGAAGGCATTCTACTTGTTCAACAAGGCATTGCACTTGAACAACAAGGCATTGCACTTGAACAACAAGGCATTCGTCTTGTTAAGCAAGATATTCTACTTGGTCAACAAGGCATTCGACTTGTTCAACACGGCATTCGAATTGTTTAATAAGACATACTTGGTCAACAAGGCATTCGTTCTAAAGGCCTTCGACTTGTTCAACAAGGCATTCGACCAAGGCGTTCAACCATGGCGTTCGACTTGGTAAACAAGGCATTTGAGTTATTCAACAAGGCATTCGACTTGGTCAACAAGGCATTCGACTTGTTCGAAAAGGCGTTCGACCAAGGCATACAACTTTGTCAAAAAGACATTTTACTTGTTCAACGAGGCCTTCTACTTGGTCAACAAGGCATTCTACTTGGTCAACAAGGTGTTCGACTTTTTCAACAAGGCATTCGACTTGTTTAAAAAGGCGTGACTTGGTCAACAAGGCATTCGAGTTGTTCAACAAGGAATTTTACTTGTTCAAAAGGGCAATCGGCTTGGTCAACAAGGCACTCGACTTGTTCAACAAGGCGTTCTACTTGGTCAACATGGCATTGGACTTGTTCAACAAGGCTTTCGATTTGTTCAACAAGTTATTCTACTTGTTCAATAAGGCATCAAAGTTGTTCAACAAGGCATTCGACATGTTCGGAAAGGCCTTCGAGATGGTCAACCAGGTATTCGACTTGTTCAACGAGGCATTCCACTTAGTCAATAAGGCATTTGAGTTGTTCAATAAGGCATTCGACTTGGTCAACAAGGTATTCGACTTGTTCAACAAGGCGTTCGACTTGTTCAACAAATCATTCCACTTGGTCCACAAGGCATTTGAGTTGTTCAACAAGGCATTCTCCTTGTTGAATAAGGCATTCAACTTGTTCAACAAGGCATTCGACTTCTTCAACATGGCATTACTTGGTCAACAAGGCATTTGAGTTCTTCAAAAAGGCATTCGACTTCGTCAACAAGGCATTCTACTTGGTAACCAAGGCATTCAACTTGTTCAACAAGGCATTCGTCTTGTTCAGCAAGACATTCTACTTGTTCAACAAGGTATTCGACTATTTCAACACGACATTCGAATTGTTTAATAAGACATACTTGGTAAACAAGGCATTTGAGTTATTCAACAAGGCATTCGACTTGGTCAACAAGGCATTCGACTTGTTCGAAAAGGCGTTCGACCAAGGCATACAACTTTGTCAAAAATACATTTTACTTGTTCAACGAGGCCTTCTACTTGGTCAACAAGGCATTCTACTTGGTCAACAAGGTGTTCGACTTTTTCAACAAGGCATTCGACTTGTTTACAAAGGCGTGACTTGGTCAACAAGGCATTCGAGTTATTCAACAAGGAATTCTACTTGTTCAAAAGGGCAATCGGCTTGGTCAACAAGGCACTCGACTTGTTCAACAAGGCGTTCTACTTGGTCAACATGGCATTGGACTTGTTCAACAAGGCTTTCGATTTGTTCAACAAGTTATTCTACTTGTTCATAAGGCATCAAAGTTGTTCAACAAGGCATTCGACATGTTCGGAAAGGCCTTCGAGATGGTCAACCAGGTATTCGACTTGTTCAACGAGGCATTCCACTTAGTCAATAAGGCATTTGAGTTGTTCCATAAGGCATTCGACTTGGTCAACAAGGTATTCGACTTGTTCAACAAGGCGTTCGACTTGTTCAACAAATCATTCCACTTGGTCCACAAGGCATTTGAGTTGTTCAACAAGGCATTCTCCTTGTTGAATAAGGCATTCAACTTGTTCAACAAGCCATTCGACTTCTTCAACATGGCATTACTTGGTCAACAAGGCATTTGAGTTCTTCAAAAAGGCATTCGACTTCGTCAACAAGGCATTCTACTTGGTAACCAAGGCATTCAACTTGTTCAACAAGGCATTCGTCTTGTTAAGCAAGACATTCTACTTGTTCAACAAGGCATTCGACTATTGCAACACGACATTCGAATTGTTTAATAAGACATACTTGGTCAACAAGGCATTCGTTCAAAAAGGCCTTCGACTTGTTCAACAAGGCGTTCGACCAAGGCGTTCAACCAAGGCGTTCGACTTGGTAAACAAGGCATCTGAGTTGTTCAACAAGGCATTAGACTTGGTCAACAAGACATTCGACTTGTTCGAAAAGGCGTTCGACTTGTTCACCAAGGCGTTCGACCAAGGCATACAACTTGGTCAACAAGGCATTTGGCTTGTTCAAAAGATATTTTACTTGTTCAACAAGGCTTTCTACTTGGTCAACAAGGCATTCTACTTGGTCAACAAGGTGTTCGACTTTTAAACAAGGCATTCGACTTGTTTAAAAAGGCGTGACTTGGTCAACAAGGCATTCGAGTTGTTCAACAAGGAATTCTACTTGTTCAAAATGGCATTCGGCTTGGTCAACAAGGCATTCTACTTGTTGAACAAGGCACTCGACTTGTTGAACAAGGCGTTCTACTTGGTCAACATGGCATTGGACTTGTTCCACAAGGCATTCGACTTGTTCGGAATGGCCTTTGACTTGGTCAATCAGGTTATCCACTTGTTCAACAAGGCATTCCACTTGGTCAATAAGGCATTTGAGTTGTTCAACAAGGCATTCGACTTGGTCAACAAGGCATTCTACTTGGCCAACAAGGCATTCGACTTGTTTAACAAGGCGTGACTTAGTTAACAAGGCATTCGAGTTGTTCAACAAGGCATTCTACTTGTTCAAATTGCATTCGGCTTGGTCAATATGGCATACAAGGCATTCTACTTGTTTAACAAGGCATTCGACTTGTTCAACAGAGCATTCTACTTGGTCAACATGGCATTCGACTTGTTCAACAAGGCATTCGATTTATTCAACAAGTTATTCTACTTGGTCAATAAGGCATCAAAGTTGTTCAACAAGGCCATCGACCTTTTTGGAAAGGCCTTCGACTTGGTCAACAAGGTATTCGACTTGTTCAGCAAGGCGTTCGACTTGTTCCACAAATCATTCCACTTGGTCAACAAGGCATTCCACTTGGTCAACAAGGCATTATACGTGTTGAACAGGGCTAATCAACTTGTTCAACAAGGCATTCGACTTGGTTTACAACGTATTTGAGTTGTTCAACAAGGCATTTGAGTTGTTCAACAAGGCATTCTACTTGGTCAAGAAGGCATTCAACTTGTTTAACAAGGCATTCTACTTGTTCAAGAAGGCATTCTACTTGTTCAACAAGGCATTGCACTTGAACAACAAGGCATTGCACTTGAACAACAAGGCATTCGTCTTGTTAAGCAAGATATTCTACTTGGTCAACAAGGCATTCGACTTGTTCAACACGGCATTCGAATTATTTAATAAGACATACTTGGTCAACAAGGCATTCGTTCTAAAAGGCCTTCGACTTGTTCAACAAGGCATTCGACCAAGACGTTCAACCAAGGCGTTCGACTTGGTAAACAAGGCATCTGAGTTGTTCAACAAGGCATTCGACTTGGTCAACAAGGCATTCGACTTGTTCGAAAAGGCATTCGACTTGTTCACCAAGGCGTTCGACCAAGGCATACAACTTTGTCAAAAAGACATTTTACTTGTTCAACGAGGCCTTCTACTTGGTCAACAAGGCATTCTACTTGGTCAACAAGGTGTTCGACTTTTTCAACAAGGCATTCGACTTGTTTAAAAAGGCGTGACTTGGTCAACAGGCATTCGAGTTGTTCAACAAGGAATTATACTTGTTCAAAAGGGCAATCGGCTTGGTCAACAAGGCACTCGACTTGTTCAACAAGGCGTTCTACTTGGTCAACATGGCATTGGACTTGTTCAACAAGGCATTCGATTTGTTCAACAAGTTATTCTACTTGTTCAATAAGGCATCAAAGTTGTTCAACAAGGCATTCGACATGTTCGGAAAGGCCTTCGAGATGGTCAACCAGGTATTCGACTTGTTCAACGAGGCATTCCACTTAGTCAATAAGGCATTTGAGTTGTTCAATAAGGCATTCGACTTGGTCAACAAGGTATTCGACTTGTTCAACAAGGCGTTCGACATGTTCAACAAATCATTCCACTTGGTCAACAAGGCATTTGAGTTGTTCAACAAGGCATTCTCCTTGTTGAATAAGGCATTCAACTTGTTCAACAAGGCATTCGACTTCTTCAACATGGCATTACTTGGTCAACAAGGCATTTGAGTTCTTCAAAAAGGCATTCGACTTCGTCAACAAGGCATTCTACTTGGTAACCAAGGCATTCAACTTGTTCAACAAGGCATTATAGTTGTTCAACAAGGCATTCGTCTTGTTGAGCAAGACATTCTACTTGGTCAACAAGGCATTCGACTATTTCAACACGGCATTCGAATTATTTAATAAGACATACTTGGTCAACAAGGCATTCGTTCAAAAAGGCCTTCGACTTGTTCAACAAGGCGTTCGACCAAGGCGTTCAACCAAGGCGTTCGACTTGGTAAACAAGGCATCTGAGTTGTTCAACAAGGCATTAGACTTGGTCAACAAGACATTCGACTTGTTCGAAAAGGCGTTCGACTTGTTCACCAAGGCGTTCGACCAAGGCATACAACTTGGTCAACAAGGCATTTGGCTTGTTCAAAAAGATATTTTACTTGTTCAACAAGGCTTTCTACTTGGTCAACAAGGCATTCTACTTGGTCAACAAGGTGTTCGACTTTTTAAACAAGCCATTCGACTTGTTTAAAAAGGCGTGACTTGGTCAACAAGCCATTCGAGTTGTTCAACAAAGAATTCTACTTGTTCAAAATGGCATTCGGCTTGGTCAACAAGGCATTCTACTTGTTGAACAAGGCACTCGACTTGTTGAACAAGGCGTTCTACTTGGTCAACATGGCATTGGACTTGTTCCACAAGGCATTCGACTTGTTCGGAATGGCCTTTGACTTGGTCAATCAGGTTATCCACATGTTCAACAAGGCATTCCACTTGGTCAATAAGGCATTTGAGTTGTTCAACAAGGCATTCGACTTGGTCAACAAGGCATTCTACTTGGCCAACAACGCATTCGGCTTGTTTAACAAGGCGTGACTTAGTCAACAAGGCATTCGAGTTGTTCAACAAGGCATTCTACTTGTTCAAATTGCATTCGGCTTGGTCAACATGGCATACAAGGCATTCTACTTGTTTAACAAGGCATTCGACTTGTTCAACAGAGCATTCTACTTGGTCAACATGGCATTCGACTTGTTCAACAAGGCATTCGATTTATTCAACAAGTTATTCTACTTGGTCAATAAGGCATCAAAGTTGTTCAACAAGGCCATCGACCTTTTTGGAAAGGCCTTCGACTTGGTCAACAAGGTATTCGACTTGTTCAGCAAGGCGTTCGACTTGTTCAACAAATCATTCCACTGGGTCAACAAGGCATTCCACTTGGTCAACAAGGCATTATACTTGTTGTACAGGGCATTCAACTTGTTCAACAAGGCATTAGACTTGGTTTACAACGTATTTGAGTTGTTCAACAAGGCATTTGAGTTGTTCAACAAGGCATTCTACTTGGTAACCAAGACATTCAACTTGTTTAACAAGGCATTCTACTTGGTAACCAAGACATTCAACTTGTTTAACAAGGCATTCTACTTGTTCAACAAGGCATTGCACTTGAACAACAAGGCATTGCACTTGAACAACAAGGCATTCGTCTTGTTAAGCAAGACATTCCACTTGGTCAACAAGGCATTCTACTTGTTGAACTGGGCATTCAACTTGTTCAACAAGGCATTCGACTTGGTTTACAACGTATTTGAGTTGTTCAACAAGGCATTTGAGTTGTTCAACAAGGCATTCTACTTGGTCAAGAAGGCATTCAACTTGTTTAACAAGGCATTCTACTTGTTCAAGAAGGCATTCTACTTGTTCAACAAGGCATTGCACTTGAACAACAAGGCATTGCACTTGAACAACAAGGCATTCGTCTTGTTAAGCAAGATATTCTACTTGGTCAACATGGCATTGGACTTGTTCCACAAGGCATTCGACTTGTTCGGAATGGCCTTTGACTTGGTCAATCAGGTTATCCACTTGTTCAACAAGGCATTCCACTTGGTCAATAAGGCATTTGAGTTGTTCAACAAGGCATTCGACTTGGTCAACAAGGCATTCTACTTGGCCAACAACGCATTCGGCTTGTTTAACAAGGCGTGACTTAGTCAACAAGGCATTCGAGTTGTTCAACAAGGCATTCTACTTGTTCAAATTGCATTCGGCTTGGTCAACATGGCATACAAGGCATTCTACTTGTTTAACAAGGCATTCGACTTGTTCAACAGAGCATTCTACTTGGTCAACATGGCATTCGACTTGTTCAACAAGGCATTCTACTTGGTCAAGAAGGCATTCAACTTGTTTAACAAGGCATTCTACTTGTTCAAGAAGGCATTCTACTTGTTCAACAAGGCATTGCACTTGAACAACAAGGCATTGCACTTGAACAACAAGGCATTCGTCTTGTTAAGCAAGACATTCTACTTGGTCAACAAGGCATTCGACTTGTTCAACACGGCATTCGAATTGTTTAATAAGACATACTTGGTCAACAAGGCATTCGTTCTAAAAGGCCTTCGACTTGTTCAACAAGGCATTCGACCAAGGCGTTCAACCATGGCGTTCGACTTGGTAAACAAGGCATCTGAGTTATTCAACAAGGCATTCGACTTGGTCAACAAGGCATTCGACTTGTTCGAAAAGGCATTCGACTTGTTCACCAAGGCGTTCGACCAAGGCATACAACTTTGTCAAAAAGACATTTTACTTGTTCAACGAGGCCTTCTACTTGGTCAACAAGGCATTCTACTTGGTCAACAAGGTGTTCGACTTTTTCAACAAGGCATTCGACTTGTTTAAAAAGGCGTGACTTGGTCAACAAGGCATTCGAGTTGTTCAACAAGGAATTATACTTGTTCAAAAGGGCAATCGGCTTGGTCAACAAGGCACTCGACTTGTTCAACAAGGCGTTCTACTTGGTCAACATGGCATTGGACTTGTTCAACAAGGCATTCGATTTGTTCAACAAGTTATTCTACTTGTTCAATAAGGCATCAAAGTTGTTCAACAAGGCATTCGACATGTTCGGAAAGGCCTTCGAGATAGTCAACCAGGTATTCGACTTGTTCAACGAGGCATTCCAGTTAGTCAATAAGGCATTTGAGTTGTTCAATAAGGCATTCGACTTGGTCAACAAGGTATTCGACTTGTTCAACAAGGCGTTCGACTTGTTCAACAAATCATTCCACTTGGTCAACAAGGCATTTGAGTTGTTCAACAAGGCATTCTCCTTGTTGAATAAGGCATTCAACTTGTTCAACAAGGCATTCGACTTCTTCAACATGGCATTACTTGGTCAACAAGGCATTTGAGTTCTTCAAAAGGCATTCGACTTCGTCAACAAGGCATTCTACTTGGTAACCAAGGCATTCAACTTGTTCAACAAGGCATTATAGTTGTTCAACAAGGCATTCGTCTTGTTGAGCAAGACATTCGACTTGGTCAACAAGGCATTCGACTATTTCAACACGGCATTCGAATTGTTTAATAAGACATACTTGGTCAACAAGGCATTCGTTCAAAAAGGCCTTCGACTTGTTCAACATGGCGTTCGACCAAGGCGTTCAACCAAGGCGTTCGACTTGGCAAACAAGGCATTTGAGTTGTTCAACAAGGCATTCGACTTGGTCAACAAGACATTCGACTTGTTCGAAAAGGCGTTCGACTTGTTCACCAAGGCGTTCGACCAAGGCATACAACTTGGTCAACAAGGCATTTGGCTTGTTCAAAAAGATATTTTACTTGTTCAACAAGGCTTTCTACTTGGTCAACACTGCATTCTACTTGGTCAACAAGGTGTTCGACTTTTTCAACAAGGCATTCGACTTGTTTAAAAAGGCGTGATTTGGTCAACAAGGCATTCGAGTTGTTCAACAAGGAATTCTACTTATTCAAAATGGAATTCGGCTTCTTCAACAAGGCATTCTACTTGTTGAACAAGGCACTCGACTTGTTCAACAAGGCGTTCTACTTGGTCAACATGGCATTGGACTTGTTCAACAAGGATTTTGACTTGTTCGGAAAGGCCTTCGACTTGGTCAATCAGGCATTCCACTTGGTCAAGAAGGCATTTGAGTTGTTCAACAAGGCATTCAACTTGGTCAACAAGGCATTCCACTTGGTCAACAAGGCATTCGGCTTGTTTAACAAGGCGTGACTTAGTCAACAAGGCATTCGAGTTGTTCAACAAGGCATTCTACTTGTTCAAATTGCATTGGCTTGGTCAACATGGCATACAAGGCATTCTACTTGTTTAACAAGGCATTCGACTTGTTCAACAGAGCATTCTACTTGGTCAACATGGCATTCGACTTGTTCAACAAGGCATTCGATTTGTTCAACAAGTTATTCTACTTGGTCAATAAGGCATCAAAGTTGTTCAACAAGGCCATCGACCTTTTTGGAAAGGCCTTCGACTTGGTCAACAAGGTATTCGACTTGTTCAGCAAGGCGTTCGACTTGTTCAACAAATCATTCCACTGGGTCAACAAGGCATTCCACTTGGTCAACAAGGCATTATACTTGTTGAACAGGGCATTCAACTTGTTCAACAAGGCATTAGACTTGGTTTACAACGTATTTGAGTTGTTCAACAAGGCATTTGAGTTGTTCAACAAGGCATTCTACTTGGTAACCAAGGCATTCAACTTGTTTAACAAGGCATTCTACTTGTTCAACAAGGCATTGCACTTGAACAACAAGGCATTGCACTTGAACAACAAGGCATTCGTCTTGTTAAGCAAGACATTCCACTTGGTCAACAAGGCATTCTACTTGTTGAACTGGGCATTCAACTTGTTCAACAAGGCATTCGACTTGGTTTACAACGTATTTGAGTTGTTCAACAAGGCATTTGAGTTGTTCAACAAGGCATTCTACTTGGTCAAGAAGGCATTCAACTTGTTTAACAAGGCATTCTACTTGTTCAAGAAGGCATTCTACTTGTTCAACAAGGCATTGCACTTGAACAACAAGGCATTGCACTTGAACAACAAGGCATTCGTCTTGTTAAGCAAGATATTCTACTTGGTCAACAAGGCATTCGACTTGTTCAACACGGCATTCGAATTGTTTAATAAGACATACTTGGTCAACAAGGCATTCGTTCTAAAAGTCCTTCGACTTGTTCAACAAGGCATTCGACCAAGGCGTTCAACCATGGCGTTCGACTTGGTAAACAAGGCATCTGAGTTATTCAACAAGGCATTCGACTTGGTCAACAAGGCAGTCGACTTGTTCGAAAAGGCATTCGACTTGTTCACCAAGGCGTTCGACCAAGGCATACAACTTTGTCAAAAGACATTTTACTTGTTCAACGAGGCCTTCTACTTGGTCAAAAGGCATTCTACTTGGTCAACAAGGTGTTCGACTTTTTCAACAAGGCATTCGACTTGTTTAAAAAGGCGTGACTTGGTCAACAAGGCATTCGAGTTGTTCAACAAGGAATTATACTTGTTCAAAAGGGCAAGCTTGGTCAACAAGGCACTCGACTTGTTCAACAAGGCGTTCTACTTGGTCAACATGGCATTGGACTTGTTCAACAAGGCATTCGATTTGTTCAACAAGTTATTCTACTTGTTCAATAAGGCATCAAAGTTGTTCAACAAGGCATTCGACATGTTCGGAAAGGCCTTCGAGATGGTCAACCAGGTATTCGACTTGTTCAACGAGGCATTCCACTTAGTCAATAAGGCATTTGAGTTGTTCAATAAGGCATTCGACTTGGTCAACAAGGTATTCAACTTGTTCAACAAGGCGTTCGACTTGTTCAACAAATCATTCCACTTGGTCAACAAGGCATTTGAGTTGTTCAACAAGGCATTCTCCTTGTTGAATAAGGCATTCAACTTGTTCAACAAGGCATTCGACTTCTTCAACATGGCATTACTTGGTCAACAAGGCATTTGAGTTCTTCAAAAAGGCATTCGACTTCGTCAACAAGGCATTCTACTTGGTAACCAAGGCATTCAACTTGTTCAACAAGGCATTATAGTTGTTCAACAAGGCATTCGTCTTGTTGAGCAAGACATTCTAATTGGTCAACAAGGCATTCGACTATTTCAACACGGCATTCGAATTATTTAATAAGACATACTTGGTCAACAAGGCATTCGTTCAAAAAGGCCTTCGACTTGTTCAACAAGGCGTTCGACCAAGGCGTTCAACCAAGGCGTTCGACTTGGTAAACAAGGCATCTGAGTTGTTCAACAAGGCATTAGACTTGGTCACAAGACATTCGACTTGTTCGAAAAGGCGTTCGACTTGTTCACCAAGGCGTTCGACCAAGGCATACAACTTGGTCAACAAGGCATTTGGCTTGTTCAAAAAGATATTTTACTTGTTCAACAAGGCTTTCTACTTGGTCAACAAGGCATTCTACTTGGTCAACAAGGTGTTCGACTTTTTAAACAAGCCATTCGACTTGTTTAAAAAGGCGTGACTTGGTCAACAAGCCATTCGAGTTGTTCAACAAGGAATTCTACTTGTTCAAAATGGCATTCGGCTTGGTCAACAAGGCATTCTACTTGTTTAACAAGGCACTCGACTTGTTGAACAAGGCGTTCTACTTGGTCAACATGGCATTGGACTTGTTCCACAAGGCATTCGACTTGTTCGGAATGGCCTTTGACTTGGTCAATCAGGTTATCCACTTGTTCAACAAGGCATTCCACTTGGTCAATAAGGCATTTGAGTTGTTCAACAAGGCATTCGACTTGGTCAACAAGGCATTCTACTTGGCCAACAACGCATTCGGCTTGTTTAACAAGGCGTGACTTAGTCAACAAGGCATTCGAGTTGTTCAACAAGGCATTCTACTTGTTCAAATTGCATTCGGCTTGGTCAACATGGCATACAAGGCATTCTACTTGTTTAACAAGGCATTCGACTTGTTCAACAGAGCATTCTACTTGGTCAACATGACATTCGACTTGTTCAACAAGGCATTCGATTTGTTCAACAAGTTATTCTACTTGGTCAATAAGGCATCAAAGTTGTTCAACAAGGCCATCGACCTTTTTGGAAAGGCCTTCGACTTGGTCCACAAGGTATTCGACTTGTTCAGCAAGGCGTTCGACTTGTTCAACAAATCATTCCACTTGGTCAACAAGGCATTCCACTTGGTCAACAAGGCATTATACTTGTTGAACAGGGCATTCAACATGTTCAACAAGGCATTCGACTTGGTTTACAACGTATTTGAGTTGTTCAACAAGGCATTTGAGTTGTTCAACAAGGCATTCTACTTGGTAACCAAGGCATTCAACTTGTTTAACAAGGCATTCTACTTGTTCAACAAGGCATTGCACTTGAACAACAAGGCATTGCACTTGAACAAAAAGGCATTCGTCTTGTTAAGCAAGACATTCTACTTGGTCAACAAGGCATTCGACTTGTTCAACACGGCATTCGAATTGTTTAAAACGACATACTTGGTCAACAAGGCAATCGTTCAAAAAGGCCTTCGACTTGTTCAACAAGGCGTTCAACCAAGGCGTTCGACTTGGTAAACAAGGCATCTGAGTTGTTCAACAAGGCATTCGACATGGTCAACAAGGCATTCGACTTGTTCGAAAAGGCCTTCGACTTGTTCACCAAGGCGTTCGACCAAGGCATACAACTTTGTCAACAAGGCATTTGGCTTGTTGAAAAAGACATTTTACTTGTTCAACAAGGCCTTCTACTTGGTCAACAAGGTGTTTGACTTTTTTAACAAGGCATTCGACTTGTTTAAAAAGGCGTGACTTGGTCAACAAGGCATTCGAGTTGTTCAACAAGGAATTCTACTTGTTCAAAATGGCATTCGGCTTGGTCAACAAGACATTCTACTTGTTTAACAAGGCACTCGACTTGTTCAACAAGGCGTTCTATGGGTCAACATGGCATTGGACTTGTTTAACAAGGCATTCGACTTGTTCGGAAAGACCTTTGACTTGGTCAATCAGGTATTCACTTGTTGAACAACGCATTCCACTTGGTCAATAAGGCATTTGAGTTGTTCAACAAGGCATTCGACTTGGTCACCAAGGCATTCTACTTGGTCAACCAGGCATTCGACTTGTTTAACAAGGCGTGACTTAGTCAACAAGGCATTCGAGTTGTTCAACAAGGCATTCTACTTGTTCAAATTGCATTCGGCTTGGTCAACATAGAATAAAAGGCATTCTACTTGTTTAACAAGGCATTCGACTTGTTTAACAGAGCATTCTACTTGGTCAACATGGCATTCGACTTGTTCAACAAGGCATTCGATTTGTTCAACAAGTTATTCTACTTGGTCAATAAGGCATCAAAGTTGTTCAATAAGGCCATTGACCTTTTTGGAAAGGCCTTCGACTTGGTCAACAAGGTATTCGACTTGTTCAACAAGGCGTTCGACTTGTTCAACAAATCATTCCACTTGGTCAACAAGGCATTCCACTTGGTCAACAAGGCATTCTACTTGTTGAACAAGGCATTCAACTTGTTCAACAAGGCATTCGACTTGGTTTACAACGTATTTGAGTTGTTCAACAAGGCATTCTACTTGGTCAACATGGCATTCAACTTGTTTAACAATGCATTCTACTTGTTCAAGAAGGCATTCTACTTGTTCAACAAGGCATTGCACTTGAACAACAAGGCATTGCACTTGAACAACAAGGCATTCGTCTTGTTAAGCAAGACATTCTACTTGGTCAACAAGGCATTCGACTTGTTCAACACGGCATTCGAATTGTTTAATAAGACATACTTGGTAACCAAGGCATTCGTTCAAAAAGGCCTTCGACTTGTTCAACAAGGCGTTCGACCAAGCCGTTCAACCAAGGCATTCAACTTGGTAAACAAGGCATATGAGTTGTTCAACAAGGCATTCGACTTGGTCAACAAGGCATTCGACTTGTTCGAAAAGGCCTTCGACTTGTTCACCAAGGCGTTCGACCAAGGCATACAACTTTGTAAACAAGGCATTTGGCTTGTTCAAAAAGACATTTTACTTGTTCAGCAAGGCCTTCTACTTGGTCAACAAGGCATTCTACTTGGTCAACAAGGTGTTCGACTCTTTCAACAAGGCATTCGACTTGTTTAAAAAGGCGTGACTTGGTCAACAAGGCATTCGAGTTGTTCAACAAGGAATTCTACTTGTTCAAAAGGGCATTCGGCTTGGTCAACATGGCACTCGACTTGTTCAACAAGGCGTTCTACTTGGTCAACATGGCATTGGACTTGTTCAACAAGGCATTTGATTTGTTCAACAAGTTATTCTACTTGTTCAATAAGGCATCAAAGTTGTTCAACAAGGCATTCGACTTGTTCGGAAAGGCCTTCGAGATGGTCAACCAGGTATTCGACTTGTTCAACAAGGCATTCCACTTGGTCAATAAGGCATTTGAGTTGTTCAACAAGGCATTCGACTTGGTCAACAAGGTATTCGACTTGTTCAACAAGGTGTTCGACTAGTTCAACAAGTCATTCTACTTGGTCAACAACGCATTTGAGTTGTTCAACAAGGCATTCTCCTTGTTGAACAAGGCATTCAACATGGCATTACATGGTCAACAAGGCATTTGAGTTCTTCAAAAAGGCTTTCGACTTCGTCAACAAGGCATTCTACTTGGTAACCAAGGCATTCAACTTGTTCAACAAGGCATTCTACTTGTTCAACAAGGCATTGCACTTGCACAACAAGGCATTCGTCTTGTTAAGCAAGACATTCTACTTGGTCAACAAGGCATTCGACTATTTCAACACGGCATTCGAATTGTTTAATAAGACATACGTGGTCAACAAGGCATTCGTTCAAAAAGGACTTCAACTTGTTCAACAAGGCGTTCAACCAAGGCGTTCGACTTGGTAAACAAGGCATGTGAGTTGTTCAACAAGGCATTCGACTTGGTCAACAAGACATTCGACTTGTTCGAAAAGGCGTTTGACTTGTTCACCAAGGCGTTCGACCAAGGCATACAACTTGGTCAACAAGGCATTTGGCTTGTTCAAAAAGATATTTTACTTGTTCAACAAGGCTTTCTACTTGGTCAACAAGGCATTCTACTTGGTCAACAAGGTGTTCGACTTTTTCAACAAGGCATTCGACTTGTTTAAAAAGGCGTGACTTGGTCAACAAGGCATTCGAGTTGTTCAACAAGGAATTCTACTTGTTCAAAATGGCATTCGGCTTGGTCAACAAGGCATTCTACTTGTTTAACAAGGCGCTCGACTTGTTCAACAAGGCGTTCTACTTGGTCAACATGGCATTGGACTTGTTCAACAAGGCATTCGACTTGTTCGGAAAGGCCTTTGACTTGGTCAATCAGGTATTCCACTTTTTCAACAAGGCATTCCACTTGGTCAATAAGGCATTTGAGTAGTTCAACAAGGCATTCGACTTAGTCAACAAGGCATTCTACTTGGTCAACAAGGAATTCGACTTGTTTAACAAGGCGTGACTTAGTCAACAAGGCATTCGAGTTGTTCAACAAGGCATTCTACTTGTTCAAATTGCATTCGGCTTGGTCAACATGGCATACAAGGCATTCTACTTGTTTAACAAGGCATTCGACTTGTTCAACAGAGCATTCTACTTGGTCAACATGGCATTCGACTTGTTCAACAAGGCATTCGATTTGTTCAACAAGTTATTCTACTTGGTCAATAAGGCATCAAAGTTGTTCAACAAGGCATTCCACTTGGTCAATAAGGCATTTGAGTTGTTCAACAAGGCATTCGACTTGGTCAACAAGGTATTCGACTTGTTCAACAAGGTGTTCGACTTGTTCAACAAGTCATTCCACTTGGTCAACAACGCATTTGAGTTGTTCAACAAGGCATTCTCCTTGTTGAACAAGGCATTCAACTTGTTCAACAAGGCATTCGACTTCTTCAACATGGCATTACATGGTCAACAAGGCATTTGAGTTCTTCAAAAAGACTTTCGACTTCGTCAACAAGGCATTCTACTTGGTAACCAAGGCATTCAACTTGTTCAACAAGGCATTCTACTTGTTCAACAAGGCATTGCACTTGCACAACAAGGCATTCGGCTTGTTAAGCAAGACATTCTACTTGGTCAACAAGGCATTCGACTATTTCAACACGGCATTCGAATTGTTTAATAAGACATACTTGGTCAACAAGGCATTCGTTCAAAAAGGCCTTCGACTTGTTCAACAAGGCGTTCAACCAAGGCGTTCGACTTGGTAAACAAGGCATGTGAGTTGTTCAACAAGGCATTCGACTTGGTCAACAAGACATTCGACTTGTTCGAAAAGGCGTTTGACTTGTTCACCAAGGCGTTCGACCAAGGCATACAACTTGGTCAACAAGGCATTTGGCTTGTTCAAAAAGATATTTTACTTGTTCAACAAGGCTTTCTACTCGGTCAACAAGGCATTCTACTTGGTCAACAAGGTGTTCGACTTTTTCCACAAGGCATTCGACTTGTTTAAAAAGGCGTGACTTGGTCAACAAGGCATTCGAGTTGTTCAACAAGGAATTCTACTTGTTCAAAATGGCATTCGGCTTGGTCAACAAGGCATTCTACTTGTTTAACAAGGCGCTCGACTTGTTCAACAAGGCGTTCTACGTGGTCAACATGGCATTGGACTTGTTCAACAAGGCATTCGACTTGTTCGGAAAGGCCTTTGACTTGGTCAATCAGGTATTCCACTTTTTCAACAAGGCATTCCACTTGGTCAATAAGGCATTTGAGTAGTTCAACAAGGCATTCGACTTGGTCAACAAGGCATTCTACTTGGTCAACAAGGCATTCGACTTGTTTAACAAGGCGTGACTTAGTCAACAAGGCATTCGAGTTGTTCAACAAGGCATTCTACTTGTTCAAATTGCATTCGGCTTGGTCAACATGGCATACAAGGCATTCTACTTGTTTAACAAGGCATTCGACTTGTTCAACAGAGCATTCTACTTGGTCAACATGGCATTCGACATGTTCAACAAGGCATTCGATTTGTTCAACAAGTTATTCTACTTGGTCAATAACGCATCAAAGTTGTTCCACAAGGCCATTGTTTGGAAAGGCCTTCGACTTGGTTAACAAGGTATTCGACTTGTTCAACAAGGCATTTGACTTGTACAACAAATCATTTCACTTGGTGAACAAGGCATTCAACCTGTTCAACAAGGCATTCGACTTGGTTTACAACGTATTTGAGTTGTTCAACAAGGCATTTGAGTTGTTCAACAAGGCGTTCGGCTTCGTCAACAAGACATTCTACTTGGTCAACAAGGCATTCGACTTGTTCAACACGGCATTCGAATTGTTTAATAGGACAAACTAGGTCAACAAGGCATTCGTTCAAAAAGGCCTTCGACTTGTTCAAAAAGGCGTTCGACCAAGGCGTTCAACCAAGGCGTTCGACTTGGTAAACAAGGCATCTGAGTTGTTCAACAAGGCATTCGACTTGGTCAACAAGGCATTCGACTTGTTCGAAAAGGCCTTCGACTTGTTCACCAAGGCGTTCGACCAAGGCATACCACTTTGTCAACAAGGCATTTTGCTTGTTCAAAAAGACATTTACTTGTTCAACAAGGCCTTCTACTTGGTCAACAAGGCATTCTACTTGGTCAACAAGGTGTTCGACTTTTTCAACAAGGCATTCGACTTGTTTAAAAAGGTGTGACTTGGTCAACAAGGCATTCGAATTGTTCAACAAGGAATTCTACTTGTTCAAAAGGGCATTCGGCTTGGTCAACAAGGCACTCGACTTGTTCAACAAGGCGTTCTACTTGGTCAACATGGCATTGGACTTTTTCAACAAGGCATTCGATTTGTTCAACAAGTTATTCTACATGTTCAATAAGGCATCAAAGTTGTTCAACAAGGCATTCGACTTGTTTGGAAAGGCCTTCGAGTTGGTCAACCAGGTATTCGACTTGTTAAACAAGGCATTCCACTTGGTCAATAAGGCATTTGAGGTGTTCAACAAGGCATTCGACTTGGTCAACAAGGTATTGGACTTGTTCAACAAGGCGTTCGACTTGTTTAATAAATCATTCCACTTGGTCAACAAGGCATTTGAGTTGTTCAACAAGGCATTCTCCTTGTTGAACAAGGCATTCAAGTTCTTCAACAAGGCATTCGACTTCTTTACCATGGCATTACTTGGTCAACAAGGCATTTGAGTTCTTCAAAGAGGCATTCGACTTCGTCAACAAGGCATTCTACTGGGTAACCAAGGCATTCAACTTGTTCAACAAGGCGTTGCACTTGCACAACAAGGCATTCGTCTTGTTGAGCAAGACATTCTACTTGGTCAACAAGGCATTCGACTATTTCAACACGGCATTCAAATTGTTTAATAAGACATACTTGGTCAACAAGGCATTCGTTCAAAAAGGCCTTCGACTTGTTCAACAAGGCGTTCAATCAAGGCGTTCGACTTGGTAAACAAGGCATCTGAGTTGTTCAACAAGGGATTCGACTTGGTCAACAAGACATTCGACTTGTTCACCAAGGCGTTCGACCAAGGCATACAACTTGGTCAACAAGGCATTTGGCTTGTTCAAAAAGATATTTTACTTGTTCAACAAGGCTTTCTACTTGGTCAACAAGGCATTCTACTTGGTCAACAAGGTGTTCGACTTTTTCAATTCGACTTGTTTAAAAAGGCGTGACTTGGTCAACAAGGCATTCGAGTTGTTCAACAAGGAATTCTACTTGTTCAAAATGGCATTCGGCTTGGTCAACAAGGCATTCTACTTGTTTAACAAGGCACTCGACTTGTTCAACAAGGCATTCTACTTGGTCAACATGGCATTTGACTTGTTCAACAAGGCATTCAATTTGTTCAACAAGTTATTCAACTTGGTCAATAAGGCATCAAAGTTGTTCAACAAGGCCATTGACCTTTTTTGAAAGGCCTTCGACTTGGTCAACAAGGTATTCGACTTGTTCAACAAGGCGTTCGACTTGTTCAACAAATCATTCCACTTGGTCAACAAGGCATTCCACCTGGTCAACAAGGCGTTCTACTTGTTGAACAGGGCATTCAACTTGTTCAACAAGGCATTCGACTTGGTTTACAACGTATTTGAGTTGTTCAACAAGGCATTTGAGTTGTTCAACAAGCCATTCGACTTCGTCAACAAGGCATTCTACTTGGTCAACAAGGCATTTGACTTGTTCAACACGGCATTCGAATTGTTTAATAAGACATATCGGTCAACAAGGCATTCGTTTAAAAAGGCCTTCGACTTGTTCAAGAAGGCGTTCGACCAAGGCGTTCAACCAAGGCGTTCGACTTGGTAAACAAGGCATCTGAGTTATTCAACAAGGCATTCGACTTGGTCAACAAGGCATTCGACTTGTTCGAAAAGGCCTTCGACCTGTTCACCAAGGCGTTCGACCAAGGCATACCACTTGGTCAACAAGGTGTTCGACTTTTTCAACAAGGCATTCGACTTGTTTAAAAAGGCTGACTTGGTCAACAAGGCATTCGAGTTGTTCAACAAGGAATTCTACTTGTTCAAAGGGCATTCGGCTTGGTCAACAAGGCACTCGACTTGTTCAACAAGACGTTCTACTTGGTCAACATGGCATTGGACTTGTTCAACAAGGCATTCGATTTGTTCAACAAGTTATTCTACTTGTTCAATAAGGCATCAAAGTTGTTCAACAAGGCATTCAACTTGTTTGGAAAGGCCTTCGAGTTGGTCAACCAGGTATTCGACTTGTTAAACAAAGGCATTCCACTTGGTCAATAAGGCATTTGAGTTGTTCAACAAGGCATTCGACTTGGTCAACAAGGTATTCGACTTGTTCAACAAGGCATTCGACTTGTTCAACAAATCATTCCACTTGGTCAACAAGGCATTTGAGTTGTTCAACAAGGCATTCTCCTTGTTGAACAAGGCATTCAACTTGTTCAACAAGGCATTCGACTTCTTTAACATGGCATTACTTGGTCAACAAGGCATTAGAGTTCTTCAAAGAGGCATTCGACTTCGTCAACAAGGCATTCTACTTGGTAACCAAGGAATTCAACTTGTTCAACAAGGCATTGCACTTGCACAACAAGGCATTCGTCTTGTTGAGCAAGACATTCTACTTGGTCAACAAGGCATTCGACTATTTCAACCCGGCATTCGAATTGTTTAATAAGACATACTTGGTCAACAAGGCATTCGTTCAAATAGGCCTTCGACTTGTTCAACAAGGCGTTCGACCAAAGCGTTCAACCAAGGCGTTCGACTTGGTAAACAAGGCATATGAGTTGTTGAACAAGGGATTCGACTTGGTCAACAAGACATTCGACTTGTTCAAAAAGGCGTTCGACTTGTTCACCAAGGCGTTCGACCAAGGCATACAACTTGGTCCACAAGGCATTTGGCTTGTTCAAAAAGATATTTTACTTGTTCAACAAGGCTTTCTACTTGGTCAACAAGGCATTCTACTTGGTCAACAAGGTGTTCGACTTTTTCAACAAGGCATCTGACTTGTTTAAAAAGGCGTGACTTGGTCAACAAGGCATTCGACATGTTCAACAAGGAATTCTACTTGTTCAAAATGGCATTCGGCTTGGTCAACAAGGCATTTTACTTGTTTAACAAGGCACTCGACTTGTTCAACAAGGCGTTCTACTTGGTCAACATGGCATTGGACTTGTTCAACAAGGCATTCGACTTGTTCGGAAAGGCCTTTGACTTGGTCAATCAGGTATTCCACTTGTTCAACAAGGCATTCCACTTGGTCAATAAGGCATTTGAGTTGTTCAACAAGGCATTCGACTTGGTCAACAAGGCATTCTACTTGGTCAACAAGGCATCGACATATTTAACAAGGCGTGACATAGTCAACAAGGCATTCAAGTTGTTCAACAAAGCATTCTACTTGTTTAAATTGCATTCGGCTTGGTCAACATGGCATACAAGGCATTCTACTTGTTTAACAAGGCATTCGACTTGTTCAACAGAGCATTCTACTTGGTCAACATGGCATTCGACTTGTTCAACAAGGCATTCGATTTTTTCAACAAGTTATTCTACTTGGTCAATAAAGCATCAAAGTTGTTCAACAAGGCCATTGACCTTTTTTGAAAGGCCTTCGACTTGGTCAACAAGGTATTCGACTTGTTCAACAAGGCGTTCGACTTGTTCATCAAATCATTCCACTTGGTCAACAAGGCATTCCACTTGGTCAACAAAGCGTTCTACTTGTTGAACAGGGCATTCAACTTGTTCAACAAGGCATTCGACTTGGTTTACAACGTATTTGAGTTGTTCAACAAGGCATTTGAGTTGTTCCACGAGGCATTCGACTTCGTCAACAAGGCATTCTACTTGGTCAACAAGGCATTCGACTTGTTCAACACGGCATTCGAATGGTTTAATAAGACATACTCGGTCAACAAGGCATTCGTTCAAAAAGGTCTTCGACTTGTTCAAGAAGGCGTTCGACCAAGGCGTTCAACCAACGCGTTCGACTTGGTAAACAAGGCATCTGAGTTGTTCAACAAGGCATTGGACTTCGTCAACAAGGCATTCGACTTGTTCGAAAAGGCCTTCGACTTGTTCACCAAGGCGTTCGACCAAGGCATACCACTTTGTCAACAAGGCATTTGGCTTGTTCAAAAAGACATTTTACTTGTTCAACAAGGCCTTCTACTTGGTCAACAAGGCATTCTACTTGGTCAACAAGGTGTTCGACTTTTTCAACAAGGCATTCAACTCGTTTAAAAAGGCGTGACTTGGTCAACAAAGCATTCGAGTTGTTCAACAAGGAATTCTACTTGTTCAAAAGGGCATTCGGCTTGGTCAACAAGGCACTCGACTTGTTCAACAAGGCGTTCTACTTGGTCAACATGGCATTGGACTTGTTCAACAAGGCATTCGATTTGTTCAACAAGTTATTCTACTTGTTCAATAAGGCATCAAAGTTGTTCAACAAGGCATTCAACTTGTTTGGAAAGGCCTTCGAGTTGGTCAACCAGGTATTCGACTTGTTAAACAAGGCATTCCACTTGGTCAATAAGGCATTTGAGTTGTTCAACAAGGCATTCGACTTGGTCAACAAGGTATTCGACTTGTTCAACAAGGCGTTCGACTTGTTCAACAAATCATTCCACTTGGTCAACAAGGCATTTGAGTTGTTCAACAAGGCATTCTCCTTGTTGAACAAGGCATTCAACTTGTTCAACAAGGCATTCGACTTCTTTAACATGGCATTACTTGGTCAACAAGGCATTTGAGTTCTTCAAAGAGGCATTCGACTTCGTCAACAAGGCATTCGACTTGGTAACCAAAGCATTCAACTTGTTCAACAAGGCATTCTACTTGTTCAACAAGGCATTGCACTTGCACAACAAGGCATTCGTCTTGTTGAGCAAGACATTCTACTTGGTCAACAAGGCATTCGACTATTTCAACACGGCATTCGAATTACTTAATAAGACATACTTGGTCAACAAGGCATTCGTTCAAAAAGGCCTTCGACTTGTTAAACAAGGCCTTCGACCTGGTAAACAAGGCATCTGAGTTGTTCAACAAGGCATTCGACTTGGTCAACAAGACATTCGACTTGTTCGAAAAGGCGTTCGACTTGTTCACCAAGGCGTTCGACCAAGGCAAACAACTTGGTCAACAAGGCATTTGGCTTGTTCATAAAGATATTTTACTTGTTCAACAAGGCTTTCTACTTGGTCAACAAGGCATTCTACTTGGTCAACAAGGTGTTCGACTTTTTCAACAAGGCATTCGACTTGTTTAAAAAGGCGTGACTTGGTCAACAAGGCATTCGAGTTGTTCAACAAGGAATTCTACTTGTTCAAAATGGCATTCGGCTTGGTCAACAAGGCATTCTACTTGCTTAACAAGGCACTCGACTTGTTCAACAAGGCGTTCTACTTGGTCAACATGGCATTGGACTTGTTCAACAAGGCATTCGACTTGTTCGGAAAGGCCTTTGACTTTGTCAATCAGGTATTCCACTTGTTCAACAATGCATTCCACTTGGTCAATAAGGCATTTGAGTTGTTCAACACGGCGTTCGACTTGTTCAACAAATCATTCCACTTGGTCAACAAGGCATTCCACTTGGTCAACAAGGCGTTCTACTTGTTGAACAGGGCATTCAACGTGTTCAACAAGGCATTCGACTTGGTTTACAACGTATTTGAGTTGTTCAACAAGGCATTCGACTTCGTCAACAAGGCATTCTACTTGGTCAACAAGGCATTCGACTTGGTCAACCCGGCATTTGAATTGTTTAATTAGACATACTCGGTCAACAAGGCATTCGTTCAAAAAGGCCTTCGACTTGTTCAAGAAGGCGTTCGACCAAGGCGTTCAACCAAGGCGTTCGACTTGGTAAACAAGGCATCTGAGTTGTTCAACAAGGCATTCGGCTTGGTCAACAAGGCATTCAACTTGTTCCCAAAGGCCTTCGACTTGTTCACCAAGGCGTTCGACCAAGGCATACCACTTTGTCAACAAGGCATTTGGCATGTTCAAAAAGACATTTTACTTGTTCAACAAGGCCTTCTACTTGGTCAACAAGGCATTCTACTTGGTCAACAAGGTGTTCGACTTTTTCAACAAGGCATTCGACTTGTTTAAAAAGGCGTGACTTGGTCAACAAGGCATTCGAGTTGTTCAACAAGGAATTCTACTTGTTCAAAAGGGCATTCGGCTTGGTTAACAAGGCACTCGACTTGTTCAACAAGGCGTTCTACTTGGTTAACATGGCATTGGACTTGTTCAACAAGGCATTTGATTTGTTCAACAAGTTATTCTACTTGTTCAATAAGGCATCAAAGTTGTTCAACAAGGCATTCGACTTGTTTGGAAAGGCCTTCGAGTTGGTCAACCAGGTATTCGACTTGTTAAACAAGGCATTCCACTTGGTCAATAAGGCATTTGAGTTGTTCAACAAGGCAATCGACTTGGTCAAGAAGGTATTCGACTTGTTCAACAAGGCGTTCGACTTGTTCAACAAATTATTCCACTTGGTCAACAAGGCATTTGAGTTGTTCAACAAGGCATTCTCCTTGTTGAATAAGGCATTCAACTTGTTCAACAAGGCATTCGACTTCTTTAACATGGCATTACTTGGTCAACAAGGCATTTGAGTTCCTCAAAAAGGTGTTCGACTTCGTCAACAAGGCATTCTACTTGGTAACCAAGGCATTCAACTTGTTCAACAAGGCATTCTACTTGTTCAACAAGGCATTGCATTTGCACAACAAGGCATTCGTCTTGTTGAGCAAGACATTCTACTTGGTCAACAAGGCATTCGACTATTTCAACACGGCATTCGAATTGTTTAATAAGACAACTTGGTCATAAAGGCATTCGTTCAAAAAGGCCTTCGACTTGTTCAACAAGGCGTTCGACCTGGTAAACAAGGCATCTGAGTTTTTCAACAAGGCATTCGACTTGGTCAACAAGACATTCGACTTGTTCGAAAAGGCGTTCGACTTGTTCACCAAGGCGTTCGACCAAGGCATACAACTTGGTCAACAAGGCATTGGCTTGTTCAAAAATATTTTACTTGATCAACAAGGCTTTCTACTTGGTCAATAAGGCATTCTACTTGGTCAACAAGGTGTTCGACTTTTTCAACAAGGCATTCGACTTGTTTAAAAAGGCATGACTTGGTCAACAAGGCATTCGAGTTATTCAACAAGGAATTCTACTTGTTCAAAATGGCATTCGGCTTGGTCAACAAGGCATTCTACTTGTTTAACAAGGCACTCGACTTGTTCAACAAGGCGTTCTACTTGGTCAACATGGCATTGGACTTGTTCAACAAGGCATTCGACTTGTTCGGAAAGGCCTTTGACTTGGTCAATCAGGTATTCCACTTGTTCAACAATGCATTCCACTTGTTCAACAAGACATTCGACTTGTTCGAAAAAGCGTTCGACTTGTTCACCAAGGCGTTCGACCAAGGCATACAACATTGTCAACAAGGCATTTGGCTTGTTCAAAAAGATATTTTACTTGTTCAACAAGGCTTTCTACTTGGTCAACAAGGCATTTTACTTGGTCAACAAGGTGTTCAACTTTTTCAACAAGGCATTCGACTTGTTTAAAAAGGCGTGACTTGGTCAACAAGGCATTCGAGTTGTTAAACAAGGCATTCCACTTGGTCAATAAGGCATTTGAGTTGTTCAACAAGGCATTCGACTTGGTCAAGAAGGTATTCGACTTGTTCAACAAGGCGTTCGACTTGTTCAACAAATTATTCCACTTGGTCAACAAGGCATTTGAGTTGTTCAACAAGGCATTCTCCTTGTTGAACAAGGCATTCAACTTGTTCAACAAGGCATTCGACTTCTTTAACATGGCATTACTTGGTCAACAAGGCATTTGAGTTCTTCAAAGAGGCATTCGACTTCATCAACAAGGCATTCTACTTGGTAACCAAGGCATTCAACTTGTTCAACAAGGCATTCTACTTGTTCAAGAAGGCATTGCACTTGCACAACAAGGCATTCGTGTTGTTGAGCAAGACATTCTACTTGGTCAACAAGGCATTCGACTATTTCAACACGGCATTCGAATTGTTTAATAAGACATACTTGGTCAACAAGGCATTCGTTCAAAAAGGCCTTCGACTTGTTCAACAAGGCGTTCGACCAAGGCGTTCGACTTGGTAAACAAGGCATCTGAGTTGTTCAACAAGGCATTCGACTTGGTCAACAAGACATTCGACTTGTTCGAAAAGGCGTTCGACTTGTTCCCCAAGGCGTTCGACCAAGGCATACAACTTGGTCCACAAGGCATTTGGCTTGTTCAAAAAGATATTTTACTTGTTCAACAAGGCTTTCTACTTGGTCAACAAGGCATTCTACTTGGTCAACAAGGTGTTCGACTTTTTCAACAAGACATTCGACTTGTTTAAAAAGGCGTGACTTGGTCAACAAGGCATTCGAGTTGTTCAACAAGGAATTCTACTTGTTCAAAAGGGCATTCGGCTTGGTCAACAAGGCACTCGACTTGTTCAACAAGGCGTTCTACTTGGTCAACATTGCATTGGACTTGTTCAACAAGGCATTCGATTTGTTCAACAAGTTATTCTGCTTGTTCAATAAGGGCATTCGGCTTGGTCAACAAGGCACTCGACTTGTTTAAAAAGGCGTGACTTGGTCAACAAGGCATTCGAGTTGTTCAACAAGGAATTCTACTTGTTCAAAATGGCATTCGGCTTGGTCAACAAGGCATTTTACTTGTTTAACAAGGCACTCGACTTGTTCAACAAGGCGTTCTACTTGGTCAACATGGCATTGGACTTGTTCATCAAAGCATTCGATTTGTTCAACAAGTTATTCTACTTGTTCAATAAGGCATCAAAGTTGTTCAACAAGGCATTCGACTTGTTTGGAAAGGCCTTCGAGTTGGTCAACCAGGTATTCGACTTGTTAAACAAGGCATTCAACTTGGTCAATAAGGCATTTGAGTTGTTCAACAAGGCATTCGACTTGGTCAACAAGGTATTCGACTTGTTCAACAAGGCGTTCGACTTGTTCAACAAATCATTCCACTTGGTCAACAAGGCATTTGAGTTGTTCAACAAGGCATTCTCCTTGTTGAACAAGGCATTCAACTTGTTCAACAAGGCATTCGACTTCTTTAACATGGAATTACTTGGTCAACAAGGCATTTGAGTTCTTTAAAGAGGCATTCGACTTCGTCAACAAGGCATTCTACTTGGTAACCAAGGCATTCAACTTGTTCAACAAGGCATTCTACTTGTTCAACAAGGCATTGCATTTGCACAACAAGGCATTCGTCTTGTTGAGCAAGACATTCTACTTGGTCAACAAGGCATTCGACTATTTCAACACGACATTCGAATTGTTTAATAAGACATACTTGGTCAACAAGGCATTCGTTCAAAAAGGCCTTCGACTTGTTCAACAAGGCGTTCGACCTGGTAAACAAGGCATCTGAGTTGTTCAACAAGGCATTCGACTTGGTCAACAAGACATTCGACTTGTTCGAAAAGGCGTTCGACTTGTTCACCAAGGCGTTCGACCAAGGCATACAACTTGGTCAACAAGGCATTTGGCTTGTTCAAAAAGATATTTTACTTGATCAACAAGGCTTTCTACTTGGTCAATAAGGCATTCTACTTGGTCAACAAGGTGTTCGACTTTTTCAACAAGGCATTCGACTTGTTTAAAAAGGCGTGACTTGGTCAACAAGGCATTCGAGTTATTCAACAAGGAATTCTACTTGTTCAAAATGGCATTCGGCTTGGTCAACAAGGCATTCTACTTGTTTAACAAGGCACTCGACTTGTTCAACAAGGCGTTCTACTTGGTCAACATGGCATTGGACTTGTTCAACAAGGCATTCGACTTGTTCGGAAAGGCCTTTGACTTGGTCAATCAGGTATTCCACTTGTTCAACAATGCATTCCACTTGGTCAACAAGACATTCGACTTGTTCGAAAAGGAGTTCGACTTGTTCACCAAGGCGTTCGACCAAGGCATACAACATTGTCAACAAGGCATTTGGCTTGTTCAAAAAGATATTTTACTTGTTCAGCAAGGCTTTCTACTTGGTCAACAAGGCATTCTACTTGGTCAACAAGGTGTTCGACTTTTTCAACAAGGCATTCGACTTGTTTAAAAAGGCGTGACTTGGTCAACAAGGCATTCGAGTTGTTCAACAAGGAATTCTACTTGTTCAAAATGGCATTCGGCTTGGTCAACAAGGCATTCTACTTGTTTAACAAGGCACTCGACTTGTTCAACAAGGCGTTCTACTTGGCCAACATGGCATTGGACTTTTCAACAAGGCATTTGACTTGTTCGGAAGGGCCTTTGACTTGGTCAATCAGGTATTCCACTTGTTCAACAATGCATTCCACTTGGTCAATAAGGCATTTGAGTTGTTCAACACGGCATTCGACTTGGTCAACAAGGCATTCTACTTGGTCAACAAGGCATTCGACTTGTTTAACAAGGCGTGACTTAGTCAACAAGGCATTCGAGTTGTTCAACAAGGCATTCTACTTGTTCAAATTGCATTCGACTTGGTCAACATGGCATACAAGGCATTCTACTTGTTTAACAAGGCATTCGACTTGTTCAACAGAGCATTCTACTTGGTCAACATGGTATTCGACTTGTTCAACAAGGCATTCGATTTATTCAACAAGTTATTCTACTTGGTCAATAAGGCGTCAAAGTTGTTCAACAAGGCCATTGACCTTTTTGGAAAGGCCTTCGACTTGGTCAACAAGGTATTCGACTTGTTCAACAAGGCGTTCGACTTGTTTAACAAATCATTCCACTTGGTCAATAAGGCATTCCACTTTGTCAGCAAGGCGTTCTACTTGTTGAACAGGGCATTCAACTTGTTCAACAAGGCATTTGACTTGGTTTACAACGTATTTGAGTTGTTCAACAAGGCATTTGAGTTGTTCAACAAGGCATTCGACTTCGTCAACAAGGCATTCTACTTGGTCAACAAGGCATTCGACTTGTTCAACACGGCATTTGAATTGTTTAATAAGACATACTCGGTCAACAAGGCATTCGTTCAAAAAGGCCTTCGACTTGTTCAAGAAGGCCTTCGACTTTTTGGAAAGGCCTTCGACTTGTTCAACAAGGCATTCGGCTTGGTCAACAAGGCATTCGACTTGTTCGAAAAGGCCTTCGACTTGTTCACCAAGGCGTTCGACCAAGGCATACCACTTTGTCAACAAGGCATTTGGCTTGTTCAAAAAGATATTTTACTTGTTCAACAAGGCCTTCTACTTGGTCAACAAGGCATTCTACTTGGTCAACAAGGTGTTCGACTTTTTCAACAAGGCATTCGACTTGTTTAAAAAGGCGTGACTTGGTCAACAAGGCATTCGAATTGTTCAACAAGGAATTCTAGTTGTTCAAAAGGGCATTCGGCTTGGTCAACAAGGCACTCGACTTGTTCAACAAGGCGTTCTTTTTGGTCAACATGGCATTGGATTTGTTCAACAAGGCATTCGATTTGTTCAACAAGTTATTCTACTTGTTCAATAAGGCATCAAAGTTGTTCAACAAGGCATTCGACTTGTTTGGAAAGGCCTTCGAGTTGGTCAACAAGGTATTCGACTTGTTCAACAAGGCATTCCACTTGGTCAATAAGGCATTTAAGTTGTTCAACAAGGCATTCGACTTGGTCAACAAGGTATTCGACTTGTTCAACAAGGCGTTCGACTTGTTCAACAAATCATTCCACTTTGTCAACAAGGCATTTGATTTGTTTAACAAGGCATTCTCCTTGTTGAACAAGGCATTCAACTTGTTCAACAAGGCATTCGACATCTTTAACATCGCATTACTTGGTCAACAAGGCATTTGAGTTCTTCAAAAAGGCATTCGACTTCGTCAACAAGGCATTTTACTTGGTAACCAAGGCATTCAACTTGTTCAACAAGGCATTCTACTTGTTCAACAAGGCATTGCACTTGCACAACAAGGCATTCGTCTTGTTGAGCAAGACATTCTACTTGGTCAACAAGGCATTCGACTATTTCAACACGGCATTCGAATTGTTTAATAAGACATACTTGGTCAACAAGGCATTCGTTCAAAAAGGCCTTCGACTTGTTCAACAAGGCGTTCGACCAAGGCGTTCGACCAAGGCGATCAACCAAGGCGTTCGACTTGGTAAACAAGGCATCTGAGTTATTCAACAAGGCATTCGACTTGGTCGACAAGACATTCGACTTGTTCGAAAAGGCGTTCGACTTGTTCACCAAGGCGTTCGACCAAGGCATACAACTTGGTCAACAAGGCATTTGACTTGTTCAAAAAGATATTTTACTTGTTCAACAAGGCTTTCTACTTGGTCAACAAGGCATTCTACTTGGTCAACAAGGTGTTCGACTTTTTCAACAAGGCATTCGACTTGTTTAAAAAGGCGTGACTTGGTCAACAAGGCATTTGAGTTGTTCAACAAGGAATTCTACTTGTTCAAAAGGGCATTCGGCTTGGTCAACAAGGCACTCGACTTGTTCAACAAGGCGTTCTATTTGGTCAACATGGCATTGGACTTGTTCAACAAGGCATTCGATTTGTTCAACAAGTTATTCTACGTGTTCAATAAGGCATCAAAGTTGTTCAACAAGGCATTCGACTTGTTTGGAAAGGCCTTCGAGTTGGTCAATCAGGTATTCGACTTGTTAAACAAGGCATTCCACTTGGTCAATAAGGAATTTGAGTTGTTCAACAAGGCATTCGACTTGGTCAACAAGGTATTCGACTTGTTCAACAAGGCGTTCGACTTGTTCAACAAATCATTCCACTTGGTCAACAAGGCATTTGAGTTGTTCAACAAGGCATTCTCCTTGTTGAACAAGGCATTCAACTTGTTCAACAAGGCATTCGACTTCTTTAACATGACATTACTTGGTCAACAAGGCATTTGAGTTCTTCAAAAAGGCATTCGACTTCGTCAACAAGGCATTCTACTTGGTAACCAAGGCATTCAACTTGTTCAACAAGGCATTCTACTTGTTCAACAAGGCATTGCACTTGCACAACAAGCCATTCGTTTTGTTGAACAAGACATTCTTCTTGGTCAAGAATGCATTCGACTATTTCAACACGGCATTCGAATTGTTTAATAAGACATACTTGGTCAACAAGGCATTCGTTCAAAAAGGCCTTCGACTTGTTCAACAAGGCGTTCGACCAAGGCGATCAACCAAGGCGTTCGACTTGGTAAACAAGGCATCTGAGTTGTTCAACAAGGCATTTGACTTGGTCAAGAAGACATTCGACTTGTTCGAAAAGGCATTCGACTTGTTTACCAAGGCGTTCGACCAAGGCATACAACTTGGTCAACAAGGCATTTCTACTTGGTCAACAAGGCATTCTACTTGGTCAACAAGGTGTTCGACTTTTTCAACAAGGCATTCGACTTGTTTAAAAAGGCGTGACTTGGTAAGCAAGGCATTCGAGTTGTTCAACAAAGAATTCTACTTGTTCAAAATGGCATTCGACTTGGTCAACAAGGCATTCTACTTGTTTAACAAGGCACTCGACTTGTTGAACAAGGCGTTCTACTTGGTCAACATGGCATTGGACTTGTTCAACAAGGCATTCGACTTGTTCGGAAAGGCCTTTGACTTGGTCAATCAGGTATTCCACTTGTTCAACAAGGCATTCCACTTGGTCAATAAGGCATTTGAGTTGTTCAACAAGGCATTCGACTTGTTCAAATTGCATTCGGCTTGGTCAACATGGCATACAAGGCATTCGACTTGTTCAACAAGGCATTCGATTTGTTCAACAAGTTATTCTACTTGGTCAACAAGGCATCAAAGTTGTTCAACAAGGCCATTGACCTTTTTGGAAAGGCCTTCGACTTGGTTAACAAGGTATTAGACTTGTTCGACAAGGCATTAGACTTGTTCAACAAATCATTCCACTTGGTCAACAAGGCATTCCACTTGGTCAACAAGGCGTTCTACTTGTTGAACATGGCATTCAACGTGTTCAACAAGGCATTCGACTTGGTTTACAACGTATTTGAGTTGTTCAACAAGGCATTTGAGTTGTTCAACAAGGCATTCGACTTGTTCAACACGGTATTGAATTGTTTAATAAGACATACTCGGTCAACAAGGCATTCGTTCAAAAAGGCCTTCGACTTGTTCAAGAAGGCGTTCGACCAAGGCGTTCAACCAAGGCGTTCGACTTGGTCACAAGGCATCTGAGTTGTTCAACAAGGCATTCGACTTGTTCGAAAAGGCCTTCAGCTTCTTCACCAAGGCGTTCGACCAAGGCATACCACTTTGTCAACAAGGCATTTGGCTTGTTCAAAAAGACATTTTACTTGTTCAACAAGGTCTTCTACTTGGTCAACAAGGCATTCTACTTGGTCAACAAGGTGTTCGACTTTTTCAACAAGGCATTCGACTTGTTTAAAAAGGCGTGACTTGGTCAACAAGGCATTCGAGTTGTTCAACAAGGAATTCTACTTGTTCAAAAGGGCATTCGGCTTGGTCAACAAGGCACTCGACTTGTTCAACAAGGCGTTCTACTTGGTCAACATGGCATTGGACTTGTTCAACAAGGCATTCGATTTGTTCAACAAATTATTCTACTTGTTCAATAAGGCATCAAAGTTGTTCAACAAGGCGTTCGACTTGTTTGGAAAGGCCTTCGAGTTGGTCAACCAGGTATTCGACTTGTTAAACAAGGCATTCAACTTGGTCAATAAGGCATTTGAGTTGTTCAACAAGGCATTCGACTTGTTTGGAAAGGCCTTCGAGTTGGTCAACCAGGTATTCGACTTGTTAAACAAGGCATTCAACTTGGTCAATAAGGCATTTGAGTTGTTCAACAAGGCATTCGACTTGGTCAACAAGGTATTCGACTTGTTCAACAAGGCGTTCGACTTGTTCAACAAATCATTCCACTTGGTCAACAAGGCATTTGAGTTGTTCAACAAGGCATTCTCCTTGTTGAACAAGGCATTCAACTTGTTCAACAAGGCATTCGACTTGTTTGGAAAGGCCTTCGAGTTGGTCAACCAGGTATTCGACTTGTTAAACAAGGCATTCCACTTGGTCAATAAGGCATTTGAGTTGTTCAACAAGGCATTCGACTTGGTCAACAAGGTATTCGACTTGTTCAACAAGGCGTTCGACTTGTTCAACAAATCATTCTACTTGGTCAACAAGGTCTTTGAGTTGTTCAACAAGGCATTCTCCTTGTTGAACAAGGCATTCAACTTGTTCAACAAGGCATTCGACTTCTTTAACATGGCATTACTTGGTCAACAAGGCCTTTGACTTGTTCAACAACGCATTCGACTTCGTCAACAAGACATTCTACTTGGTAACCAAGGCATTCAACTTGTTCAACAAGGCATTCAACTTGTTCAACAAGACATTGCACTTGAAGAACAAGGCATTCGTCTTGTTAAGCAAGACATTCTACTTGGTCAACAAGGCATTCAACTTGTTCAACACGGCATTCCAATTGTTTAATAAGACATACTTGGTTAACAAGGCCTTCGACTCGTTCACAAAAGCGTTCGACCAAGGCGTTCAACCAAGGCGTTCGACTATGCAACAAGGCATCTGAGTTGTTCAACAAGGCATTCGACTTGGTCAACAAGCCATTTCGACTTGTTCAAAAAGGCTTTCGACTTCTTCTCCAAGGCGTTCGACCAAGGCATACTACTTGGTCAACAAGGCATTTGTCTTGTTCAAAAAGACATTTTACTTGTTCAACAAGGCATTCTACTTGGTCAACAAGGCATTCTACTTGGTCAACAAGGTGTTTGACTTTTTCAACAAGGCATTTGACTTGTTCAACAAGGCGTGACTTGGTCAACAAGGTATTCGAGTTGTTCAACAAGGCATTTTACTTCTTCAAAAGGGCATTCGGCTTGGTCAACAAGGCATACAAGGCATTCTATTTGTTTAACAAGGCATTCGACTTGGTCAACAAGGCGTTCTACTTGGGCAACATGGCATTCCACTTGTTCAACAAGGCATTCGAGTTGTTTAATAAGACATACTTAGTTAACAAGGCATTCGACTTGGTCAACAAGGCATTCATTGAAAAAGGCCTTCGACTCGTTCACAAAAGCGTTCCACCAAGGCGTTCAACCAAGGGGTTCGACTATGTCAACAAGGCATCTGAGTTGTTCAACATGGCATTCGACTTGGTCAACAAGGCATTTCGACTTGTTCAAAAAGGCGTTCTACTTGGTAACCATGGCATTCGACTTGTTCAACAAGGCATTCAATTTATTCAAAAAGTTATTCTACTTGGTCAATAAGGCATCAAAGTTGTTCAACAAGGCATTCGACTTGGTCAACAAGACATTCTACTTGGTGAACAAGGCATTCGACTTTTTCAACAAGGCATTACTTGGTCAACAAGGCATTCTACTTTGTCAACAAGGCATTCGACTTGTTCAGCAAGGCATTTTACTTGGTCAACAAGGCATTCTACTTGTTCACCAAGTCATTCTACTTGGTCAACAAGACATCGAAGTTGTTAAACAAGAAATTCGACCTTTTCGGAAAGGCTTTCGACTTCGTCAACAAGGTATTTGAATTGCTCTACAAGGCATTCGAGTTGTTCAACAAATCATTCCACTTGGTCAACGAGGAATTTGAGTTGTTCAAAAAGGCATTCGACTTGGTCAACAAGGCGCTCTACTTGTTGAACAAGGCATTCCACTTGTTCAACAAGGCATTCGACTTCTTCAACATGATATCACTTGGTCAACAAGGCATTCTACTTGGTGAACAAGGCGTTCGACTTGTTTCACAAATCATTACACTTGGTCAACAAGGCATGACTTGGTCAAAAGGACATTCGACTTGTTGAACAAGGCGTTCGACTTGTTCAACGAGCCATTCTACTTGTTCAAGAAGGCATTCTACTTGGTCAACAAGGCATTCAACTTGGTTAACAACGCATTTGAGTTATTCAACAAGGCATTTGAGTTCTTCAACAAGGCATTCGACTTCGTCAACAAGGCATTCTACTTGCTAACCAAGGCATTCAACTTATTCAACAAGGCATTGCACTTGAACAACAAGGCATTCGTCAACAAGGCATTCGACTTGTTCAACACGGCATTCAAATTGTTTAATAAGATATACTTTGTCAACAAGGCATTCGACTTGGTCAACAAGGTATTCGTTACAAAAGTCCTTCGACGCGTTCACAAAAGCGTTCGACCAAGGCGTTCAGCCAAGGCGTTCGACTTTGTCAACAAGGCATTCGACTTGGTCAATAAGGCATTTCGACTTGTTCAAAAAGGCGTTCGACTTGTTCACCAAGGCGTTCGACCAAGGCATACTTGGTCAACAAGGCATTTGGCTTGTTCAAAAAGACATTTTACTTGTTCAACAAGGAATTCTACTTGGTCAACAAGACATTCTTATTGGTCAACAAGGTGTTCGACTTTTCCAACAAGGCATTCGAGTTGTTCATCAAGGCGTTACTTGGTCAACAAGACATTCGAGTTGTTCAACAAGGCATTCTACTTGTTCAAAGGGCATTCGGCTTGGTCAATAAGGCATACATGGCATTCTACTTGGTCAATAAGGCATCAAAGTTGTTCAACAAGGCATTCGACTTCTTCGGAAAGGCATTCGACTTTGTCAACCAGGTATTCGACTTGTTCAACAAGGCATTCCACTTGGTCAATAAGGCATTTGAGTTGTTCAACAAGGCATTCGGCTTGGTTAACAAGGCATTCGACTTGGTCAACAGGACATTATACTTGCTGAACAAGGCATTCGACTTGTTCACCAAGGCATTTTACTTTGTCAACAAGGCATTTAACTAGTTTATCAAGGCATTTTACTTGGTCAACAAAGCATTCGACTTGTTCAACAAGTCATTCTACTTGGTAAATACGGCATCAAAGTTGTTCAACAAGGCATTCGACCTTTTCGGAAAGGCCTTCGACTAGGTCAACCTGGTATTCGACTTGTTAACCAAATCATTCCACTTGGTCAACAAGACATTTGAGTTGTTCAACAAGGCATTCGGCTTGGTCAACAAGGCATTCGACTTGTTCAACAAGGCATTCAACTTCTTCAACATGACATTACTTGATCTGCAAGGCATTCAACTAGGTCAACAAGACATTGGACCTATTTAAAAAGGCATTCGACTTGCTCAATAAGGCATTCGACTTCGTGGGCAAGGTATTACTTGGTCTAAAAGGCATTTGACATGGTTTACAAGGCATTTGACTTGGTAAACAAGGAATTGGACTTGGTCAACAAGGCATTTGACTTGCAAATCAAAGCATTCGACATGTTCAAAAAGGCGTCTGACTCGCTCAACAAGGCAATTCGACTTGGTCCACAAGACATCCAACTCGCTGAACAAGGCATTCGACTTGGTCCACAAGGCATTCGGTTTATTCGACTTGATCATCAAGGCATTACTTGGTCAACAAGGCACTCGACTTGCTCAACAAATCATTCTACTTTGTTAACGAGGCATTCGACTTGTTGAACAAGACATTCGACTTCCTAAACAAAGAATTTGACTAGCTCAACAAGGCATTCGACTTGCTCATCAAGGGACTCGACTTGTTGAACAATGCATTCGACTTGGTCACAAGGCATTCGACTAGCACATCAAGGCACTGACTTGTTGAACAATGCATTCAACTTGGTCACAAGCCATTCGACTTGCTCAACAAGGTATTTGACTTGTTTGAAAACACATTCGACTTCGTCAACAAGGTATTACTTGCTCTAAAAGGCATTCCTTTTGCTCAACAAGGCATTCGACTTGGTTAGAAATGCATTCGACTTGCTCAACAAGGCATTTGACTTGACGACCAAGTCATTTGACATGCTTAACAGGTCATTTAACTTGTTAACGAGGCATTCTACTTGGTAAACAAGGCCTCGCACTTATTCAACGAGGCATTCGACTTGGTAAACATGGCCTTGGACTTATTCAACATGGCATTCGACTGGTCGAATGAAGATTTGACTTGTTCAACAAGGCATTCAACTTGGTCAACAAGACATTCGACTTGTTTAAAAAGGCATTCGACTTGCTCAATAAGGCATTCGACTTCGTGAGCAAGGTATTTTTTTGTCCACAAGGCATTCGACTTGGTTAACAAGGCATTTGACTTGGTAAACAAGGAATTGGACTTGGTCTACACGGCATTTGACTTGCTCATCAAGGCATTCGACTTGTTCAACTAGGCATTGCACTTTCTCAACAAGGCATTCCACTTGGTCAGCAAGACATTTGAGTTGCTCAACAAGGCATTCGACTTGCTCAACAAGTCATTTAACTTGATCACCTAGCCATTTGACTTGCTTAACCGGTCATTTTACTTGTTTAACGAGGCATTCTACTTGGTAAACAAGGCCTTGCACTTGTTCAACGAGGCATTCGACTTGTTCAATAAGACATTCGACTTGTTGAATGAGGCGTTTGACTTGTTCAGAAAGTCATTTGACTTGGTCAACAAGTCATTCGACTTGGTCAACAACGCATTCGACTTGCTCAACAAGGTATTTGACTTGTTTGAAAACACATTCGACTTCGTCAACAAGGTATTACGTGCTCTAAAAGGCATTCCTTTTGCTCAACAAGGCATTCGACTTGCTCAACAAGGCATTTGACTTGACGACCAAGTCATTTGACATGCTTAACAGGTCATTTAACTTGTTAACGAGGCATTCTACTTGGTAAACAAGGCCTCGCACTTATTCAACGAGGCATTCGACTTGGTAAACATGGCTTTGGACTTATTCAACGAGGCATTCGACTGGTCGAATGAAGATTTGACTTGTTCAACAAGGCATTCAACTTGGTCAACAAGACATTCGACTTGTTTAAAAAGGCATTCGACTTGCTCAATAAGGCATTCGACTTCGTGAGCAAGGTATTTTTTTGTCCACAAGGCATTCGACTTGGTTAACAAGGCATTTGACTTGGTAAACAAGGAATTGGACTTGGTCTACACGGCATTTGACTTGCTCATCAAGGCATTCGACTTGTTCAACTAGGCATTGCACTTTCTCAACAAGGCATTCCACTTGGTCAGCAAGACATTTGAGTTGCTCAACAAGGCATTCGACTTGCTCAACAAGTCATTTAACTTGATCACCTAGCCATTTGACTTGCTTAACCGGTCATTTTACTTGTTTAACGAGGCATTCTACTTGGTAAACAAGGCATTGCACTTGTTCAACGAGGCACTCTACTTGTTCAATAAGACATTCGACTTGTTGAATGAGGCGTTTTGACTTGCTCAGAAAGTCATTTGATTTGGTCAACAAGTCATTCGACTTGGTCAACAAGGCATTCGACTTGGTCAACAACGCATTAGACTTGTTTGAAAAGTTATTCGACCTTGTCAACAAGGTATAACTTGCTCTAAAAGGCATTCCTTTTGCTCAACAAGGCATTCGACTTGGTTAGCAAGGCATTCGACTTGCTCAACAAGGCATTTGACTTGACGACCAAGTCATTTGACATGCTCAACAGGTCATTTAACTTGTTAACGAGGCATTCTACTTGGTAAACAAGGCCTCGCACTTGTTCAACGAGGCATTCGACTTGGCAAAAATGGCCTTGGACTTATTCAACGAGGCATTCGACTTGTTGAATGAGGCATTCGACTTGTTCAAAAAGGCATTCCACTTGTTCAACAAGGCATTCAACTAGGTCAACAAGACATTCGACTTGTTTAAAAAGGCATTCGACTTGCTCAATAAGGCATTCGACTTTGTGGGCAAGGTATTACTTGGTCTAAAAGGCATTCGACTTGGTTTACAAGGCATTTGACTTGGTAAACAAGGAATTGCACTTGGTCAACAAGGCCTTTGACTTGCAAATCAAAGCATTCGACTTGTTCAAAAAGGCGTCTGACTCGCTCAACAAGGCAATTCGACTTGGTCCACAAGGCATCCAACTCGCTGAACAAGGCATTCGACTTGGTCCACAAGGCATTCATTTTATTCGACTTGATAATCAAGGCATTACTTGGTCAACAAGGCACTCAACTTGCCCAACAAGGCATTCTACTTTCTTAACGAGGCATTCGACTTGTTGAACAAGGCATTCGACTTCCTCAACAAAGAATTTGACTAGCTCAACAAGGCATTCGACTTGCTCATCAAGGGACTCTACTTGTTGAACAATGCATTCGACTTGGTCACAAGGCATTCGACTAGCTCATCAAGGCACTGACTTGTTGAACAATGCATTCGACTTGGTCACAATGCATTCGACTTGCTCAAGAAGACATTTGAATTGGTATACAAGACATTCCACTTGCTCAACAAGGTATTCGACTTGTTCAACAAGGCATTCCACTTGCTCAACAAAGCATTTCACTTGGTCATCAAGACATTCGAGTTGCTCAACAAGGCATTCGACTTGCTGAACAAGGCATTTAACTTGATCACCTAGCCATTTGACTTGCTTAACCGGTCATTTTACTTGTTTAACGAGGCATTCTACTTGGTAAACAAGGCCTTGCACTTGTTCAACGAGGCATTCGACTTGTTCAATAAGACATTTGACTTGTTGAATGAGGCGTTTGACTTGTTCAGAAAGTCATTTGACTTGGTCAACAAGTCATTCGACTTGGTCAACAAGTCATTCGACTTGGTTAACAAGGCATTCGACTTGCTCAACAAGGTATTTGACTTGTTTAAAAAGACATTCGACTTCGTCAACAAGGTATTACTTGCTCTAAATGGCATTTCTTTTGCTCAAGAAGGCATTCGACTTAGTTAGAAAAGCATTCGACTTGCTCAACAAGGCATTTGACTTGACGACCAAGTCATTTGACATGCTCAACAGGTCATTTAACTTGTTAACGAGGCATTCTACTTGGTAAACAAGGCCTCGCACTTATTCAACGAGGCATTCGACTTGGTAAACATGGCCTTGGACTTATTCAACGAGGCATTCGACTTGTTGAATGAAGATTCGACTTGGTAAAAAAGGAATTGGACTTGGTCTACTCGGCATTTGACTTGCTCATCAAGGCATTCGACTTGTTCAACAAGGCATTCCACTTTCTCAACAAGGCATTCCACTTGGTTAGCAAGACATTTGAGTTGCTCAACAAGGCATTCGACTTGCTCAACAAGTCATTTAACTTGATCACCTAGCCATTTGACTTGCTTAACCGGTCATTTTACTTGTTTAACGAGGCATTCTACTTGGTAAACAAGGCCTTGCACTTGTTCAACGAGGCATTGGACTTGTTCAATAAGACATTCAACTTGTTGAATGAGGCGTTTGACTTGCTCAGAAAGTCATTTGATTTGGTCAACAAGTCATTCGACTTGGTCAACAAGGCATTCGACTTGGTCAACAAGGCATTAGACTTGTTTGAAAAGATATTCGACTTTGTCAAGAAGGTATAACTTGCTCTAAAAGGCATTCCTTTTGCTCAACAAGGCATTCGACTTGGTTAGCATGGTATTCGACTTGCTCAACAAGGCATTTGACTTGACGACCAAGTCATGTGACATGCTCAACAGGTCATTAACTTGTTAACGAGCCATTCTACTTGGTAAAAAAGGCCTCGCACTTGTTCAACGAGGCATTCGACATGGCAAAAATGGCCTTGGACTTATTCAACGAGGCATTCGACTTGTTGAATGAGGCATTGGACTTGTTCAGAAAGGCATTCGACTTGTTCAACAAGGCATTCAACTTGGTCAACAAGACATTCGACTTGTTTAAAAAGGCATTCGACTTGCTCAATAAGGCATTCGACTTCGTGAGAAAGGTATTACTTGGTCTACAAGGCATTCGACTTGGTTAACAAGGCATTTGACTTGGTAAACAAGGAATAGGACTTGGTCAACAAGGCATTTGACTTGCAAATCAAAGCATTCGACTTGTTCAACAAGGCATTTTAATTGCTAAACAATGCATTTGACTTGGTCAGCAAGACATTCCACTTGCTCAACAAGGCATTCGACTTGCTCAACAAGGCATTTAACTTCATCACATAGCCATTTGACTTGCTCAACAGGTCATTTAACCTGTTTAGCGAGGCATTTTACTTGGAACAAGGCCTTTCACTTGTTCAACGAGGCAGTCGACTTGTTCAATAAGACATTCGACTTGTAAATGAGGCATTTAACTTGCTCAAAAAGTCATTCGACTTGGTCACCAAGTCATTCGACTTGGTTAACAAGTCATTCTACTTGGTCAACAAGGCATTCGACTTGCTCAACAAGGCATTCGACTTGTTTGAAAAGGCATTCGACTTCGTCAACAAGGTAATACATGGTCTAAAAGGCATTCCACTTGCTCAACAAGGCATTCGACTTGCTCAACAAGGCATTTGACTTGATGACCGAGATATTTGACTTGCTCAACAGGTCATTTAACTTGTTAACGAGGCATTCTACTTAGTAAACAAGGCCTCACACGTGTTCAACGAGCTATTTCGACTTGTTCAATAAGACATTCGACTTGTTGAATGAGGCATTTCACTTGTTCCGAAAGTCATTCAACTTGGTCAACAAGTAATTCGACTTTGTGAACAAGTCATTCAACTTGGTCAACAAGGCATTCGACTTGGTCAACAGGGCATTCGACTTGCTCAACAAGGCATTCGACTTGTTTAAAAAGGTATTCGACTTTGTCAACAAGGTATTACTTGGTCTAAAAGGCATTCCACTTTCTCAACAAGGCATTCGACTCGGTTAGCAAGGCATTCGACTTGCTCAACAAGGCATTTGACTTGACGACCAAGTCATTTGACATGCTCAACAGGTCATTTAACTTGTTATCGAGGCATTCTACTTCGTAAAAGGCCTCGCACTTGTTCAACGAGGCATTCAACTTGGTAAACATGGCCTTGGACTTATTCAACGAGGCATTCGACTTGTTCAAAAAGGCATTGGACTTGTTCAACAAGGCATTCAACATGGTCAACAAGACATTCGACTTGTTTAAAAAGGCATTCGACTTGCTCAATAAGGCATTCGACTTCGTGAGCAAGGTAGTTTTTGGTCCACAAGACATTCGACTTGGTTAATACCGCATTTGACTTGGTAAACAAGGAATTGGACTTGGTGAAGAAGGCATTTGACTTGCTCATCAAAGCATTCGACTTGTTCAACGAGGCATCTGACTCGCACAACAAGCCATTTGACTTGGTCCACAACGCATCCGCCTCGCTGAACAAGGCATTCGACTTGGTCCACAAGGCATTCGTCTTATTCGACTTGATCATCAATTCATTACCTGGTCAACAAGGCATTCGAGTTGCCCAACAGGGCATTTTATTTTCTCAACGAGGCATTCGACTTGTTGAACAAGACATTCGACGTGCTCAACATAGCATTCGACGTGCTCAACATAGCATTCGACGTGCTCAACATAGCATTCGACTAGCTCAACAAGGCATTCGACTTGTTGAACAATGCATTCGACTTGGTCACAAGGCATTCGACTTGCTCAAGAAGCCATTTGAATTGGTCAACAAGACACTCTACATGCTCAACAAGGCATTCGACTTGTTCAACAAGGCATTTTACTTGCTAAACAAGGCATTTTACTTGGTCAGCAAGACATTCGACTTGCTCAACAAGCATTCGAGTTGCTCAACAAGGCATTTAACTTCATCACATAGCCATTTGACTTGCTCAACAGGTCATTTAACCTGTTTTGCGAGGCATTCTACTTGGTAAACAAGGTCTTTCACTTGTTCAACGAGGCATTCGACTTGTTCAATAAGACATTCGACTTGTTGAATGAGGCATTTAACTTGCTCAAAAAGTCATTCGACTTGGTCACCAAGTCATTCGACTTGGTCATCAAGTCATTGGACTTGGTCAACAAGGCATTCGACTTGCTCAACAAGACATTCGACTTCGTCAACAAGGTATTACATGGTCTAAAAGGCATTCCACTTGCTCAACAAGGCATTCGACTTGGTTAGCAAGGCATTCGACTTGCTCAACAAGGCATTTGACTTGATGACCGAGTTATTTGACTTGCTCAACAGGTTATTTAACTTGTTAACGAGGCATTCTACTTGGTAAACAAGGCCTCACACTTGTTCAACGAGGCCTTCGACTTGTTCAATAAGACATTCGACTTGTTGAATGAGGCATTTGACTTGTTCAGAAAGTCATTCAACTTGGTCAACAAGTCATTCGACTTTGTCAACAAGTCATTCAACTTGGTCAACAAGGCATTCGACTTGGTCAACAAGGCATTCGACTTACTCAACAAGGCATTCGACTTGTTTAAAAAGATATTCGACTTTGTCAACAAGGTATTACTTGGTCTAAAAGGCATTCCACTTTCTCAACAAGGCATTCTACTCGTTTAGCAAGGCATTCGACTTGCTCAACAAGGCATTTGACTCGGTCAACAGGTCATTAACTTGTTAACGAAGCATTCTACTAGGTAAACAAGGCCACGCACTTGTTCAACGAGACATTCGACTTGTTCAATAAGACATTCGGCTTGTTGAATGAGGCATTTGACTTGCTCAAAGAGACATTCGACTTTCTCATCAATACATTCTACTTGGTCAACAAGGATTTTAACTTGTTCAACAAGGCATTCAACTTGCTCATAACTTGTTTACCAAGTCATTGACTTGAAAAACAAGGCATTTGGACTTGTTCAATAAGGCATACGACTTGTTAAACAAGACATTAGACCTTTTCAACAAGGTTTTGAACTTGTTCAACGAGGCATTCGACTGGTACAATAAGGCATTTGTCTTGTTTAACAAGGCATTTCTTGGTCAACAGGGCATCTGGCTCACTCAACAAAGCATTAGACTTGGTTAACAAGCTATTCGACTTGTTTAAAAAGGCATTCGAGTTGGTCATCAATGCATTACCAGGCCAAAAAGGCATTCGACTTCCTCAACAAGGCGTGACTTTCTGAACAAGGCATTCGACTTCCCCAGCAAGGCATCCTACATGCTCACAGGGGCATTCGACTTGTTCAACAAGGCATTCGACTTGCTCAACAAAGCATTCCACTAGCTCAAAAAGGCATTCAACAAGTTCAAAAAGGCATTCGACTTTGTCAACAAGGCATTCGACTTGGTCACCAAGGCATTCGACTTGCTAAACAAGGCACTTGAGTTGCTAAACATGTCATTCAACTTGTTTAACGAGGCATTCTACTCGATAAACATGGCCTTCGACTTGTTCAACGAGACATTCGACTTGTTTAATGAGGCATAGAGTTGTTCAAAAAAACATACGACATGGTCAACAAGTCATTCGACTTGTTCAGCAAGGCATATAACTTGGTCAACAAGGCATTAGATTTGTTTAAAAAGGCGTTCGACTTTCTCAATAAGGCATTAGACTTCGTGAACAAGGTATTATTGGTCTACAAGGCATTCGACTTGGTTAACAAGACATTTGACTTGTCTAACAAGGCATTCGACTTGGTAAACAAGGAATTGGACTTGGTCAACAAGGCATTTGACTTGCTCATCAAGGCATTCGACTTGTTCAACAAGGCATCCGACTCGATCAACAAGGCATTGGACTTGGTCCACAAGGCATTCGACTTGGTCATCAAGGCATTCGATTTGTTGAATGTGGCATAGACTTGTTCAAAAAGGCATTCGACTTGGTCGACAAGTCATTTAATTTTTTCAATAAGGCATTCAACTTGGTCAACAAGTTATTTAATTTGTTTTACAAGGTATTACTTGGTCTTGAAGACATTCGACTTGGTTAACAATGCATTTGACTTGTTTAACAAGGCATTCGACTTGGTAAACAAGGAATTGGACTTGGTCAACAAGGCATTTGACTAGCTGATTAAGGCATTCGACTTGTTCAACAAGGAATCCGGCTCGGTCAACAAGGCATTCGAATTGGTCCACAAGGCATTCGACTTATTCTACTTGGTCATCAAGGCATTACCTGGTCAACAAGGCATTCGACTTGATTAAAAGGCATTCGACTTGCTAAATAAGGCATTAGACTTCGTGAACATGGTATTACTTGGTCTACAAGGCATTTAACTTGTTTAACAAGGCATTTGACTTGGTAAACAAGGAATTGAACTTGGTCAACAAGGTATTCGACTTGTTCAACAAGGCATTCGACTTGTTCAACAATGCATTCAACTTGATCACAAGGCATTCGACTTGTTCAATAAAGCATTCGACTTGCTAAAGAAGGCATTCGAATTGGTCAATAATGCATTCGAATTGCTCAACAAGGCATTCCACATGGTCCGCAAGGCATTCGACATGGTCAATAAGGCAATTGCCTTGATCACCAAGCCATTTGACTTGCTTAAAGAGGCATTCTACTTGGTAAACAAGGCCTTGCAACTATTCAACGAGGCATTCGAATTAGTCAACAAGGCATTTGACTTGCTCAACAAGGCCTTCGACTGGTTTAAAAAGGTATTCGACTTCGTAAACAAGGTAGTACTTGGTCTACAAGAGATTCCCCTTGCTCAACAAAGCATTCAAATTGGTCAGCAACGCATTCGACTTGCTCAACAAGGCATTTGACTTGATTACCAAGCCATTTGACTTGCTCAACAGGTCATTTAACTGGTTTAACGAAGCATTCTACGTGGTAAACAAGGCCTTCCACTTGTTCAACGAGGCATTCGACTTGTTCAATAAGACATTCGACTTGTTGAATGAGGCGTTTGACTTGCTCAGAAAGTCATTTGATTTGGTCAACAAGTCATTCGACTTCGTCAACAAGGCATTCGACTTGCTCAACAAGGTATTCGACTTGTTTGAAAAGATATTCGACTTTGTCAACAAGGTATAACTTGCTCTAAAAGGCATTCCACTTTCTCAACAAGGCATTCGACTCGGTTAGCAAGGCATTCGACTTGCTCAACAAGGCATTTGACTTGACGACCAAGTCATTTGACATGCTCAACAGGTCATTTAACTTGTTAACGAGGCATTGTACTTGGTAAACAAGGTCTCGCACTTGTTCAACGAGGCATTCGACTTGGCAAAAATGCCCTTGGACTTATTCAACGAGGCATTCGTCTTGTTGAATGAGGCATTCGACTTGTTCAAAAAGGCATTCGACTTGTTCAACAAGGCATTCAACTTGGTATACAAGACATTCGACTTGTTTAAAAAGGCATTCGACTTGCTCAATAAGGCATTCGACTTCGTGAGCAAGGTAGTTTTTGGTCCACAAGACATTCGACTTGGTTAACAATGCATTTGACTTGGTAAACAAGGAATTGGACTTGGTCAACAAGGCATTTGACTTGCTCATCAAGGCATTCGTCTTGTTCAACGAGGCATCTGACTCGCTCAACAAGCCATTTGCCTTGGTCCACAAGGCATCCGGCTCGCTGAACAAGGCATTCGACTTGCTAATCAAGACATTCGACTTGTTCAACAAGGCATTCAACTTGTTCACCAAGGCATTCGACTTGCTCAACAAGGTATTCGCCTTGTTCAACAAGGTATTACTTGGTCTACAAGACATTTGACTTAGTCAACAAAGCATTTGACTTATTTAACAATGCATTCGACTTACAAAACAAGGCATTGGACTTGTTAAACAAGGCATTGGACTTATTCAACAAGACATTCGAGCTTTTTAACAAGGCAATGCACTTGTTGAACGATGTATCCGACTGGTTCAATAAGGCATTTTTCCTGTAAAACAAAGCATTTCTTGGTCAACAAGGCATCTGGCTCGCTCAAAAAAGCATTTGACTTGGTCAACAAGCTATTCAACTTGTTCAAAAAGGCATTTGACTTGGTCATCAAAGACCTTGTCAACAAGGCATTCAACTTCCTCAATAAGGCATGACTTGTTGAACAAGGCATTCGACTTGCCCAGCAACGCATTCTAGTTGTTCACCGGGACAGTCGACTTGTTCAACAAGGCATTCGACTTGCTCAATAAAGCATTCCACTTGGTCAACAAGGCATTACACTTGGTCACCAAGGCATTCGACTTGCTAAACAAAGCATTTGACTTGCTCAGCAAGTCATTCAACTTTTTTAACGAGGCATTCTACTTGGTAAACATGGACTTGGACTTGTTCAACGATGTATTCGACTTGTTGAATGAGGCATTCGACTTGTTCAAAAAGGCATTCGACTTGTTCAACAAGGCATTCAACTTGGTTAACAAGGCATATCACTTGTTTAAAAAGGCATTCGACTTGCTCAATAAGGCATTCGACTTCGTGAGCAAGGTATTACTTGGTCTACAAGGCATTCGACTTGGTTAACAAGGTATTTGACTTGCAAGGAATTGGACTTGATCAACAAGGCATTTGACTTGCTCATCAAGGCATTCGACTTGTTCAACAAGGCATGTGACTCGCTCAACAAGGCATTTGACTTGGTCTACAAGGCATTCGGCTCGCTGAACAAGGCATTCGACTTAGTCCACAAGGCAATCGACTTATTCGACTTGATCATGAAGGCATTACCTGGTCAACAAGGCATTCGACCTGCGCAACAAGGCATTCTACTTTCTCAACGAGGCATTCGACTTGTTGACCAACGCATTCGACTTCCTCAGCAAAGCATTAGACTAGCTCAACAAGGCATTCGACTTGCTCATCAAGGCATTCGACTTGTTGACCAATGCATTCGACTTGGTAACAAGGCATTCGACTTGCTCAAGAAGCCATTCGAATTGGTCAACAAGACATTCCACTTGCTCAACAAGGCATTCGACTTGTTCAACCAGGCATTCCACTTACTCAACAAGGCATTGGACTTGGTCAGCAAGACATTCGACTTGCTCAACAAGGCATTCGACTTGCTCAACAAGGAATTTAACTTGATTACCTAGCCTTTTGACTTGCTCAACGTGTCATTTAACTTGTTTAACGAGGCATTCTACTTGGTAAACAAGGCCTTGCACTTGTTCAACGAGGCATTCGACTTGTTCAATAAGACATTCGACTTGCTCAACAAGGCATTTGACTTGACGACCAACTCATTTGACATGCTCAACAGGTAATTTAACTTGTTAACGAGGCATTCTACTTGGTAAACAATGTCTTGCACTTCTTCAACGAAGCATTCGACTTGGTAAACATGGCCTTGGACTTATTCAACGAGGCATTCGACTTGTTGAATGAGGCATTAGACTTGTTCAAAAAGGGCATTCGACTTGTTCAACAAGGCATGCAACTTGGTCAACAACATATTCGACTTGTTTAAAAACGCATTCGACTTGCTTTATAAGGCATTCGACTTCGTGAGCAAGGTATTACTTGGTGTACAAGGCGTTCGACTTGGTTAACAAGGCAATTGACTTGGTAAACAAGGAATTGGACTTGGTCAACAAGGCATTTGACTTGTAAAACAAGGCATTCGACTTGTTCAAAAAGGCATCTAACTCGCTCAACAAGGCATTCGACTTGGTACACAAGGCATCCGGCTCGCTGAACAAGGCTTCGCCTTGGTCCATAAGGCATTCGACTTGGTCCACAAGGCATTCGATTTATTCGACTTGATCATTAAAGCATTACTTGGTCTACAAGGCACTCGACTTGCCCAACAAGGCATTTTACTTTCTTAACGAGGCATTCGACTTGTTGAACAAGGCATTCGTCTTCCTCAACAAAGCATTCGACTAGCCCAACAAGGCATTCGACATGCTCATCAAGGCACTCGACTTGTTGAACAATGCATAGGACTTGGTCACAAGGCATTCGACTTGCTCATCAAGGCACTAACTTGTTGAACAATGCATTCGACTTGGTCACAAGGCATTCGACTTGCTCAAGAAGCCATTCGAATTTGTCTACAAGACATTCCACTCGATCTACAAGGCATTTGACTTGTTCAACAAGACATTCCACTTGCTCAACAAGGCATTCCACTTTGTTAGCAAGACGTTCGACTTGCTTACCAAGGCATTCGACTTGCTCAACAAGGCATTTAACTTGATCACCTAGCCATTTGACTTGCTTAACCGGTCATTTAACTTGTTTAATGAGGCATTCTACTTGGTAAACAAGGCCTTGCACTTGTTCAACGAGCCATTTGACTTGTTTAATAAGACATTCGACTTGTTGAATGAGGCGTTTCACTTGTTCAGAAAGTCATTCGACTTGGTCAACAAGTCATTCGAGTGGGCAACAAGGCATTCGACTTGTTTGAAAAGACATTCGATTTCGTCAACAAGGTATTACTTGGTCTAAAAGGCATTCCTTTTGCTCAACAAGGCATTCGACTTGGTTAGCAAGGCATTCGACATGCTCAACAAGGCATTTGACTTGACGACCAAGTCATTTGACATGATCAATAGGTCATTTAACTTGTTAACGAGGCATTCTACTTGGTAAAAAAGGCCTCGCACTTGTTCAATGAGGCATTCGACTTGGTAAACATGGCCTTGGACTTATTCAACGAGGCATTCGACTTGTTCAAAAAGGTATTCGACTTGTTCAACAAGGCATTCAACTTGGTCAACAAGACATTCAACTTGTTTAAAAAGGCATTCGACTTCCTAAATAAGGCATTTGACCTCGTAAGCAAGGTTCTTTTTGGTCCACAAGGCATTCGACTTGGTTAACAAGGCATTTGACTTGGTAAACAAGGAATTGGACTTGGTCATCAAGGAATTTGACTTGCTCATCAAGGCATTCGACTTGCTCAACAAGGCATCTGACTCGCTCAACAAGCCATTCGACTTGGTCTACAAGGCATCCGGCTCGCTGAACAAGGCATTCGACTTATTCGACTTGATCATCAAGGCATTACCTGGTCAACAAAGCATTCGACTTGCCCAACAAGGCATTCTACTCTCTCAACGAGGCATTCGACTTGTTGAACAAGGCATTCGACGTGCTCAACAAAGTATTCGACTAGCTCAACAAGGCATTCGACTTGCTCATCAAGGTATTAGACTTGTTGAACAATGCATTTGACTTTGTCACAAGGCATTTGACTTGCTCAAGAAGCCATTTCAATTAGTCAACAAGACATTTCTCTTGCTCAACAATGCATTCGACCTGGTCAACAAGGCATTTTACTTGCTCAACAAGGCATTTGACTTGGTCAGCAAGACATTCGACTTGCTCAACAAGGCATCGACTTGCTCAACAAGGCATTTAACTTGATCACATAGCCATTTGACTTGCTCAACATGTCATATAACTTGTTTAGCGAGGCATTCTACTTGGTGAACAAGGCCTTTCACTTGTTCAACGAGGCATTCGACTTGTTCAATAAGACATTCGACTTGTTGAATGAGGCATTTGACTTGCCCAAAAAGTCATTCGACTTGGTCACCAAGTCATTTGACTTGGTCAACAATTCATTCGACTTGGTCAACAAGGCATTCGACTTGCTCAACAAGGCATTCGACTTGTTTGAAAAGGCATTCGACTTCGTCAACAAGGTATTACATGATCTGAAAGGTATTCCACTTGCTCAACAAGGCATTCGACTTGCGCAACAAGGCATTTGACTTGATAACCAAGTCATTTGACATGCTCAACAGGTCTTTTAACTTGTTAACGAGGCATTCTACTTGGTAAACAAAGCCTTGCACTTTTTCAACGAGACATTCGACTTGTTCAATAAGACATTCTGCTTGTTGAGTGAGAAATTTGACTTGCTCAACGGGCCATTCGACTTTCTCATCAATACATTCGACTTTGTAAATAAGGCATTTGACTTCGTGAGCAAGGTATTTTTTGGTCCACGAGGAATTCGACTTGGTTAACAAGGCATTTGACTTGGTAAACAAGGAATTGGACTTGGTCAACAAGGCATTTGACTTGCTCATCAAAGCATTCGACTTGTTTAACAAGGCATCTGACTCGCTCAACAAGCCATTCGAGTTGGTCCACAAGGCATCCGGCTCGCTAAACAAGACATTCGACTTGGTCCACAAGGCATTCGACTTGTTCGACTTTATCATCAAGGCATTACCTGGTCAACAAGGCATTCGACTTGCCAAACAAGGCATTCTACTTTCTCAACGAGGCATTCGACGTGCTCAATAAAGCATTTGACTAGCTCAACAAGGCATTTGACTTGCTCATCGAGGCATTCGACTTGTTGAACAATGCATTCGAATTGGTCACAAGGCATTCGACTTGCTTAATAAGCCATTTGAATTGGTCAACAAGACATTCACTTGCTCAACAGGGCATTCGACTTGTTCAAAAAGGCATTTTACCTACTCAACAAGGCATTTGACTTGGTCAGCAAGACATTCGACTTGCTCAACAAGGCATTCGACTTGCTCATCAAGGCATTTAACTTGATCACATAGCCATTTGACTTGCTCAACACGTCATTTAACTTGTTTAGCATTGCATTCTACTTGGTAAACAAGGCCTTTCACTTGTTCAACGAGGCATTCGACTTGTTCAATAAGACATTCGACTTGTTGAATGAGGCATTTGACTTGCTCAAACAGTCATTCGACTTGGTCACCAAGTCATTCGACTTGCTCAACAAGGCATTCGACTTGCTTAACAAGGCATTCGACTTGTTTGAAAAGGCATTCGACTTCATTAACAAGGTATTATATGGTCTAAAAGGCATTCCACTTGCTCAACAAGGCATTCGACTTGGTTAGCAAGGCATTCGACTTGCTCAACAAGGCATTTGACTTGATGACCAAGTCATTTGACTTGCTCAACAGGTCATTTAACTTGTTAACGAGGCATTCTACTTGGTAAACAACGCCTCACACTTGTTCAACGAGGCATTCGACTTGTTCAATAAGACATTCGACTTGTTGAATGATGCATTTGACTTGTTCAGAAAGTCATTCAACTTGCTCAACAAGTCATTCGACTTTGTCAACAAGTCATTCAACTTGGTCAACAAGGCATTCGACTTGGTCAACAGGGCATTCGACTTGTTTAAAAAGGTATTCGACTTTGTCAACAAGGTATTACTTGGTCTAAAAGGCATTCAACTTTCTCAACAAGGCATTCGACTCATTTAGCAAGGCATTCGACTTTCTCCACAAGGCATTTGACTTGATCACCAAGTCATTTGACTTGCTCAACAGGTCATTTAACTTGTTAACGAGGCATTCTACTTGGTAAAAAGGGCCTCGCACTTCTTCAACGAGACATTCGACTTGTTCAATAAGATATTCGGCTTGTTGAATGAGGCATTTGACATGCTCAACGGGGCATTCGACTTTCTCATCAATACATTCGACTTGGTCAACAAGGTTTTATCTTGTTCAACAAGGCATTCAACTTGCTCATAACTTTTTTACCAAGTCATTGACTTGAAAAACAAAGCATTTGGACTTGTTCAATAAGACATACGACTTGTTCAACAAGACATTCGACCTTTTCAACAAGGTTTTGAACTTGTTTAACGAGGCATTCGACTGGTTCAATAAGGCATTTGTCTTGTTTAACAAGGCATTTCTTGGTCAACAATGCATCTGGCTCGCTCAACAAAGCAGTTGACTTGGTTAACAAGCTATTCGACTTGTTTAAAAGGGCATTTGAATTGGTCATCATGGCATTATCAGGCCAAAAAGGCATTCGACTTTCTCAACAAGGCGTGACTTTCTGAACAAGGCATTCGACTTGCCCGGCAAGACATCCTACATGCTCACTTGGGCATTCGACTTGTTCAACAAGACATTCGACTTGCTCAACAAAGCATTCCACTAGCTCAAAAAGGCATTCGACTAGCTCAACAAGGCATTTGACTTTGTCACCAAGGCATTCAACTTGCTAAACAAGGCACTTGAGTTGCTAAACATGTCATTCAACTTGTTTAACGAGGCATTCTACTGGATAAACATGGCCTTCGACTTGTTCAACGAGACATTTGACTTGTTCAATGAGGCATAGACTTGTTCAAAAAGACATCCGACTTGGTCAACAAGTCGTTCGACTTGTTCAACTTGGCATATAACTTGGTCAACAAGGCATTCGACTTGTTTAAAAAGACATTCGACTTGCTCAATAAGGCATTAGACTTCGTGAACAATGTATTACTTGGTCTACAAAGCATTTGACTTGCTGAACAAGGCATTTTGACTTGTTGAACATGGCATTCGACTTGGTAAACAAGGATTGGACTTGGTCAACAAGGCATTTGACTTGCTCATCAAGGCATTCGACTTGTTCAACAAGGCATCCGACTCGATCAACAAGGCATTCGACTTGGTCCACAAGGCATTCGACTTTTTCGACTTGGTCATCAAGGCATTCGATTTGTTGAATGATGCATAGACTTGTTCAAAAAGGCATTCGACTTGGTCAACAAGTCATTTAATTTTTTCAATAAGGCATTCAACTTGGTCAACAAGTTATTCCGACTTGTTTAAAAAGGCATTCAACTTGGTCAACAAGTCATTTAAATTGTTCCACAAGGTATTACTTGGTGTTGAAGGCATTCGACTTGGTTAACAAGGCATTTGACTTGTTTAACAAGGCATTAGACTTGGTAAACAAGAAATTGGACTTGTTCAACAAGGCATTTGACTTGCTCATTAAGGCATTCGACTTGTTCAACAAGGCATTCGACTTGGTCCACAAGGCATTCGACTTGGTCATCAAGACATTACCTGGTCAACAAGGCATTCGACTTGCCCAACAAGGCATTCTACTTGCTCAACGAGGCATTTGACTTGTTCAACAAGGCATTCGACTTCCTCAACAAAGCCTTCGACTAGCTCAACAAGGCATTCGACTTGCTCATCAAGGCATTCAACTTGTTCAACAAGGCATTTGACTTGTTCAACAATGCATTCGACTTGGTCACAAGACATTTGACTTGCTCAATAAGGCATTCGACTTGTTCAAGAAGACATTCGAATTGGTCAATAATGCATTCGACTTGGTCAAAAAGACATTCGACTAGTTCAACAAGGCATTCAAGTTGCCCAACAAGGCATTCGACTTGGTCAGCAAGAAATTTGACTTACTCAACAAAGAATTTGACTTGGTCAACAAGGCATTTAACTTGATCACCAAGCCATTTGTCTTGCTCGACATGTCATTTAACTTGTTTAACGAGACATTCTACTTGGTAAACAAGGCCTTGCACTTATTCAACGAGGCATACGACTTGTTCAATAAGGCATTCGACTTGTTGAATGATGCATTTGACTTGTTCAAAAAGTCATTTGACTTGGTCAACAAGTCTTCAACTTGGTCAACAAGGCATTCGATTTGCTCAGCAAGGCATTCGGCTTCGTCAACAAGGTATCTTGGTATACAAGGCATTCAACTTGGTTAAAAAGGCATTTGACTTGTCTAACAAGGCATACGGCTTGGTAAACAAGGCGTTGAAAACTTGTTCAACAAGGCATTCGACTTGTTCAACAAGGCATTCGAATATGTCAACGAGTCATTCAACTTGTTCACCAAGGCATTCGACTTGCTCAATAAGTCATTCGACTTGGTGAACAAGGCATTCGACTTGGTGAACAAGTTATTACTTGGTCTACTAGGCATTCGACTTGGTCAACAAGGCATTTGATATGTTTAACAAGGCATTCGACTTGGTAAACAAGGAACTGGACTCGGTCAACAAGGCATTTGACTTGCTCATCAAGGCATTCGACTTGTTCAACAAGGCATCCAGCTCGGTCAACAAGACATTCGACTTGGTCCACAAGGCACTCGACTTATTCGACTTGGTCATCAAGGCATTACCCTGTCAACGAGGCATTCGACTTGTTGAATGATGCATAGACTTGTTCAAAAAGGCATTCGACTTGGTCAACAAGTCATTATTCAATTTGTTGAACAAGGCATTAAACTTAGTCAACAAGGTATTCAACTTGTTTAAAAAGGCATTCGACTGCTCAATGAAGTATTCGACTTCGTGAACAAGGTATTACTTGGTCTACAAGGCATTCGACTTGGTTAACAAGGCATTCGACTTGGTAAACAAGGAATTGACTTGGTCAACAAGGCATTTTACTTGCTCATTAAGGAATTTGACTTGTTCAACAACGCATCTGGCTTGGTCAACAAGGCATTTGACTTGGCCCACAAGGCATTCGACTTATTCGACTTGGTCATCAAGGCATTACCTGGTCAACAAGGCATTCGACTTGCCCAACAAGGCATTCTACTTGCTTAACGAGGCATTCGCCTTGTTCAACAAGGCATTCGACTTCCTCAACAAAGCATTCGACTAGCTCAACAAGGCATTCGACTTGCTCATCAAGGCATTCGACTTGTTCAACAATACATTCGACTTGCTCACAAGGCATTCGACTTGTTCAATAAGGCATTCGACTTGCTCAATAAGGCATTCGAATTGGTCAATAATGCATTTAACTTGATCACCAAGCCGTTTGTCTTGCTCAACAGGTCATTTAACTTGTTTAACGAGACATTCTACTTGGTAAACAAGGCCTTGCACTTGTTCAACGAGGCATTCGACTTGTTCAATAAGACATTTGACTTGAAAAGATCATTCAACTTGGTCAACAAGTCATTCGACTTGGTCAACAAGGCATTCGACTTCGTCAACAAGGTATTACTTGGTCTACAAGGCATTCGAATATGTCAACGAGTCATTCAACTTGTTCAACAAGGCATTCGACTTGCTCAACAAGACATTCGACTTGGTGAACAAGGCATTCGACTTGGTGAACAAGTTATTACTTGGTCTACTAGGTATTCGACTTGGTCAGCAAGGCATTTGATATGTTTAACAAGGCATTCGACTTGGTAAACAAGACATTCAATTTGTTCAACGAGGCATTAACTGGTCAACAAGGCATTACGTCTTTGTCTACAAGACATTTGACTTGCTCAACAAGGCATTCGACTTGCTCAAGGGGCGTTCGACTTGTTCATCAAGACATATTACTTGTTCAACAAGGCATTCGACTTGGTCAACAAGGCATTCTACTTATTCAACGAGGCATTCGACTTGTTCAACGAGGTATTCAACTTGGTAAACAAGGTATTACTTGGTCTACAAGGCATTCGACTTAGTCAACAAGGCATTTGACTTGTTTAACAAGACATTCGACTTGTTAAATAAGGCATTGGACTTGTTCAACAAGGCATTCGACTTGTTCGACAAGGTATTCGACCTTTTTAGCAAGGCATTGAACTTGTTCAACGAGACATTCGACTGGTTCAATAAGGCATTTGACTTGTTCAACAAGGCATTTCTTGGTCAACAAGACATCTGGCTCGCTCAACAAAACATTTGACTTGGTCAACAAGCTATTCGACTTGTTCAAAAAGGCATTCGACTTGCTAATCAAGGCATTACCTGGTCAACAAGGCATTATCTTGTCAACAAGGCATTCGACTTCCTCAACAAGGCATGACTTGCTGAAAAAGGCATTCGACTTGCCCAGCAAGTCTGTCCGAGGTGTTGTTCGAACACACTCATTGGACAGTCGTTTGGCTTAAAAATGTTAAATATAATATTTAAATTTTTTCCGGGAAAAACTATTTAAATTTCGTGGGAAAAATATAAACCGAAAGCAAAATGCGAGTTGATCGGGCCTGCTCATTTGTTGTCCGACATTCGTGTGCGCAGCTCACGCGCTCACAAGTCGGCTGGATTTGTACCCCCAATGCGCGCACATGCGAGCGACATTTATCATATATAGTATTCCTACCAATTTTAGACTAACAAAATACATAACTATATATAAGTTGCTCAAAATCTCTTGTTCCAACCAATGTGGGAAAATAACCTTTTCCCTTTTATTTTATTTCCCAAGCTAAAAAAATCTGATTCGAGCCCAAATAACATTAATAAAAGTCCAACTATCTCCCATATGAATTAGAGTTGTTTCCTTTTCGGAGCTCATGTTCATTATTTATTCTGTGCATAGAGGACAATATGTGTTACCATTGAAACTTCCTCCTTGTAAAGTACGTTTAATTTATGAGTTGTCTATTAGACGCGATGTCCTTGAATTGTTCTGTTTTCTTGTGTAAATGAACCCACGTACATACACATAAATCATTTCTCTTTTGTTCAGTTCTCATGTTTTTGCTCGTTTTGGCCATGGACACGTCCTGATTTTGCGAAGGATTCTAAAAACTAAGTATTTGAGTTCTCCTTTGGAGCGGCCCCTCTTCTCCTTCACATCGGTGACTTCCCACGTCACGAGTATTTTATCAATACTCTATGGTAGTCATTAAAGCATCCATGTCTGCTAGCCTTCTCCTTCGTCACTGTTTCTCGACAGAAATGAATGGGATTATTTCCCCAACAGTGATCATAAGTCCTATAATTAGGTTCTTCCTTTGAAAATAGATCTTGGAATGTCAAGTAACATAGGTAGGGTTTAACCCTGTACATAAATGATTCTTGTTTAACACAACGCTCGTAAAAGGGACAAAAATAAAAATTAACGAAAGATATCCATTCATTCGAGGTCTCTAACTCCCATTCAGTATTCGGTATATAAACATTAGTAGCATAAGCATAATCGACGGATTCAAAAGTTGAGACGCTAATACCAAAACTAAGAGAAGAACAATAATTACACAGTAGTACACACAGCTGCTACATAAATCCCCGTTCACAATAATAGGGAACTAGAAAAAACTCAGAGACTCAGAGATGAGGAATATTATGCCTTCTCAAATCCCCGTTCTCCTTGGCCAGAATCTCGACATGGGACTGTAGAACGTTGATCATGGCCTGAGCTCTCATCAACTCGATCTTCAAGGTCTCCCGTTCCATGGAAACGTTCATAATCTCCTTCTCCAGGTTGCTGATGAACTTCAGGTAGCCCGGAGGTACAAATTTTTCCAAGTTTGAGGACCCAAAGTTGTTGCCTTCTTGATTGTTCTCCAAGGGTGGTGGTGGTGGTTCAAGTAAAGCAAATTCGTGGGGACTAGAAGTCAAATTTTTCGTCATTATCTTTGTCGCCGTAGTAATGGAATCTTCTGATCCATTCGGCTGGTGTTGTTGGCTCGAGCTGGGATCATCTTGTTTTGATCTTTTGGTCTGTGGTAAGGAAAGTTCCGATTCTTTGGATCCTTCCCTTTTGCACCATAAAGGAAGGGGTTCGGGCTTTATGGGGTGGTTTTCGGGTTGGGGCGGAAGTATTGCGAGTTGTCCAGTGTCCTGTAAGAGTAAGAAACAAGAATTTCAAATATCGAAAAATAATGTCCGCATATGTCAACGAATCGATAAGGTAACTCAACAATAACTTGAAAGAACAAACGGAGTTGAACGAGATGCGAAAAGAAGAAGAAGAAGAATATCTCCATATACCAAAACTAGAAGGAAAAAAAGGAATACGACAGATAGTAAATCAAGAGTTCGACGACATAAGTCCACCAGAGGTGTCATGAATCTGTTTACAAACTGAGTCAGTGAATATCAGATGTGAATGTTTTGGAATTGAATCGGGCTGATGACATTTCTTATTTGTATACATAGGAAGAAGAAACCGTGATCTTTTCGCGCCAAAAGCAGGAATCCAATTCAACCAATCGAAGGAAGAAAAAGAAAATATCAAAATAGCAAACCTCATCAACTTCAACATGCGTCTCGTCGCCGTTAGCTGCCGCATCATCTTCGGGAATGAAAAGACATGCACCGTCATCATTATTATTCCATTCCTCTTCAACGAAGGGGGCATATCGATCCCCATTGGGTGGGCCTAAGCCACTCTTTTGAAAGATTCTACACAGCACAAAAGCATCCTTTTTCCACCCCAAAAAAAAAAAAGAAAAGGGAACCGATAAGAAAGGAAAATACAACATTTTCGAAATAAATAAAAAATAAAAGGATAAAGGAAAGCAAACCAACCTGTGTAACTCCAGCATTTTCGAGCTCGGAGTCGCAAAGCCTATACTCGTGCATGACCCAGTTGGTTCTCTGGCCGTCTGGGGCACGACCGCTGTGGAAAACCAAAGTCTTCTTCATCCCTATCGTCTGAGTTTTGTGCCTCACTGCTCTGTCCTTTCCCGTTGCTTTCCAATAGCCTTTTCCAGTGGCACGGTTCAGTCGGGACCCGTTATCGTATTTTCAATCCACCGGGCTAAAAAAGTACCACTCCATGTCTCTGGTCTTGAGAGATGAGTGCTCTTTATTTATGCCATGCCCGAAAATAAGAGATAGGTGAATTAGGATTTTACGAGATATTCAAACCACCCATGATAAATTGACATGATGAATCTGATTCTGTGTCTTCCGTGAGCTAAGTCAATCTTGAGATTCAATCCAATCAAATACTATCAAAACTCAAATATCACAAGTACAAAAAAGATTGAATTAAGTTCAGAAAGATTGATTTTATTGTTTTTTTCCAGCAAGCTCCCAAGGCTCAGATCTAAAAACATCAATCTCCGTGACAGCTTGAATCCTAAAAGGCTTGCCACATGCTTTTCTCCTCAGATAGTACCTTACCAGCTCTTCATCCGTGGGGTGGAACCTAAATCCAGGGGCCAGTAACGTTGGCGCCGACGCACCGGAGCACCCGACGCGGCCGTCGCCGTCTCCGCCATCACCGCCTCTTGTCGTCCCATTCTTACTACAAGACAGCAAAAAAGGAAAAAGAACAATTACGAAAAATAAATCCAGAGCCTGTTCGGATCTAGTAGAAATACAAAGCCAGATGCTGAAAGGTAAGGCCATACACGCACGAAATTATAAAGATGGGTGTTTTGGGGGACACAGCAAGTAAAGTTTGGGAGAAGATTACACGGCAAGTAAAGGTTGACTAATCCCGCGTTAAGAAAAAGATACTTGTTTATAGATTTTTATTTAATAAATTTGGGTTTGGGATTTCATTAGTTTTTTGTATTTTTATTGTGATAATTGTTAATTTGATCCGTCAGTTACATGCCTATATCATTTTTAGTCCCTCGAAAACACACCTTACCAATATCGGTTTGACTGAGTTGACTGTCAAAACTAACGGAATTGGCCGTTACTCGCTTTAAATATTTAAAAAGAAAGAAAAATTGCTTAAATATTAAAATAAAAAAAAATGAAATTAAAATTTTAAAATTAAAAATATTATTAAAAACGATATTAAAATTTTAAAAATTAAAAATAAAATTAAAGTGAAATTAAAAAACGAAATTAAAAATACAAAATATAATTAAAAACAAAATTTAAAATTAAAAAAAATTAAAAATATAATTAAAACAAAAAAAAAATTAAAAATTAAAAACATTCAGCTTCTTCCACGATCTATCATCGCTCTCCAAAAGAAATTCCACAAGACATCTCCTCTACGAAGTGATCAAGAACACCATTATGTGATTCTTCTGCAAATCCGTCGTCCTCACGGTCATCTAACGAACACCACTTCACATGTTTCTCTACCACGACTGACAATTGTCTACTTCGTCGGCAGCTTCGCGAAGTCCTGACAGCGATGTCGAAGGAGGCGGAGGAGGAGCCGTTGATTTCTCTGCCCAATAAAGGAAGCAGGGTCAGAGACACGCCCAAGAAAAGAGTCGTTGATCACTCTGCAGAGAGAAGACTATTGAGAAAATATTTTGGAGAGAGAGGATCGATCGTGAAAGAAACTAATTTTTTAATTTCTAATTTTAATTTATTTTTATTTTTAATTTAATTATATGTTTTATTTTTAAAACTTTAATTTCGTTTTCTAATTATTTTTAAAAAATTTTAAATTTTAATTTTGTTTTTCATTTTTTAATATTTAAGAGTTTTTCTTTTCGTTTTTAAATATTTAAAGTCACTAACGGTCAATTCCGTTAGTTTTACCGGTCAACTCGGTCAAAGTTGACGGAAAGGACTAAAATTAATTAACGGCTAAAAAGTGAGGGCCTATATTGATGAGATGTGTTTTCGAGGGACTATAAAACTGATATATGTCTATAAAGAGGGACCAAATTAGGAATTATCCCTATTTTTATTTATTAAATTCCGATTTGGTATTAAATTACCAGCTCAGTGGGCTACGAATGAGCAATGTGGTTCCAATCTTTGAAGGATAATTGCTTCACACGAAACTGAAAATCCAGTTCTTTTTCGCATTAAGCTTCTCCAACCAACACAAATAGTCAGAATGCAAATCCAAAAAGTTCAGAGCATCTCCAACAACACTTTAAACTGGCGTTTAAAGGGATATAGGAACTCTAGAGGTACTCTAAAAGCCACGCTACGTCTCGACAGAGGAACAATATCCCGTTAACTATTGTGGGGTACTTTTCACCCGACATTGATTTATGTGTTTTTCCTTTTTTGTTGTTTTCGTTTTTAATTTTCGAGATGAAATAGATTGAAATAAAAAGAAATGCTTAGAGGGATTGAATGTGGGAGAACTGAATTTAAGGTTTTCAATTAGGATTTTTGCTCGTCGTCGAAGGAGACGATGAACATGATAGATAGAGAGGAGAGAGAGAGAGTGAGAGACATGGTGTAGCAGCATGTATTTTTTTGTATTACTTTTTTATTATTTCTTCAGAAATTGTTACTTTACTTTTTTATTTTAATGTTTTATACTTATTTTAATTTTTTATTAGATTACGTATTTTCTGTTGTTTAGTTTTATAATTTAAATATTTGAATAATTTTTTTTTGGAAGGTCACTATTACATATACGTAAACTGTACAAAAACTGTACAGGGAAGAGGGCCGGCCCACCACAGGCGGTGGCCGTGCCGGTGAAGCCCAATAAATAATGCAACTCAATGCATAAAAATAAAATAAAATAAAAACTACGGCCAAGCAATGCGCCAAATCCGACGAAGCCCACTCAGCGCAAACGCCAACGATCCTCCATGGTCCCCATCCGTGCTATCACCATGTACATAGCGTCCCTTGCTACCATCTCCGCAGTTCGACTCACGCCTGCATGCCAACGCTGGTTCCGTTCCCTCCAAATGTGATAAACCAGTGATGTCGGAAGCTGGCGATAAGTGAAGAAGATGCTTCCGTCGCCACTTCGCCGCAGCCCATAAGATCCACCATCGCCAGTCTCGAAAAGGCCAGACAAATCTCGTGGCAGACACACATCTCAAGCAGTCTGCCGAGAAAGAGCACTCGAAAAAGGGATGAGGGACTGTCTCGGTGGCCCCAATCTCACACAACAAGCACCCATTAGAAGCGGCAACCATGGCGATCCAAGGTTTGTCCCTCGTAGAGAGATGGTCTCGAATCGCGCCAAAGGATGAACTCAAACTTAGGTATATCAACTGGTCCCCCAAATAGCATCGCCCATGGTACATCTGGTCGTCGTGTGCGAATCGCCTCCCACGCCGCATGCGGCGAGAACCGCCCATCAGACGAACCGCGCCACGGTATCGCGTCCGTCTCGGCGAGTAAACAGGATGGAGGTGAGGATGAATCTGCTGGTACTCCATCCTCGAGGTCGCTGGCCAATGCCAGCCCTCCATAGTGATAACTGACCCAAGCTTGGTGTCTCGTGGTAGCCCCATGACACGAGGCCCCTGCGGGATCATAACCTCTAACGGCATGTCAAGTAACCACGGGTCCCGCCAAAGAGATATCGATTGATCATTGCCAATGCAAAATCGCACCAGCGCCAAGAGCTTTGGTCCGAACTTCAAGATCAGTTTCCAACTCCACGAAGAGATCATCCCACGGCCGACGCACCACACCGACTACTGTCGAAGGCGAGTCGAATAGAGCCACGCTACCCAAACAGAGGATGGGTCCACCAAGGTGTGATTGACCTCCAACAACGATCTGATGCCTAGCCCCCCTTCAGCCACAGGTAGACAGACGTCACTCCAAGCTACCTTCGACGGGGACCCTGCCCAAAACAATCTCCTGATCAGTGTCTCAATTACTCGGACAACACCCTTGGGCAACAAAAATACCCTTGACCAATAGACGTGAAACGAGCTCAACACCGACTTAACGAGCTGCACCCTACCCGCATAGGATAACGTAAGATGCAACCAGGAGCCAAGGCGCGCCTCCACACGTTGCTGAAGCAGTGCACAGGCGCTGATAGATAGCTTCGACATAATAAGCGGTACACCAAGATACCGCACCAGCAAAGCTCCCACGTCACATCCCAATATACCCTGAAATATCGTTGCTTGTCCCTCAGCCTTCTTAGAAAGGAACATCTCACTCTTTGAGGGATTAGCTCGCAGACCTGACAACTCCGCAAACTCGTCCAAGGCCACTTTAAGAACAGCGACCTACCCCACCTCAGCGTTACAGAACAGTAGCAGATCATCCGCAAATGCCAGCATGGCTAGCCGTAACTCGGCTATCCTCCGTCGCAGAATACCATGTAGCACATGCATGACAAGCGTGAAAATATAGGGAGATTGGGGTCCGTCTGCCGCAGCCATCATCGTCCCGCAAAGAATCCCTCTGGTTGCCCATTAATATTAATGGAAAAGCACGACGTAGCAAATGCGCTTGACCTACTCCTCTCCCTGAAACACCTCGCCACTCTCCCCTTCCAGATAGCAAATGCGCTTCGCCGCACGACGGGTCGCCACCTTCTTGAAGAAGAATGAGGTGCATCTATCGTCATCCTTCAGCCATCGCTGCTTAGCCCGTTGTGACATGGCATGGTGCTCCATGTCTAGCGCGCTCGCATATAGCTCACGAAAAAACTGCTCTAGATGAAGGAGCCGCTCATCATGAGGGAAGCTAAATAGAAACTGCTGAGCTACCTCAAGAAACGTCTTCGCCGCAGTGACATTCTGCGCTAAATCGCCCTTAGCCCGTCGCATGCGCCGAAAGACCCGTTTCAGCACAGTTAGCCGCTCGCACAAGGAATACATGGGAAACCCCCCAATTGGAAGCTGCCATGCCTCCGCCACCACTCACAGAAATGTTGGATCCGCTGTAAGGAAATTGTCAAACCGAAATATTCCTCCTCTCTTGTCCGCCCCCTCAACCTCAAAGATCATAGGACAATGATCCGACGTACTCGGCAGCTCACTGCGGTACCGCACATTCGGACTATGCGCAAACCACGTCGAATTTGCCACTACCCTATCGAGTCGACGCCATATACCGCCATATATCAAGTAAAGAAGCACCCCCGCATGGGCACCGTGGTAAGGTCCGCTCGTACCAAACAATCACCAAATGCATCAGAATCATGTCATTCAGCGCACCCCCAAGCGACTCCTTCTCAACGAGCACCACATTGAAATTGCCAAGCACCAGCCATGCATGTGACGAGAATGGCTCCGCATGGGCAATAAGATCATCCCATAATGAACCCGCTCCGCACTATGATTCTTCCCATACACAAACGAGATTCGCCCTCCCATCCGCATGCGCCATAGCCTTGCAATGGACAGATTGGGAGGAAACTCCTACTACCTCCACAGCAACATACCTATCATCCTAATCCACCCAGATCATATTCTCTGGGCCCTCATCATACTCAAAGAACCACTTTCAATGTGGCCGAATCGCACTCGAAATGGCCGAGGCATTTGGAAGGGCAACCCGCGTCCTAGAAGCCCAATCAAATGAATGTCAAATTGCGCGTTAAGATCCCCCACCGCCCGCATATGGTCTTGCTTATTGAGACCCCGTATATTTCAACTCGCGAGCGGAATCATAAAGACACCTTGACGCGGGCTGCATGCTTAGGGCCCGTATGATCAAGCGAACCAAGTGAATCATCCTCCCACAAGTGTGCCAAGACAACAAATACATTCCTCACAGGCGGACATATAACTGCGTTAGTGACATCCGTCCCATCTGCCTTTAGCCAAGGCAACCAAGTCGGCGCCTGTCCCATCCCCGGTAGCTGCGGGCTAGGGTTATTCTCACCACTGACAGCCACTCATATCATCCCACCTCTCGGGTCTGTCGCGGAACCCCCACAGGCCTCACCACATACCAAATGTCTTGCACGTCTCGCACCTAGTCGGTCGCCACTCATATTCCACTCGAACCGTAACCGCTCCCCCACTCCCCCATCCTCCGTAGGTAGCCGCATCTGAAACTCCTCCAGATAAGGTTCAGCCAGGTCCTTCATGACACATACCCGCGCAAAATCAATCCGCTCCAACCACTCCGTCATGCCGTTCACAAACAGTGGCTGCCCCACCGCACTTGCCACCATCTCGAGCCCATCCGGGGCCCACAACTCCAACGAGACATGTCGGAGCTTCACCCATGTCAGGATCCTCGTGTGCTCCTTCTTCTCAAAGCTCATCCCTGCAAGATAGGTAGGCCCTGATAGAGCCACGACTCACCCTCCAACACTGCTGAAACCGCCTCGGCCGAGGCGAATCGAAACTTGAAAAATCCATTCTACGTAGCCCGAACCTCTACCAGTCCGGGCCACGAAGCCCCAACAAATCGCTCCACTAGTGGAAAATATGGTTTTCGCCCCATATAATAACCCACCAATGTATGAGCCCACCGCACAAAACCCTTTGAAGCCACCTCCCATGACGGTTGTACTTCACACGCCCCATCCACCATACATGGTGCGTATAAGCCAACTTTGTTCGCCTTGCAATCGCTCGCCACATCGTTGCCCCACCTACCACGGCAACAAACAAAGGTTGAGTATGCCGACCTTGCGCTCCCTCCCGTTCCCACCCACCTAATGTGGCCGAAGCTGTCGCGGCCCCTTTGTTTGTCGACCCCTTTGCCGTAGCCGAGCCGCCGGCCCCTGCCACCGTCTCCACGGACCCCCTACCGGTCACAAACACCTTTCCCACCAGGCCCGTAGTTGTCGTGCCTCCGCACCCTCATCAGCCTCCACCGCCACTTCCCGACAAAAAGCCTCCACCTCAGCCTCCACCACCGGCACCCCCATGCACCGCGACCCCAACCCGGCCCGATCCACCACCTCCTTCACCCCACCGGTCAGACCTTCAACACTCGAACCCACCCGATCCTCTACAGCCAGCACCGGTGTGATCGTCGATCCCAACACACGCACACCACTCTCCCCGCTAGCATCCTCAGAACGGCCTAGCCTTAAAGGAGCCATCGCCACCTTTGTAGTATTAGGGTTAGGACTCCTATTGGGCCGAAGACGACGACGACGACATCACCGAGCCACAGGAAGACGAAGATGTTGCCATACCTAAATCACCAAGTTCAGATCCTCCCCGCAATGTAATCACTTCCCCTTGCCAGCGACGCACCGTCGCTGGCAAGCCGCGATGGCCGCGCGAGCGGGTCTCTCTTTGCTTTTTTTTTTAAATCAATAGTCCCAGAGAGAATTCCACTTTTTTCTCTAACCAACTTTTTTTTATTTGAACAATTTTGTTTAATTATATGCTAAGCTAGCAACAATAATAATTATTATCTGTATTTTGTATAATAGTTACATTTTTTCTAAAACTACTATTATTGTTAGGTACAAAAAAATACCTCTTTGTATAAAGATATGTCAATTAAGTCCCCTGTCAGGTAAATGTTATATGCAAGTACCTGGTAGGAAAAATTTATTACACAAAGGCACTCATTTGGCCGAGAGTACATATTTTTACTCCTTTACGTAATATATATATATATATTACGTACCACATCACGCATTTGTATGGTACCAAAATGTGTTTCTTATGGTACCTAAAGTCCTTATAGTATGTACCTTTTTTCACTCTATTATGTACCACACTACGTTTCTTTATGGTACCTAAATGTCTTATATGTTGTACCTTCGGCAAATGAGTACCTATGTATAAAAACTTTATTCTACTAGGTACCTACATATAAAAAAACAAGGGACTGAATTGACATTTTTATTCTAATAAGTATTTAAGTGTAAGTTTCTCTTATTATTATTATTATATTTTTTAAAATTCTATTATTTCAAAAGAATAAACTATAACAAAAATATTAAATAAAAGTTAAGATATGAAATGATGAGAATAGAGAAAATACAGAGGAAATTGTTGGAGTTTGATGACACTGTTCATACTGTAAATATGAAGCAATCGTACTGTTTCAACTCTATAGATAGAGGGATTGTTGGAGATGGCCTCAGCTCATCCAATCGACGCGCATATCAATACAGAAAATGAATTTTTATGATTGTCTCTAACTTAAACACACAAATACGCATTTATCCTATTCGCCATGCAATCTTTTACTCACAATTACAGCCCTATTAAACTAAAAATTATTTTTTAAACAAATGTTTAATTTATTTATGTATTAGACTAATTTTATTCTTTTATATTTATATAATACTTAATTAATAATGTTATTGCAAACTGAATAATTAAATTATTTATAAACTCTAACAAAATGTGTTAATTTGTCTTTTGGTCTAATTGTGAAGTTGTAAAATACGTGGATAGTATTAAAAAGTTATAATGTTGGTGTGAAAGGGAATATTTAGAGAATATTCCTTTGAGTTTGAGAATGACGTTAATGGTTTGGGAATAAGTACTGCCTTTTGAGTTTAAGAATGAGTTTGGGTTTGAGAATGATTTTTTCGGTTAAAGATGGTCTTAGTGATGTTGTGCCGGTGATGCGGGATTTTTTTGTTAAAAATTTAAGTTTTTTCATTATCTCGTAATTATAAAATAAGTTGAAATGCTATGAAACAATAAAGTCCTATCTAACAGATATGTTTCATAACTTGTATCTTTGGCTTACCAGCGACGAACTGGCCAGACTCGAATTGACCGGACTGGAACCATCGAGATGGCGTGGTCAGGGAAGCGAACTGGCCGGACTCGACTCGGAGCGAATGACAGCGAGCTGAATGACGAGCGACGGTGATGAGAGCGGCACAACGAGCGATGGTGACGAGCGGCACAAGAGAGAGGGTCTCAATATGAAATGAAAAAAAGTTGAAGCGTGAATTCAGGGATTTTATTTATGGACTAAAAACATATAGTCGGTAAACTGTGTATCTTTTGTCGGCAAGTGCACATGTCATTACCGACTACACGTGTAGTCGGTAAAGAGGATTGTTCTAGTCGGCAAACTTAGAAACCCCGACTAATTTTCGGTTAGTCGGTAAAGGTAAGCTTGTGTGTTCCAAATCCAATCGTAACAATGAATAATATTGACGAATTGTGAATTAGATTACCGCTTAGGTGCAGAATAGAGTTGTTCGTGTAATCTTCAATTGACAGTCAAATCTTCAATAACACTTGATAGCTTTACAATTTGTGTGTTACTCACTTATCAAGCTACCTTCACACACTAATATATACCAAAAATATATTTTGATATATTTACATTTTGGTCTCTAAAATATCAGAAATTACACTTTAGCCCCAAAACATAGATAAACTAGAACACAAATGTCCTAACATTCTCCCCCTTTGTTTTCTTCATCTTTGCAGTTCAATTATCTTCGTTTTTGCCGAGTTTTCTTTTGTCTTTTGAAGAAGGAAAGTCTACCTCACATTGTCGGATCTCATTTCAAAGATCAAACCTTTCTTGAATAGCTTGAATTATCTTCTGCTGATTCATGACTACAATTCATGCTCCCAAGAAGACTATTTAAGCTATTCATCATGCTCCAAGAAGATAATTCAAGCAATTCAAGCTATTCGCATTGCCATGACTAAATCACCGCGACACAATGCTCGGAATTAGGAGACGTGCGAAAAGCTCCTCTTCCTCAGGTGTACGAGACTCCATAGAGAGGAGACGAGAGAAGAATATCCCCGAGTGCAAATCGGTGGCAACTCGTACGGGTTGGGACGAGGTGGTTGTGGAGTCCAGAGTGGTGTATAAGACGATATAGTAAACGAAGAAGGTGGTGTTGTGGAGGCACTTCGGTAATCGGTGTCTTTCCTTTGTCCACACGAGATCGCTCAATAAATTCTTCAATTCGGTTAGTGACGATCTTCAAGATTGTTGCCAAAGGTTGCCAAGGTTGACTCCACGAATGACCGCATCCGTTCCTCCGTGACAAAAGGGATGGAAGTGCCAAGCCGACGTTCTGTAGTCATGACATTGGAAAAATGTTTCGAGACATGGCTTGAAGGGACATGTCTTAGCAGTCCGAGGCCCGTAAGGCTTGCCGAAGGCATCCCAACTTCAACAATCGTCATGGGATGGCCGGAGGCTGGAAAAAATGCAACCACATAACTTGATTCCGTTGTTTGAGGTGGTAGAATGGAAGAAGAAGATGGTACAGTGAATGCTCCGTTGTTAGTAGCGTCGGTGTCCTTACGAAATCCGAGAAAAGAGGAAGTGAGGAAACGACCGGAGCAGGAAGCTGTGGCACGCTCAAAGGCATTTAAGCCTGAGGAGATGATGGAGGTGCAACTGAAACCGTTGACGAAGGAGCCGTGACGACCAGAGGAGGTTCCAAAATAATCATACCATTCACATGCTTGGATCGAACCTCTCGAACTAATTCGTCTGCTACTTCGGAGACTTCATGGCCATCATCTGATTTGGTACTGTCCGAGCTCGCAGAAGAGACATGAGCTTCATCTTCATCGGGAGCTCTACTATCTAAGGCAATATCACTAGGGGCACTACTAGTTGAGGAGACTTGTAGTGGTAGGGAAATGACATGAGCATCACAATAAGCTCGTAAATCTCCATTTTCGTGATTTGCTAATCGAAGAATATCCATAGGAATCTACATCGATGAAGATTGGGCTCGGGATTGGCCTTGTGAAGAAATTTGAGCTTCAAAGTAATGTTCTCGATTCGTGCCTGGCTCGGATCTCTGAGTGAACACTCATAAAGTGTCGGATGAGAAGAGAGAACCACCGAATGTACGGATGAGACTTGGATTTGGATTTTTCTTCCAGATTAAGTTGATCCTCCAAGTCGTTCTAGATCAACTGCACATAGTGGTATCCTTTGAGAAATATGAGGCCGTGAAGAATTCGAACGATGTTGATGTTGCAGCAATCGAACCCGGAGCGCTTCGAAGAGAGACACTTGTTAACCATGTTAAAGAGTGTCTTCAACGGACGAGGTATCCAATTTGTTAGATAAAAGACACTAGAGTTAACGGTGCAGCATGCTCGAGACGAAAGAAATCTTGAAGAAGTAAGGTTTTCGACGGGAGATCTTCTTATCAAGGCCTTTGTGGTAAATGCAATATTTGTCTCTGCATCGTATTGTCGATCATGATCGTTTTGTTGTTAATGGTGGCCATGAGAGCAACTCGGTCTTCTTTGAATTGACAAGAGTCATCGTATCCCAGAATTGTTGTAGATACACCTCTGGAACAATTGCAGTTAAAGATAAAGCCGGCCAAAGAAAGTGCCCTTGAAGAATTGAAATCATGATGGGATAGGGACAACTAAAGTTGTGGACGACCAAAAGATAGTTGTTATTTTTGATGGATACCCATTTGGATCATTCGTAGACCTCATCGATTTGTGGCCATTTTAGAGTTCGAAAATTTGAAAAAGATAAGATTTAGTAGAGGAAATTGTGATTGTTATGTATGAAAAACAATTAGTGGAGGGAGGAAAGATTTCGGGACTTCGAAAATTTTAGAAAGTTCGAGAGAAAACACTATAGCGCTATGTTTGTATAGAGAAAATGTTTTGAAAGAACAGTTGCACTGCATCAAAACATTTTGTCGATAAAAATTTTCGATAAAGATATGACCCCATCGCAAAAGATTTCTCGATAAAGAAATTCTATTAATAGAAAATTGCTTGTCAAATTTTTCGACAGAAAAATTTGATCGATAAAAATATTGCGAGTAATTTTCTCGATAGAAAATTAATTTCGGTAAAGAAATTGCGAGAAAGTTTCTCAATAAAAGCGATGCAAGAAATTTTCTCGGTAAAATGCGATACTGTAGCATGAAAATTATGTCGAGAAAAATTTGACCGGTAAAAAAATTGCGAGAAATTTTCTCCATAGACAAAGTTTCTTAGTAAAAAGTTTGCGAGACACTTTCTCAATAGAGGTGTTGCCAGAAATTTTCTCGATAGACGTAGTTTTCGGTAAAAAAAAACCGACACTGTAGCATGAAAATTTATCGAGAAAACTTTATCGATAAAAACTTATCCTTAATCGATAGAAATAAATTCCCGATAAATTTTCGCGATAAAAAATTATGTCAATAAAAAAATTTGTCGATAACTATTGTACTGTAGACGAGAATTTTTTTTGTCGAAAATCATTTCTCGATTATCGAGAATAAAAATTTCTCGATAAAGAATTATCGATAAACAACATTTCTCGGTAGTTAGGGTTATCGAAATTGTTTTTTGCATATTCTCTGAAAAATCATCGACACCTGCAAAATGCTGAAAAATCAAGAAATCTTGGACATAAACTAGTTCGTTTGGAGCGAAAACACATCAAAACAGTGATTCTAGGCAAAAATTGGAATCGATTAAACAGAAAAGTCGATTAAAATTCTAAAAATCAAAAGCGGGTTTGTGAGAATCGAGCAAAAGCATATGGAGATCTAGAAAATAGAAGATAGAAACACGTAATCGTTAGTGGAGATTCTATTTCTGGGTTGATTTTGAGCTGTATACCTAAAAATTTTCGCGATTTGATGAAGAATGGGATTTGAGTTTGCACGAAAATTTCTCAGAATAGTTCTGTCCGCGAACATTTTGTCGATAAAAAAAAAATGTGGAATAGTGGGTTTATTTATTTGTCGAGAAAAATTTGCCGCGAAAACTTGTGCGAAAATATTCTTTGATTGATTAATGATTGCTTCATGAAATGTAATGATTGGTGATGATGATGAGGTAATGATTATGATGATGAGAAATGCAAAAAGAGAATTTCGTATGTGTAGGAGAAAGACGTTTTCGCATGTGGTGGTTTTCGCATGAGTGAAGAGGTTTTCGCCGTCCTTACGTTTTCACAAGCACGGTATTTTGGCATAGGTTAGAGTTTTCGCACCGAACAAGTTTTCGCACTCCTTAGTTACGAAAACCAGTATTCGCACTCGTTATTTCGAAAATAAGTTTTCGCACTGCCAGTTTTCGCACTCTTCACTACTTAGTTGCGAAAACCACTTTTCGCAGTGCCTGTTCCGAAAACTTATTTTGGCAAGAATTAAGTTTTCGCAAGCCCAAAAGTTTCCGCACTCAACACTGCGAAAACCAATTTTCGCACCTAAAACTGCAAAAATTATAATTTTCGCACTCACCTATACCGAAAATTAAATTTTTGCAGTCCAACTCCGAAATTTTTTATTTTCACACCCGAGCACTCCGAAAATATATTTTCGCAGTTTACACTCAGAAAATCTATTTTTCGCATCGTAACACTTCGAAAATTAGTTTTCGCATCCTATCACTACGAAATCTAAATGTCGCACTCAATACTCCAAAAAATTTATTTTCGCACCTAGACTTCAAAAATCTAATTTTCGCAATCTGGACTACGGAAATTCAAATTTCGCATCCTTACACTACGAATATTTACTTTTCGCATTCATACACCGAAAATTAATTTTCGAACCCAAAATATTTTTTTTGAAAATTATAGAAAACGGTTTTTGGTAAAAAAAAATCGAATTTTTCGATCACTTAAAAACTTTTCGGTGTAAACCTAAAATTTTTCGACACTTGAAATTTTCAAAACTCAGCATTTCAAGACATACAAAAACTTTTCAGCATAAAACATCAAAAGCCAAAAATTTCTCAAAATCTACACAACGCGTCAACTATAAAAAATCCAACTAAATATATTTTAAAAGAAAATTAAAAAAAATTATGTTGTCTGCAAGAGTCAATGCCCCTAAGCAAGCCAAGAGTGCCTATATAGATCACAAAAAGATTGTAAAGGACTTTGAAGCTATACTAGAAAATAATCAACAATGCTTCCTCATAAACTTAAGAGAGAAACACATTCTTAACTATCAGCTCGAAGCTGCACAAAAGAGAGTGTCGAGTGGCGATGCTCAAATAGAAAAACTCAAAGCTCAAGTTGTCTAACTTACTATGAAGAAGACATTTAATTGTGCTATTTTATTAGTTATCCTTGTAAATAGGGGCATCATTTGTATATTCAATACTGTAGGACTTAATTGTATTATGCCAAGTAGATATGTATAAAGACCAATGTACATTATTGAATTGGAAGAGAAAGTTAAAAAAATATTCGGAAAGGCTTGCAAGTTAATTTCTAGAGAGAGAAACACACAAACACTTTCTCACACTAAAAGTTTTTCTCTTGTGTTCTTCATTGGAGATATTCTGTTAGGTTCTGATTCATCAATCAACAAGCAATCTAAGCACGAATTCTCGGTATTCGAGTAAGAAATCTTACGACGTTCGGTCGAATATCCGCGTTGAAGATCTTGAGAGAGGTTATTAGCTTTCCGAGTTTCTCGATCGTATTCTCTCGTTTAAAAAATGAATTCGATGCTTGTTATTTTCTGAATAATAAAACTTGTATTAATTTTGATAGTGTACATCATATTTATACCTATATCCAAGGTATAATTGCTATTAGGTCATACACTATCAAAACTACTAATTACGCCCCTAATTACAAGGATAGTGAAATAACAAAGCACAATTCTAATATTCTCTTCAATCTCACCCTTTGTGCTTGTTTTTGTTTCAGCTCCTTTTATCCTTGTCGGGCGTAAAAAAACTTCCGCAATCCCAATGCTGTCTCGTAACGTCGAACAGCATTCCTTAGCTCCAATCTATCATTTATAGCATCTAGAAGCTCGTTCAAGAGTGGGGCCTCTTCTTCACAAAGATCTTCGAAGATTGTCTCTTCGGTGATCTCTCCAAATCTCTTTTGAATGTTCTTCCTCACTAACTTTAGTGTCCCGTCGCAGAACTTATGGACTTCTGACTTCATCATAGCCCTAGTCTTTCCAATGACTGGACTTAGATAGGTTATGGCGAGGCCAGGTTTTTTGAAGATGTAGTTTTGGGAAAGTTGTTGACTGGGAATCCCTTCATGAGCGGAGATTCCAGTTGACCTTCTTCATGTTGTTCTCTATTGCAATTTGAAGGTCGTGTGCGGTGTGATACTTGATCTACCGCACCATGAATCTTTTCAGTCCCTCGAGTCCTTCAGTCTTGATATATCCGGAATGCGTCTTGTACTTTCTCTTGTACATCTGGTACAATTGGTAGACCTCATCCGGTGGAAGGAATGGGAGATAGCTTTCATCTATCTCTTCTCGAGTGCGGTTGCTGTCCGCTCGCTCAATGATGTAGATAGGGGTTGGATATCTTCCGATCGTATGCGATAAGTTGGAGAATCGGTAGCTTGTTCTTGAAATTTTCCTTCAGTTGATCAGCTGGAATGCCACTTCGATCGGGTCCGAGATAATTGAGCATGAAGATATGCTCCATTTTCTTCATATCTTCCCAGTGTGAGATGCCCCTTAGGTTACGTTCATTGAGCTTCTTGATTTTGTTTGGAGCCCTCCAAATCTGCTTTCTTACGTCTTCAATGAACGGGACTTCAATTCTGACGTTCTCCCATGGCGTCTCGACTCTAACTGTCCCTTTTGATAAACGGGGAGGAGAGTCGACTCCGAGCCTTATCATTTCGGGTAGCTATGTGAGGGCAGAACTGTAGTTCTCGCCTTCTTGAAGTTCTTCTTCTTCAAGCAGCACCAAGTCCAACGAAGCTTGTTGTAAGAAGTATCTGACGTTGGAGAGTCGAGCTTGAGCAGCTTCCTCTGGTTCCCATTGCGTCATCCACTTTTCGTTTAAGATGTAGTCATCTACGATCAGATGTGGATCGTAGGTAACTGCTTCTGGTTGGACTAGGAGGAGGTTTGAGGTCGGGATCGGATTTGGATTTGTAGGAGAGAGGGTTAGTGTTTGGGATATGATGGGAGGTGTGGTTGTTTGTTGGCGGGTTTGAGATTGTGTGGTTGGTGGGTGTGAGGACGATCCTCCAGCTTCTTTAGTCTTTGTCTGTGCTTGAATCAATCCACGGCCGCTCCGTGTAGTTCGTTGCCGTTTCTCCCCCTCATGACGATCCGGATCATCGGGATCGTCATGTCTACGCTTGGTGCGGGAGCTTTCTTCTCTGCACGTTGTTTGTGCTGGCGGCTCTGGTTCATCGAGCAATCTTTTGTCGAGACTCTCCTTAGCGGGAGATCTGGTCTCTAAGGCGAGGAGGCGTAAGATGAGTATATCGTGAAGCTGGGTGATCGGGATGGTGTAGGGATTGATAAGTGAGGGTGAGGGAGTTGGGGTGGTGAGGATTGGTTGTAGTTGGGTGTGTAGAGTGGTGGTAGGAAGTTTGGGTTAGTGAGCTTAAAAATTCTTCTCTTCCAGGGGCCCTTTTTTGTGAAATTATGTTCTGATCCTTTTGATTTCCTTTCTTTAGTAATTTCTTTTCAAGGCTTTGAGAGATGAGATCTTCTTTGATTTTGGGTCGAGGCTGTGTTCCTTGAGAAAGTTTCACAGTTATGGAGTCCGAACCCAAGACTGTGCTTCTCTTCTCGTTTTCTCTACATAAGATCTAGATTATCATTGGAGAAGTTCACTTCAAGGTGCTTCTCTTCTAGGAGTATACGAGATTATCTAGGAGAAGTTCGCAGTGAGATCAGTGTTTCTCTTCTATAATGATTGAGAAATGCATAATGTGCATCATTTTTGCTCTATAATAAGGTTGAAGGCTTAATCGGGTGTTTATAAATAAAAAGAATGTCGGAGAAGGCTCAAAGGGGATTTATAGAGGAAAAAGTAAATGATTTATAATTTGGGCCAAGTGAGGAATTTCCTAATATGCCCTTATCGTTTTCATGACAAACTAATCACAAGAACAAGATTGAAGCTACGAAGTACAAACCAAAAGATAGTCATTTGAAGTGTGACACTCTTTAAAAGAAATATTGAGGTTCAAATTCTCACATGTATGATGTCGCTTTGTGTCTAGTGAAACAAACAAAGTTCTTTTGAATAAAAGAATGTCAAATGAATTTTAGGCAAAGAACATAATCATATATATCGAAGAAATATTTTTGTGAGTAATTTTAATAATAGTCAAAATTATCGTCATCCCTCTTTTTTTATTTATACTATTTATATTTATATAGTATTATATATATTTTATTTCTAATTTTCTTTTATGTAAAAAAATATTAAAAGATAGAGTCACGCAAAATAATCAAGGAATATCAGGAAGCACGTAGAATATCAAATTGAAGCATAGTAAAACATGTAAAGCACATTTCAAGTAAGATTGAGATTCAACATGCCTAATTTAGCAATAAGGAATTGGAATCGTTTTTCATCCAATGCCTTAGTGAATAAATCGGCAAGTTGAAGCTCCGTTTTTACAAAATACATATCTATAGTTCCTTTTTCTACATGATCTTTTATAAAATGATAACGAATATCTATGAGTTTCGTGCGTGAATGATGAACATGATTGCAAGGGCTATATCACTTTGAGAATCACTGTAAATGGGAATGTTATTAAAATCAAACCCGTAATCGCGTAGTTGTGTCCGCATCCATAGAATTTGAGAGCAACAGCTGGCAGCCGCAACGTATTCCGCCTTGGCGGTCGATGTTGACACACAATTTTGTTTCTTTGAAGACCAGCAAACCAACTTTTCGCCTAAAAATGGTGCTCCGCCAGACGTGCTTTTTCTGTCCATTCGACAACCTGCATAGTCAGCTCAGTATAGCCAATAAGTCGAAAGTCAGTATTTTTAGGATACCAAAGCCCTAAGTTTGGAGTTCCTTTGAGATATCGTAGAAATCCTCTTGACGACATTCATGTGGGACTCCTTTGGGTCGGCTTGAAAGCGGGCGCATAGGCAAGTTGCAAACATACTGTCGGGTCGCTGGATGTCAAGTAGAGAAGAGATCAGATAATGCTCCGATAGGTAGTGATGTTGACAGCCTTTCCAGATGGATCAACATCCAATTTGCAATTAGTAGACATAGGAGTATTCATCGGTGTGCTCTTGTCTTGATTAAATCTCTTCAGAATATCTCGGATATATTTGGTCTGACTGATGAAGATGCCATCATCGAGTTGCTTGACTTGTAATCCAAGAAAGAATTGGAATTCTCCCATTAAGCTCATCTTGAATTTGGTCTTCATGAGATTACCAAATTTCTGACAGAGAAGTTCATTCGTCTATCCGAAAATGATGTCATCAACGTAAACTTGAACGATCATGAAGTCGTTGCCTTGCCTTTTGATGAAGAGGGTCGTATCGATTGTTCCTCTGATGAAGTTGGATTTGACCAAAAATTCGCTCAGAACATCATACCAAGCACGAGGGGCTTGTTTTAGTCCATAGAGAGCTTTGTCCAATCGATAGACATGATCAAGATGGTTCTCGTGCATGAACCCTTCGGGTTGAGCGACATAGACTTAATCTTTTAATATGCCATTGAGAAAGACATTTTTGACGTCCATTTGATAGACTTTGAAGTCTTTGTGAGCCGCGTATGCTAGAAATAAGCGAATAGCTTCAATACGGGCGACCGGAGCATACGTCTCGTCGTAATCAATTCCTTCTTGTTGATTGTATCCCTTAGCAACGAGCCATGCTTTATTCCTGATTACTTCACCGTTCTCATTTTTCTTGTTCTTGAAAACCCATTTAGTTCCAATTATGGTTTTGCCTTGTGGTTGAGGAACCAATGTCCAAACTTGTAGACGCTCGAACTGGTTGAGTTCATCTTGCATCGCAATTACCCAATTCGGGTCTTTAAGAGCCTCGGCTACCTTATTTGGTTCGTTTTGGCTTAGGAAGCATGTGTATAAACCGCATTGTGTAGACGTCCTAGTACGTACACCACTTGAAGGATCACCGATAATCTGTTCAGTAGGATGAGCTCGAGTCCATTTGCGTTCGTGAGGAATAATCGAAGTACATTCGTCATTGGATTGTAGATCGAGACATCCTGAATTAATGGGTTGATCATTCATAGTAGGGAAATTCAATTCAGAGGTTGAATCGATAGGAATTTCCTCATCTGCATTTATAGGAGCTGCACCACTAGATGAAGATTCTGAATTAGTAGACTCTCAAACATTTGTCGGATTTTGAAGAAGAGGAGTCTCAAAATGAATTTCTTCCATTGAGGGAGATGGGGCACTGCTTGGTGTCGAGTGAGACGAAGCAGACATTTGAGACTTGTTCCGATAAAAGTATTCGAATAGAGAATCTAAATCTTCATGGTCAGCGGGAATTGCTTCACTTGACGTTGATGTAGAAGTTGCCGAAAGTTGTTGACCTTGTGCCAACACGCCCAGTAAGCTCGGGTTCTGAACTGTTTTGTTCATAAGCCAATTTTATCATTTCTTGAAATGTGATTTTGTAGCTTTCAAGAATTGTACGAGAAGACTTGAGGTAGACGCGATATGATTTTGAAGTAGAGGAATATCCGACAAAAATGGCTTCAAAGGCTTTGGGATCGAACTTGCTTCGATGCTCCCGATCGTTGGCCACAAAACACTTGCAACCAAATACTTTGAAGAATGAGATATTCGGGATTCTTTGATTAATTATCTCATATGGCGTCTTTTCGAAGCGTTTGTGAATAATTGTCCTATTTTGAGTAAAACATGTCGTACTCACTGCTTCAGCCCATAGAAAGTGAGGAAGACCGGAGTATATGAGCATTGTTCTTGCAGCTTCAACTAAAGTCCGGTTCTTTCTTTCTACGACACCATTTTGTTGAGGCGTTTTTGCGGCTGAGAATTGTTGAGTAATTCCAAGTGATTGATAAAAGTTGTTGAGACGCTGGTTCTTGAATTAAGTCCCGTTGTCCGTTCTGATTACTTGGATTTTCTTTTGCAGGAGATTCTGAGTTGTATTCACAAAGCTTATTATCAAGTCTCCAGTCTCATCTTTAGTTCGGAGATATCTTGTCCATGTGTAGCGAGAAAATTCGTCGACAATTACTAACACATATTTTCGACCGTTAATACTTTGTGTACTCATCGGTCCACAAAGATCCATGTGAAGTAACTCTAAGGGTTGAGATGTAGAAGCAACTTTCTTGATTTTATGTGAAGATCGCTTCATTTTTCCCAGTTGACAAGCCGAACAGTGATGCTCTTGGTTAGAAGAAATTGTTGGCAGACCGTTGACCAACTTTTTAACACTAAGTTTGTGAAGAGCCTTTAAATTTAGATGAGACAGTCGTTGATGCCATAAGCTGTTCCTCTTTATTGTTATCTGAGAGATGAGGCAGACAGCTGTCGAAGGTCGAACTGTTGTCAGATTGATTGTGTATAGATTTAATCTTCGTGATCTTGTGAGAAGCTTTTGATTCTGACTATTCAAAACTCTGCACTGTTCAGCTAGAAATACTACTTGAAATCCTTTGTCACAGAATTGTCCTATGCTGAACAGATTGTGCTGGAGACCTTGGACGTAAGAGACATCTTTAATCGTCAGATTTGGCATAGAATGTCTCCAAATCCGAGTATGGGAGCTAAGTCATTGTTGCCAAATCGGACGTTGTCATTGTAATGATCTTGGTAATTGCTCAACAGTTCTTGTTTTCCCGTCATGTGTGTGGAGCAACCAGAATCTAAATACCACACATGATGGATCTGCATAGAAAGAGGTTAGAGAGATTTAGGTACCCACTTTTGAATGGGTCATCTCGGATTAGCAGATTTGATAAGTAAGGTTTGGTCATTTTTTGTTCCTATATTATTGGAATGCTTAGGTACCCAAACCAACTTAGAAGTAGTTGATTTAAGTGGTACATCTTTAGGCAACTTGGCCTTATTGGCTTGTGTTGGCCTAGGTGGTGTTTTAGGAACCCAGTGAGGTTGAACCTTACATGGGAGGTTAATTTCAGCACGATCAAATGTCTTATTTGTCTTATTGCTTCAGAAAATCTTTTCTCTAGCTAGTCTCCTAAGGTGTTTAGCTGAATGTACGTGGACTGGGTACCTTAGGTGAGGACAAGAATGTATGGAGCTATAAGCTTTCTTAATAGCCAGATCTTCTTTCCTATGAGACTTAAGACTTGCATTTATCTTAGAAAGATGGTCATTGTTTTTAGAAGTAGAGCCAATGTCAAAGTTTGTGCTTTAAAAAATAATAGGCTTTAACGCATAAGTTCAAGTAACTATACTAGAAACGACTGTCTTCGTAAGAGTGTCCTTAGCTTTTGACATAGAAAAAATAGATAACAAATCAATTTTCTTCTGAAATTTTATTCTAGGCACTCTTTCCTTAGCATGCTTCACCTCTTTTACTACTCTACCTGTGGGTGGAGTAGAAAAAGAGTAAAAGCTTTTTCCTTTTTGAAGCATTTAAGGATTCGTTTTCACTCTTTACAATTTTTAAAGAAGATTTATCTTCTTTTGAAATATTTTGAAACACAATGGGAGAGTTTTTCTTAGATTTAATCTTGTCCTTCATTAAAAGTGTATCTTTCACAATAAGATCAGGACAAGTTTTTAAATTAGAGGAAGTTTTGAGATTGGAATCTCCAGTAAAAGTTCGTTCTTTTCAGCTTTGAAAATCTTTCTTTCTGTTTCCAAGGAAGCGTTTAAATCAGCTATTTTTTTAATAATAGCCGGAATATAACAAAATTTAGAATTTTGAAAATGATCAGTATTATCTTCCTTGTTGTTAGAGAAATCTTCTAGGGGATATAATGAAGTATAATCACTAGACAAGTTGAGATATCTTGTCTTGTAACTGTTATTCAAATCGGTGTAGTCAAAAGGAATGTTAGTCCTATCAGTGGTTTGTCGTTTAGATTCTTCTACAGCATTTATTTCGGAAGAATTAGTAAATACCATTAGAGAAGTTAATCCTAATCCCATATACTTGATATCGTATAATTGTCTAACATTGACTTTTTTTAAATTACAGGGATTGTTAAAATTCTGTATCAAGAGGTTGATTTAGAAATATAGTTTGATCCGTTTAACCCCTTTTTATTAGAAGATCATCTAACGTTTTAATCCTTGAATAAAGTTTCTTAGGTTCGTCATAAATTTGTTTGAAATTCTTTTAGAAATCTCTAAGTCTCTCTGACAATCGATTAGAATCGTATTAAGTTCAGTAATTTTTGTCTCAGAGGTAGCTATGGCTAATTCAAGACTATAGATTTTTTCCTTAGCGTTAGATAAGAGAATTTCGAGATGAATTTTCTTATCTAATTGCTTTTGGAAATTGCTTTCTCTAAGAGCTAGTTTCTCTTCTAATTCCTTTTTTCGTTTCCGCTCAATTTTCATGGTAGTGTACTTAACCTGTAACGATTCTAACATGTTAGATAATGTGGATTTAGACATGTGTACCTCTTGTGATGAAGAGGATGCTTTGTCGTCGTCGTCGGGCCTTCTTGATGGGTCATCATTTGAAGCGTCGTCGAGGTATGCCATAAGTGCAAGATTTTCGTCTTCAGAATCTGTGGTGTCGTCCAGCCAATGCTCTTTTTCTGCCACCAGTGCTACTCCAGCCTCTTTCTGTTAAGTGAGTTTGAATTTTTTGGAGTAGTAGTTAGCGTCCTTTTTCTTGGGTAGTTTGCATTCCCTGGAGAAGTGTCCGATCTTTCCACAATTATAACATTTTTGTGGTTCTTTAACACTTTTTGATTCTGAGAACTCGGCCGGTTATTCCCTTTGCTTGGAGCTAGATGTCCGAAGTCTATTGGCCGAAGACGAGGATTTCTTTGTGTAAAACTTTTTACTCATCATTTTAGAAATGAGAGCTAACTATTTCTTGAACTCCTTCATATCAGGTTCGGAGTCCGAGTCAGATTCTCCTTCATCTTCTGAAGAACTTGGCAGCTTGATACTTTTATCCTTTTGAGATCGACTTTTCTTTCTTTCAGAGATAAGTGCTATAGAATCGTCGATCTGTTTGCCTTTTAGTTCTTTTTGGATCTCGCTTATATCTTTTTCATGTTGGGCGAGATTATCAAAGACGGCGTGGATATCCATTTCATCCAAATCCTTATTTTGTCGGATTTGAATGGATATTTTCTTCCACTCCGGTTGAAGAGAAGAAAGAAATCTGATGTTGACCTCCATGTTGGTCTTGAATATATCTATCTTCCTCATTTCATTAAGAAGAGTTAGATATCTTTGATAGAGATCATAAATTGATTCCTCTGTCTTGGCTTTGAAAGAGTCGTAAGCTATTAGAATATTTGCTTTCTTTGCTTTGAATCCAACTTCGGTTCATTGCATCATCTTGTGGAGCTCGTCCCACATGGCCTTTGCGCTTGATAGACTATCTATTTGCATATAGATGTCATTCGGTATTCCTTGCATTAGGAAAGTCTTGGCTCCCAAGTCGGCTTTGGCTCTTAAACGCTCCCCCTCGGTGTATTCACCAGGAACTTTAAGTTTTCTCGTTGCAGGAATAGGAGAATTGTTTGTGGCATCTCCTTCTTGGATGAGCCATAATTGAGCTGGACCTTCTTGAAGTGACGCGATCAAATTTCCAAGAAGCTCATGAACCGGCTTCTCCATACCGTGTATTCGCCTCTTCGAAGAATTGGAGGGCGGACGTCATTTCCGTATGGAGAAGCTGTTTTATAAATTTTGAAGAGAATTTAAAGTTGTGCTTTGTAATTTTATTATCCTTGTAATTAGGGGCGTAATTAGTAGTTTTGATAGTGTATGACCAAATAGTAAATATACCATGTAAATATGTATAAATACAATGTACACTATCAAAATTCCATATATAAGTTCATTTTTAAGAAAATCACGTGCATTGAATTCACATTCTAATAGAGAGAAAAGTAATCGAGAAACTCTCTCTCTCAAGATCTTCAAAGAAGATATTCGATCGAAGGTATATTGTGAGATTTATCATTCGAATATCTAAAATTCATAGATCGATCGGTAGTTGATAAAATAGGACCTAACAATTGGTATCAGAGCAGATCGTGATTGATTTTGGATTGAATTCGCGATTTTAAGATCAAACTACTTTTCCAGATATTCGATCGAAAAACTTACGTGACTGGTATTTTGATCAATATGCTTAATGTTTGCGATTTTTGTTGATGATCTTGTTGATTAAGTGATTGATTTTATGTTAGGAATGATTTATGTACTGATTTCAATCGCTTAGAACGTCATATTAGTTCAGATTTTCGATTTAGATCGATATATGCGTTTGCGATTAAGTTTTGATTTCGATTTGATTTTCGTAATATTTGATATATTTTGCTGTAAAACGTGGTTAATCTTGTGTTTGCTCATATTAAAAATGAAGAAACGAGTGATTATCCAGAATTTCATCACCTAACTTGAACATCTCGGTTGAATTTGGAATTTTCATTGTTACATTGAACTTGTTCTTCGATCGGATTTTCGATCGAAAAACTTGGCTCAAAAATTAATTTTCGAATAAGTTTGCAGCCGAGAAATTTTTCAATGACAAACACTGTTCTCGCGTGTTTTACTCAAATATAAGACTTGAAAAACATTATTTCGATAATTAGTTTTTCGATTCATATATAAATATCTTTTTCGAGCGTAATAAAGCGTATTTTTTTTCGATGGATACTGTTTTCGCTAAATAAATATCTAATTTTGACTCGAAAAACTTGTAATAGTAAAACAAGTTTTCGATCTCAAGATTTTCGATCATCTAAATTTTCGAGTAAAAATTTAGCGAAAACATATTTCGATCGAATAATTCACACTCGAAAAAAAAATTTTGAGTCAACAAATTTTTCGATCACTATTAATTTTTCGATTACAAATTTTTCGATAAACGTTTTTGAGATCAACAATTATTCGACAAACTATTTTTCGACATGATATTTACTTTGCAAAACTCTTACGTTCGAAAAATAATTTTCGATAAATACAACGAAAAAATTATACAATCGAAAATTTTTTTCGATCATAGGTTCGAATTTTTTTAATCCAAAACTTTATTGTTCGAAAAACTTTTCGGTCACTGCTCAAAAACAAACACATTTTACACTATTTTGAAAGAAATCAAATTTCATAATTTTCAAAACTTACGAAAAATATTTGTCTCCGAATTATCTACTACGATACTCAAAATTTTCAATCTTAAAATCAAAATTATTTAGCAAAATTTTGAAGTATCAATTCTCATATCAAATATTTTTAGAAATCAAAATAATTTCTCTTTAACAACCGAAAAATAGGGTACGAAAGGGAAATTGTTTAAAGTACGAATCAAATATTACTAACGAAGTTTGTCACTTGTGAAGCACTTTTCATTACAATTCCAAACTTTCACGAAGATCCAACCAATCAACTACAAATGGATGCTTACTCGCTCGGAAACGACGTCCGCCCTCCAATTCTACGAAGAGGTGAATACACCGTATGGAGAAGGCGATTCATGAACTTCTTGGAAACTAAAGAGCAAGCTACAAATTTGATAGCTTCTCTTCAAGAAGGTCCCGCTCAATTTTGGCTCATCCAAGAAGGCGATGCCACCAATAATCCTCCCATACCCGCCTCACGAAGACTCAAAATTCCTAGTGAATACACCGAGGGGGAGGGATTAAGAGCAAAAGCAGATTTAGGAGCCAAAACTTTCCTAATGCAAGGAATTCCTAATGACATCTATATGCAAATAGATAGCCTATTTAGTGCAAAAGCTATGTGGGACGAGCTCCATAAGATGATGCAACGGACTGAAGTTGGAGTCAAAGCGAAGAAAGCTAATATTCTAACCGCTTACGACTCATTCAAAGCCAAGGCGGAGGTAACCGTTTATGAACTCTATCAACGCTATCTAACTCTTCTTAATGAGATGAGGAAGATAAATATCTTCAAGACCAACATGAAGGTCAACATCCGATTTCTTTCTTCTCTTCAATCGGAGTGGAAGAAAATATCCATGCAAATCCGTCAAAATACGGATTTGGACGAAATGGATATCCTCGCCGTCTTTGATAATCTCGCCCAACACGAGGAAGATATCAGCGAGATACAAAAAGAACTTAAGGGCAAGCAGATCCACGATTCTATAGCTCTTGTTTCTGAAAGAAAAACAAGTCGATCTCGCAAAGATAAAAGCATCAAGTTGCCAAGTTCTTCAGAAGATGAAGACGAATCTGGATTGGACTCCGAACCCAATATGAAGGAGTTCAAGAAACAGTTGGCTCTCATTTCTAAAATGATGAGCAAAAAGTTCTACAAAAAGAAATCCTCTTCCTCGGCAAATAGATTTCGGACATCAAGCTCCAAGCACAATGAAAGACCGGCCGAGTCCTCAGAATCTAAAAACGCCAAAAAACCACAAAAGTGCTATAATTGTGGTAAGATAGGGCATTTCGCCAGAGAATGCAAACTTCCCAAGAAAAAGGACGCCAACTACTACTCCAAAAAATTCCAACTCACTAAACAAAAAGAGGCTGGAGTAGCACTGATGCCCGAACAAGACCATTGGCTGGAAGAGACCACAGATTCTGAAGATGAAAATTTCGCTCTAATGGCATACCACGAAGACGCCTCAAATGATAACTCTTCAAGAAGGCCTGGCGACGATGACGATAAAGCATCCTCTTCATCACAAGAGGTAACAATGTCTCATTCCACATTATTAAACATGTTAGAATCATTACAGATTAAGTACTCTAACATGAAAAATGAGCGGAAAAGAACTAAGGAATTAGAAGAGAGACTAGCTCTTAGTGAAAACAATTTCCAAAAGCAATTAGATAAGAAAATTCATTTAGAAATTCTTTTATCTAACGCTAAAGAAAAAATATCTAGTCTTGAATTAACAATAGCTACCTCTCAGACTAAAGTCAATGACCTTAATACGACTCTTATCGATTGTCAGAGAGATTTAGAAATTTCAAAAAATAATTTCAAAGAAATCTCTGACGAACGTAAGAAACTTTACTCAAGGATTAAAATTTTAGATGATCTTCTAACGAAAAGGGGTCAAACGGATCAAACTATTTTTCTAAATCAACCTCTTGATATAGAATTTTATAATCCTAAAGACGGCTTAGGTTTTAACAATCCCTGTAACTTGAAAAAGGTCAATGTTAAACAATTATATGATATCAAGCACATGGGATTAGGATTAACTTCTCTAATGCCCTTTACTAATTCTTCAGAAATAAACGCCTTAGAAGAATCTAAACGAAAAGCCACAAATAGGACTGACATTCCCTTTGACTACACCAACTTGAATAATAGTTACAAGACAAGTAGTGACTATAATTCATTATATCCCCTAGAAGACTTTTCTAAAAATAAGGAAGAAAATATTTATCAATTTCAAAGTTCTAGTTTCTGTTATATTCCAGCTATTATTAAAAAAATAGTTGATTTAAACGCTTCCTTAGAAAAGAAAGAAAGAATTTCAAAACTGAAAAGAATGAGCTTTTACTGGAGATTTCTAATCTCAAAACTTCCTCTACTTTAAAAACTTGTCGTGATTTTACTTTGAAAGAAAAATCATTAATTAAGGACAAGATTACATCTAAGAAAACACCTCCTATTGTTTTTCAAAATATTGTAAAAGAAGATAAATCTTCTTTAAAAATAATAAAGGAGGAAATTAATACTTAAATGCTTCGACAAAGAAAAAGACCTTTTCTAACTCTTTTTCTACTCCATCCACAGATAGAGTAGAAAAAGAGGTGAAGCATGCAAATGAAAGAGTGCCTATGATAGAATTTCAGAAGAAAAATGATAGAAATGTCGTATTTTCAAAAGTTTCTTCTGTATCAAAAACTATGGACACTCGTAAGAAGACAACCGTCTCAAACTTTAATGTTGTTGCTTCCACTTATGTGTTAAAACCTATTAATTATGAAAGCACAAATTTTGAAATCGGCTCTACTTCAAAAATTATAATCAATCATTCTAAGACAAATGCAACTCTTAAGTCTCGTAGGAAACAAGATCCAGGTCTTAAGAAAGCTTATAGCTCCATACATTCTTGTCCACACCTAAGGTACCCAGTCCACGTACATTCAGCTAAACACCTTAGGAGACTAGCTAGAGAAAAGATTTTCTCAAGCAATAAGACAAATCAGTCATTTGTTCGCGCTGAAATTAACCTCCCATGTAAGGTTCAACCCCACTGGGTTCCTAAAACACCACCTAGGCCAACACAAGCCAATAAGGCCAAGTTGCCCAAAGAAGTACCACTTAAATCAACTACTTCTAAGTTGGTTTGGGTACCTAAGCATTCCAATACTTTACGAACCAAAGATGACCAAACCTTACTTATCAAATCTGCTAATCCGAGAGGACCCATTCAAAAGTGGGTACCTAAATCTCCCTAACCTCGTTCTATGCAGATCCATCATGTATGGTATTTAGATTCTGGTTGCTCCACACACATGACGGGAAAACAAGAACTGTTGAGCAACTACCAAGACCGTTATAACGGAAAAGTCCAATTTGGCAACAATGATTCAGCTCCAATACTCGGCTTTGGAGACATTCTACTACCGAATCTGACGATTAAAGATGTCTCTTACTTCCAAGGTCTTAAACACAACCTGTTCAGCATAGGACAATTCTGCGACAAAGGATTTCAAGTGGTATTTCTAGCTGATCAGTGCAGAATTTTAAATAGCATAATCAAGAACTTCTAACAGGATCACGAAGATCAAATCTCTACACTATCAATCTGACAACAGTTCGACCTTCGACAGCTGTTTGCCTCATCTCACAAACTACAATCAAGAGAAACAACTTATGGCGTCAACGCTTGTCTCATCTAAATCACAAAGCTCTTCACAAACTCTTTGTTAAAAAGTTGGTCAACGGTCTACCAACAATCTCTCCTCATCAAGAGCATCACTGCTCGGCTTGTCAAATAGGAAAAATGAAGCGAGCATCACACAAACTCAAGCAAGCTACTTCTACATCTCGACCCTTGGAATTACTTCAGATGGACCTTTGCAGACCAATGCGTACACAAGTATCAACAGTCGTAAATATGTGTTACTAATTGTCGACGATTATTCTCGCTACACATGGACAAGATATCTTCGAACTAAAGATGAGACTGGAGACTTGATTATAAGCTTTGTGAATACAACTCAGAATCTCTTGCAAAAGAAAATCCAAGTAATCAGAACGGACAACGGGACTGAATTCAAGAACAGCGTCTCAGCAACTTTTATCAATCACATGGAATTATTCAACAATTCTCAGCCGCAAAAACGCCTCAACAAAAAGAACCGGACTTTAGTTGAAGCTCAAGAACAATGCTCATCTACTCCGGTCTTCCTCACTTTCTATGGGCTGAAGCAGTGAGTACAACATGTTTTACTCAAAATAGGACAATTATTCACAAACGCTTCGAAAAGACGCCAAATGAGATAATTAATCAAAGAATCCCGAATATCTCATTTTTTAATGTATTTGGTCGCAAATGTTTTGTGGCCAACGATCGGGAGCATCGAAGTATGTTCGATCCCAAAGCCTTTGAAGCCATCTTTGTCGGATATTCCTTTACTTCCAAATCATATCGCGTCTACCTCAAGTCTTCTCGTACAATTCTTGAAAGCTACAACGTCACCTTTCAAGAAATGACGGATTTGGCTTCTGACCAAAATAGTTCAGAACCCGAGCTTATAGGCGTGTTGGCACAAGGTTAACAACTTTCGACAACTTCTACCTCAAAGTCAAGAGAAGCAATTCCCGCCGACTTGGAAGATTTAGATTCACTGTTTGAACATTTTTATCGGAACGAGTTTCAAATGCCTGCTTGCTCTCATTCAATACCAAGCAGTGCTCCTTCTCCCTCTACGGAAGAAATTCCAATTGATACTCTCACTCCTCAGACTCCAACAAATGTTCAAGAATCTCCTAATTTTGAATCTTCAACTAGTGCTGCAGCTCCTACAAATGCAGATGAGGAAATTCATTCCAATTCAACCTCAGAATTGAATTTTCCAACTACGAATGATCAACCCATCAATTCAGGATGTCTCGATCTACAAACCAACGAAGAATCTACTTCGGTTATTCCTCATGAATGCAAATGGACTCGAGCTCATCCTATCAACCAAATCATCGGTGATCCTTCAAGTGGAGTACACACTAGGACATCCACTCAAAGCGGCTTATTCACATGCTTCTTAAGCCAAAACGAACCAATTAAAGTACCCGAAGCTCTTAAAGACCCGGATTGGGTAATCGCAATGCAAGATGAACTCAACCAATTCGAGCGTCTACAAGTTTGGAAGTTAGTTCCTCGACCGCAAGGCAAAACAACAATTGGAACTAAATGTTTCAAGAATAAGAAGAACGAAAATGGTAAAGTTATCAGGAATAAAGCACGACTCGTAGCCAAGGGATACAATCAAAAATAAGGAATTGACTACAATGAGACGTATGCTCCGATGGCACGTATCGAAGCAATTCGACTATTTTTAGCATACGCGGCTCTAAAGACTTCAAAGTCTATCAAATGGATGTTAAAACAGCCTTTCTTAATGGTGTATTAAAATAAGAAGTCTACGCCGCTCAACTCGATGGCTTCGTGTACGAGAACAATCCTGATCAAGTCTATCGATTGGACAAAGCTCTTTATGGACTAAAACAAGCCCCTCGTGCTTGGTATGATGTCCTAAGCGAATTTTTAGTCAAGTCCAACTTCATAAGAGGCACCATCGATACGAAACTCTTCATCAAAAGACAAGGCACAGACCTGATGATCGTTCAAGTTTACGTTGATGACATCATCTTCGGCTCGACAAATGAACGTCTCTGTCAGAAATTTGGTGAACTCATGACGACCAAATTCGAGATGAGCTTAATGGGAGAACTCCAATTCTTTCTAGGCCTCCAAGTAAAGCAACTCGAAGATGGAATCTTCATCAGTCAACCAAATATATCCGAGATATTCTGCGGAGATTTAATCAAGACAAGAGTATACCGTGAATACTCACATCTCAACAAACTGCAAATTGGATGCTGATCCGTCTGGCAAGGCAGTCAACATCACAATCTATCGGAGCATTATCGGATCTCTTCTCTACTTAACGTCCAGCCGACCCGACATCATGTTTGCCACTTGTCTCTGTGCTCGTTTTCAAGCTGACCCAAAGGAGTCCCACATGCAAGCAATCAAGCGAATTCTACGATATCTAAAAAGAACTCCCCACTTAGGGCTATGGTATCCTAAGAATACTGATTTTAGATTAATTGGCTAAACTGACGCTGATTATGCAGGTTGTCGAATGGACAGAAAAAGCACGTCTCGCGGAGCACAATTTTTAGGCGAAAAGTTGGTCTGCTAGTCCTCAAAGAAACAAAATTATGTGTCAACATCGACGGTCGAGGCGGACTATGTCGCGGCTGCCAGCTGTTGCTCACAAATTCTATGGATGCGGAGACAACTACGCGATTACGGGTTTGAATTTAATAACATTCCCATTTACAGTGACTCTCAAAGTGCTATTGCCATTACTTGCAATCCTGTTCATCATTCACGCACGAAACATAAAGACATTTGTTATCATTTCATAAAAGATCATGTAGAAAAAGGCACTATAGATATGTATTTTGTTAAAACGGAGCTTCAACTTGCCGACTTATTCACTAAAGTATTGGATGAAAAACGATTCTAATTTCTTATTGCTAAATTAGGCATGTTGAATCTTAATCTTACTTGACATGTGCTTTACATGCTCTACTATGCTTCTATTTGATACTCTATATGCTTCGCAATATTCTTTGATTATCTTGCGTGACTCTATCCCAAATTTAAATAAATTGAAATAATAATAATCTAGTATATAAATATAATAATAATAATAATAATAAATGGGGGATGACGATAATTTTGCCTATTTTGAATCACTCACAAAAAATATTTCTTCGATATATATGCTTAGTTCTTTGTCTAAAAATTCATATAACTTTCTTTTACTCAAAGAACCTCGTATGTTCCACTAGACACAAAGCCACATTACATATGTGAGAATTTGAACCTCAATAATTTTTTCTTGAGTGTGTCACACTTCAAATGACTATTCTTTGGTTTGTACTTCGTAGCTTCATTCTTACTATTGTGACTATTTCGTCATGAAAATGATAAGGGTATATTAGGAAATTTCTCACTTTGCTCAAATTATAAATCCTTTAATTTTTCCCCTAGAAATCCCCTTTTGGGCCTTCTCCGACATTCTTTTTCTTTATCAAACCCAATTAAGCCTTCAACCTTATTCACAAGATTCGGGGTTACTCAATCAAGAAAAAGATGGGGAGAGAAAAAGAGATGCACGTGATGAAAGTCTCAGTCATTATAAAAGAGAAACACGGATCTCACTGTGAACTTCTCCTAGATAATCTCGTATACTCCTAGAAGAGAAGCACCTCGAAGTGAACTTCTCCAACGATAATCTAGATATTATAAATAGAGAAAAACGAGAAGAGAAGCACGGTCTTGGGTTCGAATTCCATAACTGTGGAACCTTCGAAAGGAACACGGTCTCGACCCAAAAAGAAGTTCTAATCTCTCAAAGTTTGTAAAGAAGACGAGACTCATCTTGAGCAAGAAAAGCTAAAGGATCAGAAATGAATTACATAAAGGGCCCCTGGAATTGAAGAATTTTTAAGCTCACTAATCCCAAAAATTACGCTACCCTTTTAGTCAGAGCCTAAATATAATCCCTTCAAAGTCCCTTGATTCAAAATGATGAACTTTTACTTAGTAAGTTGATTAAATACGCTACGATAACAAATTAATTGATATTATTTTGTCGTGTTGATATGAGTGATCTGCTAAATATTTCCATTATAAAAAAATAAATTGAGTGGTATGAGCGAAACTTGCGAGAGTTGTCGAAGTGATTCATACTATGATCTTAGAATATTAGTTTAGTTACATGATTTTATGGCAAATTATTATCTTATATGTCATAAGAAATTTTTGTGTGATAGTGTTCAAAATGTCCCATCCGACCCCAAAACAAAAATATTTTTGAAATTTTTTACTTAAAAATATCTTTCGCACATTTTAAATGCACTAATACATGCATTGGCTCAGAATTGATAAAATGCGAATTTTTTTTTGTAAAACGCAAAATTTTATTGAATCTATGCTAAATTGTTTAAAATGCGTTACTTATCCTTAAATAGTAAATTTTCATATGCCAAATTTGTACTAAATATGTGCTTAAAATGCCGAAAAGTTAAATCGTGCAAATGTTGAGGGGGAGTTGTATATGAAAATTTGTTATTATCTCATATATGATTTACTTATAAAACATAACTTCTAACATTTTTTCTAAGCATCACTGAAAATTTAGAGCTCATCCGAGGAGTCAAATGTTGAATTTCATCTAGATTAGGAGAAAATTTCATCTCTTTCAGAAATATTGGGAGTATTATGCAATTTATTTTTTGGGTTAATCCATAAAAGATTAGATTCTTGTTTAAATCAGACCTGAATTTTAACTAAAGCCCAATTTTTTTTTCTTCGGCCCAATGTATTTTTACCTTACCCGACCGTAAAGTATTAATACCACTTTATCGATCGAAAAACTCACTCACACACAACTCATTTCCATCGAAAAACTTTTCGACCTCTGAAAAATACTCTTCGAACTCCGGCAATATTCACCAAAAAGCATCTTATCTCTAAGATTTTTTCACTAAGCTCGCCCATTTCGAAGGTAGAAATACGTTTCTAATCATTTTCTGTTCAAAAACATACAATTCGCAAGCAGTTTCCCGAAAACATTTGAAGAAATTTTATTTTCATACGTTTTCGATCAAAACCGATTTTAAACTCTCAAATCAACATGTTTAAACTCGACCTTTCGGGTTATAATCATGATATTTAGATTCGCAACTGTTTTCTGAACGTTCCGAACCCAGATTAACTCATGATTTACCCAGAAATCGAAATTTACGTTTTACGCGTTTAATGTTTGATTTGAAAATTTTTCGATCGAAAAAGTTTGTATCGCAAACAGTGTCGTCGAAGAACTTTATTTTTCGTTCAGTTTTATTCGATCGCAAAATTCAGTGTCGAAAACCTTTTGTTTTCGATATATTTTAATTCGATCGTAAAACTTCCCGGCGAAAACTTAATTTTTCGATTATATTTTATTCGATCGCAAAAGTCAGCGGCGAAAACTCTAAGTTTTTCGATATTCTTTTATTCGATCGCAAAATTATGCGGCGAAAAACTTAAGTTTTTCGACAGTTTTTTATTCGATCGAAAATTACTCAGCGAAAAACTATTGTTTTCGATAACATTTTATTCGATTGTAAAAGTCATCGGCGAAAACTTGAGTTATTCGACACATTTTTATTCGATCGCAAATTTAACGATCGAATAAATTATTACTCGAATAAAAACACGCTGAAAAAGACTTAGAAAATTTTTCAAGACTTAGAAAATTTTCGATCGCAAAAAATCACTTTTGAATAAATTTCCGATCAAATAAAAATACGCTTCTAAGACTTAGTCAATTTTACAAATTTTTCAAAAGTTTTCACTACGTTATTCGAACATAAACCTTAGTACATACAATTTTCTCTAAATCCATTCTAATCCCGTTTAGTTGCATATGAAATTTCACAACTAGTGATTTATCTTTCATTCTTTACAGATATGGCAACTCCAAACTACCCAATCTACCTCATTGGAAGTTATATGCCAGTTCAAGATCACAACTTCCAACATGACCTTACAACGTTTCGGTGTCCGGATGAAGTCATCATATCCATCCTCAAAGGACACCCACTATGGCCAGCCTTGACCAGGACGTCCATTGTACAAATGGTCTATCTCCAGCAATTTCGGGAAAGCATGAAGAGTTTCGTCAATGGCGATAGCGTGGAATATATGACGAAGATCAACACAAGACATATCGCCCTGACGAAAAATCTGATGGCCATGGTGCTCGATCTCCCGCACTATGACGAATATGATCAACTTCCAACGGACGCGGAGATCGTAGAAGATATGCTCCGGATGCGATACAAACCCCTGCTGACAAAACTGGCGAACTTTCAAAATAACGGGATTCTCCATCCGTGGAAGACGTTCGGCATAATCAACAAATGCCTCTCCCCAAAACACTCCGGTTTCAACATGGCGAATGGGAATCTTCGCATCTTTCATGGAGTGATCTTCTCCAAAAAAAACGACATGGCCCAGCTAATTTGGAATGATCTAGCGGACCAGATGCGTCAAAGGGAGACAAAGTCGAAGGCCAAATCTCTCCCCTATGTACGGTGGTTCCCGGTGCTGATCTCACACTTCATGGACATCCATCCAGAGATCCCGAGACTACCACCAGTTGGGGAATACATTCTGCCACGCCTTCGATTCTTTCACAACCCGAAGGATGCCGACCTAGCGCTCCAACCAATGCTGATCCCATTGGAGCTGCTCCGACTAGCTGATCCAACGGAAGATGCCTACCAAGATTACTGTCAAAACAACTCCATCATGGAGGAGATGGTACGAGCCTTGGATCTAGCTCCGACACCTTCTCAAAGGGAATCGCTGGTGGAAACAACGGAGCCCGAAGCCACGGCTCAGGAGATAGAAACACCGGCCGTCGAGACCGAAGGTGTTCCTCGAGATGTCTCTCCTGAGGCCACTGACTCAGATGAAGAATACAAACTCCAAAGAAGGGGCCATCGCCGACAACAAATCTCGGCCCCATCTGTATCTCCTTCAACAATACCGGCTTCGGTGCCAACATCTCCACCACCAACGAATCAGCAAACCACACAGATTCCAATTGAAGATGTCTCAACACCCATAGAGGTGATACATATTGTATCATCTCAAGGATTGGGTGGAAGCCCTATTGGACCCCCGACATCTTCGGAGCCAACAATAGGCCCACCCATTGAAGTGGTGACTTCAAGATTGACAACGGATGTCCCACGACATTCCGGACCATCAAGACCTACTCAAGGCGGCACATTGGAAACCTTTTCCGATGTTGTGACAGTGGAGCGCCTCCCTGGCCCCACTCCACCAATGATCGTGACGGAGCAACGTCTACAGGAAGCGCTCTCCACAGCCATGTCTTCTCTTGAAGATCATTTGATGTATCGCATGCTAAAAGCCATCGAGACTTCCCGAAGAGATACCGGGAAAGCACCAGTCTCCGAGGCTGCTCCGACCGACACACAAACCACCCCTGTTTCCTCACCACCTCTTACCACCACCATACACACCCCCATACAATCCACCCTCACCACCCCTACTCCGTAACCTGCTCTCATCAACCCCTATACCATACCGATCACCCAGCTCCAAGACATACTCATCTCCTGCCTCCTCGCCTTAGAGACCAGGACCCCCGCTGAGGAGAGTCTCTACAGAAGGCTAGTAGATGAACCAGAGCCGCCAGCACAAACAAGGTGCCGAGAAGAAATCTCCCGCACCAAACGAAGACATGACGATCCCACGATCCGGATTGTCATGAGGGGGAGAAACGGCAACGAGTCACACGGAGTGGCCGTGGATTGAGTCTAGAACAAACAAAGACTCAAGAAGCTGGAGGATCATCCTCAAACCCACCAAACACACAACCAACCACACAACCCGCCAACAAACAACCACACCTCCCACAACATCCCACACACTACCACTCTCTCATACAAATCCAAATCCAATCTCGACACCTAACCTCCTCCAAGGCCAAACAGAAGCAGTCGTCTACGATCCACATCTGATCGTAGACGATTATATCTTAAATGAGAAATGGACGATGCAATGGAAACCAGAGGAAGCTGCTCAAGCTCATCTCTCCAACGTCAGATATTTCTTACAACAAGCTTCAGTGGACCTGGTGCTGCTTGAAGATGAAGAACTTTAAGAAGGCGAGAACTACAGTTCTGCTCTCCCAGAGCTACCAGAGATGATTAGGCACAGAGTCGACTCTCCTCCCCGCTTATCAAAAGGGACAGTTAGAGTCGAGACGCCGTGGGAGAATGTCAGAATTGAAGTCCCGTTTCTTGAAGACGTTAGAAAGCAGATCTGGAGGGCTCCAAACAAAATAAAGAAGCTCAATGACCTTAATCTACGGGGCATCTCACACTGGGAAGATAGGAAGAAAATAGAGCACATATTCATGCTCAACTATCTTGGCCCCGATCGGTGTGGCATCCCAACTTATCAACTGAAGAAAAATTTAGGGACTAGCCACCGATTCTCCAACTCATCGGAGTATCGCATATGATCGGAAGATACCCAACCCCTATCTACATCATTGAGCGAGCGGACAGCAACCGCACTCGAGAATAGATAGATGAAAGCTATCTCCCTTTCCTTCCACCGGATGAGGTCTACCATCTGTATCAGATGTACAAGAGAAAATACCAGACGCACTCCGAATATATCAAGACTGAAGGACTCGAGGGACTGAAGAGATTCATGGTGCGGCAGATCAAGTATCACACCGCACACGACCTTCAAATTGCTTTAGAGAACAATATGAAGAAGGTCAACATGGAGTGTCCGCTCATGAAGGGCTTCCCACTCTACAATTTTCCCGATAACTACATCTTCAAGAAACCTGGTCTTGCATTAACCTATTGGAATCCAGTCATTGGAAAGACGAGGGCTATGATGAAGTCAGAGATCCACAAGTTCTGTGACGGGACACTAAAATTAGTTAGGAAGAACATCTAGAAAAGATTGGGAGAGATCACTGAAGAGACAATCTTCGAAGATCTTTGTGAAGAAGAGGCCCCACTCTTAAATGAGCTTCTGGATGCGATAAATGAGAGATTGGAGCTGAAGAATGTTGTTCGACGATACGAGACAGCATTGGGATTGCGAAAATCATTTTACGCCCGATAAGGATAAAAGGAGCTGAAACGAAGATAACACAAAGAGGGAGATTGAAGAGAATTCAAAGTTGTGCTTTGTAATTTTATTATCCTTATAATTAGGGGCGTAATTAGTAGTTTTGATAGTGTAGGACCAAATAGTAAGTATACCATGTAAATAGGTATAAATACAATGTACACTATCAAAATTCGATATATAAGTTCATTTTCAGAAAATCACGAGCATTGGATTCACATTCTAAGAGAGAGAAAAGTAATCGAGAAACTCTCTCTCTCTCAAGATCTTCAAAGAAGATATTCGATCGAAGGTATATTGTGAGATTTATAATTCGAATATCTAGAAATTCATGCTTAGATCGATCGGTAGTGATAAAATAGGACTTAACAAATTTCTTGGAGAGTAAAGATCAAGCTGCGAATCTACTAGCTTCTCTCCAAGAAGGATCCGCTCAATTCTGTCTTATCCAAGAAGGCGATACCAGAAGTAAACCCCCCCCCCATTCCAACCACTAGAAGATTTAAAATTCCTAGTGAATACTATGAGGGGGAGAGGTTAAGAGCTAAGGCTGATCTAGGAGCCAAAACTTTCCTGATGCAAGGCATTCCAAATGACATCTATATGAAAATAGATAGTGTGTCAAGTGTTAAGGCAATGTGGGATGAGCTCCACAAAATGATGCAAAGGACCGAAGTCGGAGTAAAGGCGAAGAAAGCAAACATACTCACTGCCTACGACTCTTTCAAAGCTAAGACGGAGCAAAATTTATACGACCTCTATCAGCGTTACCTGACTCTATTAAAGGAGATGAGGAAAATAGAAATCTTCAAGACAACTATGGAGGTAAACATCAGATTTATATCATCTCTTCATCCGGAGTGGAAGAAAATATCCTTGCAAATTCGTCGGAACAAGGATTTGGATAAGTTGGATATCCACGCCGTGTTCGACAATTTCGCTCAACACAAGGAAGATGTCAACGGGATTCAAAATAAGCTGAAGGGAAAACAGATCGAAGATTCAATAGCCCTTGTCTCAGAAAAAAAGACTAGTCGATCTCGCAAAGACAAGAGTGTAATAATGTCCAGCTCTTCAGAAGAAGAAGACGAGTCAGACACGTATTCTGAGCCCGACATGAAGGAGTTCAGGAACCAATTGGCTCTCATTAAAAAAATGATGAGCAAAATGTTCTACAAAAAGAAGTCTTCCTCCTCAGCTAATCGACTTCGGACCTTAATCCTAAGCACAAGGAAAGACCAGTTGAGACCTCAGAAATCAAGAATGCCAAAGAGCCACAAAAATGCTTCAAGTGTGGCAAAACATGGCACTTAGCTAGGGAGTGTAGTCTGCTAAAGAAGAAAGACGCAAACTACTACTTCAAGAAATTTCAATTGACTAAACAAATGGAAGCTGGAGTAGCTCTAATGGCTGAACAAGACCACTGACTAAACAACACCACATATTCTGAACGGACAACTTAGCTCTCATGGCACGTCGTCAAGATACCCCAGAAGCAAGCACAACGATGTGGACTGCCGACGACGAAGCATCAACCTCGTCTCAAGAGGTAGCTACGCCTAACTTTACATTGGTCTTGAATCTAGGATAACTACGTCTGAGACCAAGATTAACGACCTTAGTAAAACTCTTAGCGATAGTCAGAGAGATTTAGAAATTTCTAGAAACAATTATAAGGAAATCTCTGATGAGCGTAAGAAGCTTTACTCTAGGATTAAGACTTTAGTTGATCAAACGATTTTGCTAAATCAGCCACATGATATAGAATTTTATAATCATGTTGAAGGCTTAGGCTTTACTAATCCTTGTAACTTGAAAAAGGTTAACGTAAAACAATTATATGATATCAAGTACATGTGTTTAGGAATAACTTCTCTAATGGCTTTTACTAACGCTTCAGAAATAAATGCCTTAGAAGAATCCAAAATAAAAGCCAAAACTAGGACTGAAATCCCCTTTGATTACACTGATTTGAATAATAGTTGCAAAACGCGAGAAATACACATGTCTAGTGTTAGGTCCTAATTAATCAACTAACGATCGATCTAAGCATGAATTCTAGATATTCGAATAATAATTCTCGAAAGTTACATTCTGTCGAATATCTCGGATGAAGATCGGGAGAGAGAAAATGTTTGAGGAAATTCTCGATTGTATTTCTCTCTCTAGAATATGAATTCTTTGCTTTGTGAATTTTCAAAATTTTTGTGTATTGATTTTTGATGTGTACATTGTATATATACCTCTATACATGGTATATTTAGTAACTAGTCATACACTAACAAAAATACGAGCTACGCCCCTAATTACAAGGATAACAAATAAACAAAGCACAATTTCTACCTACGTTTCTTTAATCTCCTCATTTGTGCTTGTTTGCTCTTCAACTCCGTTTATCCTTGTCGAGCGTAGAAGGACCTCCTCATTTCCAATGATGTCTCGTAGTATCGGACATCATTCCTTAGCTCCAGTCTTTCATTGATAGCATTCAGTAGCTCATTTAGGAGCGGTGCCTCTTCTTCTCCAAGGTCCTTGAAGATCGTTTCTTCATCGATCTCCGCCAACATCTTCTCGATATTCTTCGTTACGAGCTTCAACATCCCGTCACAGAATTTGTGTACTTCAGACTTCATCATCGCTCTCGTCTTTCCAATAATTGGATTTCGATATGTGATGGCGAGGCCTGGCTTCTTGAAGATGTAATTCAATGGGAAGTCGTTGAGCGAGAAGCCTTTCATGAGCGGCGACTCCATGTTGACCTTCTTCATGTTGTTTTCTATGACGATTTGAAGGTCGTGTGCGGTGTGGAACTTGATCTGCCGCACCATAATTCTCTTCAGCCCCTCGAGTCCTTCCTTCTTGATGTAACCAGTAGGTGTCTAATGTTTCTCTTATACATCTGGAACAGATGATATACTTCGTCTGCTAGAAGGAACGACATATAGCTTTCGTCTATCTCCTCTCGAGTGTGGTTGTTGTCCGCTCGCTCGATGTGGTAGATCGGGGTTGGACACCTTCCAATCGTGTGTGAGACACCCACGAGTTGGAGGATCGGTGGCTTGTCCCTGAAATTTCTTCTAAGCTGATCCGTTGGGACGCCACTTCAATTCGGACCGAGGTAGGTCAACATGAAGATGTGCTCCATCTTCTTTCTTCCAAGTTAGAGATGCCCCGTAAATTAAGTTCATCCAGCTTCTTGATCCGGTTTGGAGCCCTCCAAATCTGCTTCCTTATGTCTTCAAGGAACGAAACTTCAATCCGTACGTTCTCCCAAGGCGTCTCGATTATGACGGTCCCCTATTATAAGCGAGGAGGGGTGTCGACTCGGTGTCTAATCATCTCTGGTAGTTCAGGGAGTTCAGAGTTGTAGTTCTCGCTTCTTGAAGTTCTTCATCTTCAAGCAGCACCAAATCTACCGAAGCTTGTTGTATGGAGGATTTGACGTTGGAAAGTCCGACTTGTGCAGCTTCCTCTGGTTTTCAATGCGCAGCCACTTGTCGTTTAAAATGTAATCATCTACGATTGCATGTGGATCGTAGACGACTGCTTCAGGTTGATTTTGGATGTTGGAGGTCAGGATTGGGTTTGGACTTTTGGGAGTTGGAGGTAGTGTTTGTGTGTGGGATGTGGTGGATAGTTGTTTGTTTGCGGGTGTTAATGGGTTGTGTGGTTGGTGGGTTGGTGGATGAACCTCCAGCTTCACGAGTCGAGGATGGCTTCTCTCGACTCTTGTGGTCCTTAGACGTTTCTCCCCCTCACGACGATCAGGATCATCAGGATCGTCATGTCTTCGCTTCGTGCGAGAGCTTTGTTCGCGGCAACGCGTTTGAGCAGGCGGCTACTAGCCGTCGGTAGAGACTCTCCTCAGCTGGGGTCTTTGTCTCAAGGGCTAGTAGGTGAGATATGAGGATGTCAAAAAGTTGGGTTATTGGTATGGTGTATGGGTTGATGAGGGAAGGGGATTGGGTCGGGGTGGTTAAGATAGGTTGTATGGGAGTGTGTATGGTAGTGGTTAGTGGTGGTGAGGAGATGGGTTGGGAGTGGGTTTCGATAGGAGCTGCCTTTGAGACTGGTGCTTTCCCGGTATCCCGTCGGGAAGTCTCGATGGCATGTAACATCCGTTCCAATAGCCGGTCTTCGAGGGAGTTGATGGTTGTGGAAAGGGCTTCTTGTAATCTTTGCTTCGTCACGAGGATGGGTGCCGCCGGAGTGGGGCCATGAAGGCGCTCCACTGTCACAACGTCAGAGAATATCCATGACGTGCCGCCTATGATAGGACTTCGGATTCCGAAACGTCCAAGGACATCCGTTAACAACTCAGAAGTCACCACTTCGGTGGGTTGGCCCGTTGTTAGCTCCGATGATGTCGGGGCTCCAACAGGGCTTCCATCCAATCCTTGAGATGATACTGAAGGTATCATCTCTATGGATGTTGGAACAGGTTCAATGTGAACCTGCGTGGTCCTCTGAACCGGTGGCGGTGGAGGAGCTAACACTGAAGCCGTTGGTGTAGAGGTAGATGCAGCGGGAGCCCCTTCGTTGTAGTCTGCACTCCTCATCAGATTCAGTGGCTTCAGGAGATTTGGCTTGAGGTGTTGGTTGACGAGTAACACCTTCAGGCTCAATAGACGGTGTTTCTATCTCCTGAGCCGCAGTTTTGGGCTCGTGAGTCTCCACCGGGGATTCGCGTCGAAAATGCATCGGAGCCGGATCGACGGACCGTACCATTGCCTCCGTGATCGAGTTGTTTGGCAATAATCTTAGTCGGCCACATCGGTGGGATAAGCCAGGCGTAGCAGCTCCAACGATAATCGGTTGGAGCACTAGATCGGATGCCTTCGGGTTGTGGAAGAACCGCAGTCTCGGCGGTATGTATCCTCCAACGGGTGGCAGACGATGGATCTTCGAATGTACTTCCATCAGGTGAGAGATTAGCACCGGGAACCACCGTACGTAAGGCATAAATTTTACCATCGACTTCGTCTCCCTTTGACGTATTTGGTCCGCTAAATCGTTCCAAATTAGCTGCGCCACGTCGTAGTTCTTCGAGAAGACGACTTCGTGGAAGATTCTGAGAATGTTCCCGTTCGCCTTGTCGAATCTGGAGTGCTTCGGGGAGAGACATTTGTTGGTGATTCCGAATAATGTCCTCCATGGATGTGGGATCCCGCTGTTCTGAAAATTTGCCAATTTCGTCAGCAGTGGCTTATATCCCATCCGAAGCATGTCTTCGACGATCACCGCATCTGTTGGTAGTGGTCGTAAATTTCGTGATGCGATAGATCGAGCACCATGGCCAGTAGATTCTTGTTAATCATGACGTGTTTCTGGTTAATGTTGGTTGTGTAGACCACATCATCACATTCGGTGTGGCTCTTCATGTACGCCCAGAACTGCTGGAGGTAAACCATTTGAACCGAGGCAGTCATGGTAAGAGCTGGCTATAATGGATGTCCTTTGAGGATGGATATAATAACTTCATCAGGACACTGGAAAGTGGCGAGGTCCAGTTGTTAGTTGTTGTCGTAGACGGTCAGCCAACTGTTAGAAGGGTAGATGTAGGAGTACTCTTGATGAGCCATTTCTGACAAAAATGAATAAAATTCTTTAGATTGAAATAATATATGCAAATTGTATTAAGAAATTGTGAATGTGGAAAAAAGTTAAAAATTTTCAATTTAAATTGTTATTAAGGCGTAAACAGTGTTTATGTATATAGAAAATGAAGTGTTTACAGCGTGATTTTATTCGAGCAAAAATTTATTCGAACGTTAAGTTTTGTGATCGAATAAACACTTAGCAAAAAGTCAAGATTTTCGCCGTTGAGTTTTGCAATCGAATTAAATTGATCGAAAACTAAAGTTCTTCGATGAGTAATTTTGCGATCGAATAAAACGTTGTCGAAAAACTTAAGTTTTTCGCAGCGTAGTTTTGCGATCGAATAAAAATATATCGAAAAACTTAAAGTTTTCACCGCTTATTTTTGCGATCGAATAAAATGTAATTGAAAACTAAAGTTTTTCACCGCGAAGTTTTACGATAGAATAAAAACATATCGAAAACATAAGGTTTTCGCCGCTGAGTTTTGCGATCGAATAAAACGTAACAAAAACTAAAGTTCATCGATAACACTATTTGCGATAAGACTATTGTCGATCGAAAAATTGGAAATCAAACAGTAAATGCGTAAAAACGTAAATGATGATTCTGGGTAAATCATGAGTTAAACTGAACTCGTAATGATTAGAAATCAGTTGTGAATCCAAATATCATGCTTTTAATCAAAATGGTCGAATCTAAACACATTAATTTTGAGTTCTTAAGAGGTTTCAGTCGAAAAAGTCGCGAAGCTGAAAATTATCTTCGAATGATTTTGAAAAACTGTCGCAATTCGTGTGTTTCGGAACGGAAATAAGAACCGAACCTGGATTCTACCTTCAAATATGGCGAGTTTTTGATGAAAAATCGGTGAGGATTAAGACTTTTTTGAAATCGCCATTTGATGAGTTTGAGAATATGAAAAGTTTTGCGATCATTTTCGTTTGCGTGAGAATGAGTTTTTCGATTGAAAAATGTATATTAATACTTTTCGATCACGTAAAGTTAAAGGGCTTTGGGCCGCGAAAAATTATTTTGGGTTTTCGTTAAAAATCTTTTACTTTTGCACCCCAAAAAAATTATTTAATAAAGCTCCCTGTATTTCTGAAATAAATGCAATTATCTCCCAATTGTGAGGAAACTCAACACTTGAGTCCTCGGATGAGCTCGAAATACCCTGTGACACTTAGAGAAAAACATTAGAATTCGTGATTGCAAGTAAATCATTTATGAGATAAGAATAAATTTTCATATAAACTCCCCCTCAACAAATACACGTTTAACTTTTTAGCAATTTAGCACATATTTAACACAATTATGCCTATGAAAATTTATGATATGAACACAAATAACACATTTAATCAATGCAGCGTAGATGCATGATCCTCTAATCACGTATATGAAAATTTTGCATTTTTAAAAATTTCGCATTTTATCAATGAACCAATGCATGTTTTAATGCATTTAAAATGTGCGATAATATTTTTGTTTTGTTTTAGGGTCAGATTTCCATTAAATTATCACGTAAATATTTCATATGATATATGGAGTAATAATTTGTCGTCAAATCATGTAAAACTAATATTCTAAGATCATAGTATGAATCATTTTCACAACTCTCGCAAGGTTCGCTCATAACACTCAATTTATTTTAATCATGGAAATTAGTAGTTATATCACTCATGTCAATACAACAATATTTTATCAAATAATTTGTATCGTAGCGTATTTAATCAACTTACCAAGTGAAGTCCATCAATTTGAATAAAAGGGACTTTGAAGGGATCATTATTTTTAGGCTCTGACTAAAAGGTTAAGAAATTTTTAGGACTAGTGAGCTTAAAAATTCTTCAATTCTAGGGGCCCTTTTGAAATTCATTTATGATCCTTTTGCTATTCTTCTGCATTTGCTCAAGATGAGTCTCTTCTTCTTTACGAGGCTTTGAGAGATGGAATCTTTTCTTGGTCGCGGGCCGAGACCGTGTTCCTTTTGAAGGTTTTACAGATATGGAATTCGAACCCAAGGTCGTGCCCCTCTTCTCGTTTTCTCGATATAAGATCTAGATTATCGTTGGAGAAGTTCACTTCGAGGTGCTTGTCTTCTAGGAGTATACGAGATTATCTAGGAGAAGTTCTCAACGAGATCCATGTTTCTCTTTTATAATGATCGGGAGAAGTTCATCATGGGCATATATTTTTCTCCCCCTCTTTTTCTTGATTGAGCAACCCCGAAACCTTGGAATAAGGTTGACGGCTTGATCGGATTTCAAAAGAAAAAGAATGTCGGAGAAGGCTCAAGGTGGATTACTAAAGTAAATAGTAAAGGATTGATAATTTGGGCCAAGTGAGGATTTTCCTAATTGCCCTTATCATTTTCATGCCGAACTATCATAAAGCAAGCATGAGGCTACGAAGTAAAAATCAAAGGACATTCATTTGAAGTATGACACACTCAAAAAAAATATTGAGGCTCAAATTCTCATATATATGATGTGGTTTTGTGTCTAGTGACACAAACGACGCTATTTGAATAAAAGAATGCCACATGAATTTTTAAGCAAAGAACTAGGCATATATCAAAGAAATATTTTTATTAGTAAAGCAAAATATTATCGTCATCGCCCATTTCTATTTTATTTTGTTATTATTATTATATATATACTGAAGAGCATATTAGAATTGTGCTTTATTATTTCATTATCCTTGTAATTAGGGGCGTAGTTAGAAATATTGATAGTGTAGGACATAGGAATAATTATACCTTAAATATATGTATAAATATGATGTACACTATCAATGTAAATAACAATTCATTATCGAGTAAATAAAAGTTTCGAATTTATATTTTAAACGAGAGGAAATGCTCGAGAAACAAGGAAATATCTAACAACCTCTCAAGAACTTCAACATGGAAATCTGATTTTCTTAAATCTCGATATATTTTGCTATTAAGCGGTTGTTGATACTGAATCATAATTAAAACTATTAAACCAGTGATTATCCAGAATTTCCGCATCTAAATTAAACATTTCGATTAAATCTGGAATTTTCACTATTTTCGACCACAAACACTATTTCGAGTGTTTTACTCAAATTTAAGACTCGAAAACATTATTTCAATAATTAGTTTTTCGGTTCATATATAAATATATTTTTCGAGCGAATAAGTTTTTCGATCGATAATTAGCCATAACATATTTTTGATCGAAAAATATTCCATCAAAAAATTTTTTACAGTCAACAATTTGAGTCAAACTAAAATCAATTTTTTTCGATCACTAGTAATTTTTTGATCACAAGTAATTTTTTCGATCACAAGTTATTCGATTAACAAGTTTTGCGATAAGAGTTTTTGCGATCAACATAGTTTTTCGACAAAATATTTTTCGATAAGATCATTTTTTCCACAATTTGCGAAAAATATTCTTCGATAAACAATAACTAAATCTTTAAACGTTCGAAAAACTTTTTCGATTACAAAGGATAATATTTTATAAATCGAAAAACCCAAATGTTCGAAAAACATTTCAGCCACATCATTTCTTAAAAGAAATCAAAAATTGTAAACTTCAAAAATTAATAAATATATTTGACTCCGATCTATCAATTTTTGACACTCAATATTTTTGATCACTTATTCAAATTTCTTTAACGATTCTTGAAGTATCAATTTTTATTTATTTTTGTTTACCAAATATTTTAATAAACATAACAATTTCTCTTTCACGACCAAGTCGTATGCCTTGTTCACCAAGTAGAATGCCTTGGTAAACAAGTCGAATGTGATGTTGACCAAGTAGAATGCCTTGTTGAACAAGTTGAATGTCTTGTTCAACAAGTAAAATGCCTTGTTGACTAAGTCGAATGCCCTTTTGAACACGTAAAATGCCTTGTTGAACAACTAAAATGCCTTGTTGACCAAGTCGAATGCCTTGTTCACCATGTAATGCCTTGTTGAACAAGCCAAATGGCTTGTTGACCAAGTAATGCCTTGTTGAACAAGTCGAATGGCTTGTTGACCAAGTAGAATGCCTTGTTGAACAAGTTAAATGTCTTTTTCAACAAGTAGATGCCTTGTTGACCAAGTCGAATCCCTTCTTGAACAAGTCAAATGCCTTGTTGACCAAGTCGTATGCCTTGTTCACCAAGTAGAATGCCTTGTTAAAAAAGTCGAATGTGTTGCTGACCAAGTAGAATGCCTTGTTGAACAAGTTGAATGTCTTGTTCAACAAGTAAAATGCCTTGTTGACTAAGTGGAATGCCCTTTTGAACACGTAAAATGCCTTGTTCACCAAGTAATGCCTTGTTAAACAAGTCGAATGGCTTGTTGACCATGTAGAATGCCTTGTTGAACAAGGGAAATATCTTTTTTAACAAGTAGATGCCTCGTTGACTAAGTCGAATGCCCTTTTGAATAAGTTAAATGCCTTGTTGAACAAGCCGAATGCCTTGTTGAACAAGCTGAATGCAGTGTTGACCAAGTCCAATACCTTGTAAAGCAAGTCGATTGCGTTGTTGAACAAGTCGAATGCCTTGTTGACGAAATCATGCCTTGTTGACCAAGTGTAACGCCTTGATGAACAAGTCGAATGCCTTACTGAACAATTTAAATGCTTCATTGACCAAGTCAAAAGCCTTGTTGAACAAGTCGAATACCTTGCTATACAACTTAAAATGCCTTGTTGACCAAGTGGAAAGTCTTGTTTAACAAGTTGAATGCCCTTTTGAACAAGTATAATGCCTTGTTGAACAACTTAAATGCCTTGTTGACCAAGTCGAATGCCTTTTTGAACAGGTAAAATGCCTTGTTGAACAAGTCGAAAGCCTCATTGACCAAGTCAAAAGCCTTGTTGAAAAAATCGAATGCCTTGTTATACAACTCAAATGTCTTGTTGACCAAGTGAAAAAGCCTTGTTTAACAAGTCGAATGCCATATTGAACAAGTATAATGCCTTGTTGAACAATTTAAATGCCTTGTTGACCATGTCGAATCCTTTTTTGAAAAAGTGGAATGCCTTGTTGACCAAGTTTAATGCATTGCTGACAAAGTCATGCCTTGTTGACCAGTAAAATGCCTTGTTGAGCAAGTCGAATGCGTTGCTAACCAAGTAGAATGCCTTGTTGAACAAGTCGAATGCCTTGTTGAACAAGTCGAATGCCTTGTTGACCAAATCAAATGCCTTCTTGAACAAGTCGAATGCCCTTTTGAACAAGTATAATGCCTAGTTGAACAACTCAAATGCCTTGTTGACCAAGTCGAATGCTTTTTGAACAAGTAGAATGCCTTGTTGACCAAGTCCAATGTCTTGCTGACAAAGTCATGCTTGTTGTCCAGTAAATTACCTTGTTAAACAAGTCGAATGCGTTGTTAAACAAGTAGAATGCCTTGTTGAACAAGTTGAATGCCTTGTTCAACGAGTAGAATGCATTGTATGCCTTATTGACTAAGTCGAATGCCCTTTTGAACAAGTAAAATGCCTTGTTGAAAAAGCAAAATGCCTTGTTGAATAACTCAAATGCCTTGTTGGCCAAGTCATGCCTTGCTGACCAAGTGGAATGCCTTATTGACCAAGTAATGCCTTGTTGAACAAGTCTAATGCCTTGTTGACCAAGTCGAATGCCTTATGGAACAAGTCGAATGCCTTGTTGACCAAGTCAAATGCCTTCTCGAACAAGTCGAATGCCATCTCGAACAAGTCGAATGCCTTCTCGAACAAGTCGAATGCCTTTTGACCAAGTCGAATGCCCTTTTGAACAAGTATAATGTCTTGTTGAACAACTCAAATGCCTTGTTGACCAAGTCGAATGCTTTTTGAACAAGTGGAATGCCTTGTTGACCAAGTCCAAAGTCTTGCTGACAAAGTCATGCCTTGTTGTCCAGTAAAGTGCCTTGTTAAACAAGTCGAATGCATTGTAAACCAAGTAGAATACCTTGTTGGGACAGAAAGAACTTGGTCGGTGCTCTCTCTCTCTCTCTAGGCGATTTTGCTCTCTCCTCTCTCTAGAGTTTCTCTAACATCTTTTGTCCACAATCGGCCAAATCTTCACCCTTTTTTATCATCACCAACCTAACGTCACTTTGTAGGGCGGTGAATCACGATCGGCCGCCTCCATCGCCGGGATCAGACGGCTTTGGAGGGTTGTGTCTCTTTCAATTATTTTCAATTCGTTAGTTAATTCACTTTTACGGCGTTGTTATGGCTTCATGCTCGTTATTGTGTGGATCAACGATGCATTCAATCTCTTCGGTTGAGATGGTGATTGCTGAGGACCCCCGGCCGCTCGAGATAGATTCTTTACGGCAAGACTATCCTACGTTTGCTAAGCGTTTTGATGGGGCACGTTTTAATTCGTTGATGGAGAAAGTTCATGGTAGATCCGGTGTCGTGGCTGCCCAAACACGAGATGCGCCACAATCGGTGGCTGGTACCACGACTCTACAGCTACTACGTGGATCGGGATCTTCGGTCCGAGATCTGATCCGGCGAAGGCCGGATACACCACCACCTACTCGTGATCAGCGAAGGCTGGATGGTAAGGAATCGCTGGGAGATCTTGAAGATCAACGAAGGTCGGATGGTAAGAAATCGCCGGGAGATCTTGAAGATATGGAAAGTGCTTCTATTTTGGGAGGAGATCTCGTATACTCAATGAAGGAATCTGCTACTAATCCGTCTTTGGAAAGGATCAGGCCGGATGGTAAGAAATCGGTGGGAGATCTTGAAGATATGGAAAGTGCTTCTATTTTGGGAGGAGATCTCGTATACTCAATGAAGGAATATGCTACTAATCCGTCTTTGGAAAGGACCAGGCCGGATGGTAAAAAATCGCTGGGAGATCTTGAAGATATGGAACGTGCTTCTATTTTGGGAGGAGATCTCGTATACTTAATGAAGGAATCTGCTACTAATCCGTCTTTGGAAAGGATCAGGCTGGATGGTAAGAAATCGCTGGGAGATCTTGAAGATATGGAAAATGCTTATATTTTGGGAGAGGATCTCGTATACTTAATGAAGGAATCTGCTACAAATCCGTCTTTGGAAAGGATACTACAATATCTTCGTAAAGATTTTGGATGGGATAACGAGATCTTGGTTGATGCGGCTGCGCCATTGGTCACGCATCATACTCCACGCGTTGATCATACGGTGGTTAGGGATGACGCACAGCCCGATGCGGGAAATTTGCATGATCATCTTATAAAGGCTAGGGTTTCTTTGATTGATATGGGCCATAAGCATCCACGTGGTCTCGGGCCTATGTTTCTCCGAAACGGGAGGCTGGTAGTAGACGCAATCTCACGATTGGAGATGGTGCGAAAGAAGGGATGACGACGATAGCGCCGATGGCTACCGTGGAAAAAATTTCTATCCTTGATGACGGACCTAGAGTTTCTACAGTGGTGGCAAAGGTGACGGATACGGTTTCGGTGCCGGCTAAGGTAAATTCGCCAAAGCTGACGTTTGCGGTGGTTGCCAAGGGGTCGGCGAGGCAGGCTAACCACACAGAAGTACGGCGACTTCCATTGGTTTACACTGCGCCGGCAGTCATAGATGGGATGGCGGAGGTTTGACCTACGTGGGAGGTGGCCCGTCAAGGTTTTGCTCGATGGGAGCATACACTGGTGGGCTATTTTTTGGGAAAGAAGCCATATTTTCCCTTTGTGGACCGATTTGTGCGGGCAAATTGGGCTGACCTTGCCGAGGTCAGGGCTACCATTAATGGTTTCTTTAAGTTTCGTTTTACGTCGGCGGATGCGATGCATGGGGTCCTTGAAGGGGGACCTTTGCTCTTCCAAGGGCAGCCACTCTTCTTGGAGGTTTGGAGGCCAGGAATGTCCCAAGCGAATTCTGGACTCAGGCTGGTTTGGGACGTTGCTAGTGCTGTGGAGCAGCCCTTGTTTGCTGATGGGGTTACAACAAGTGGAGAGCGTATTGATTTTGCACGTGTTTGTGTATTTAAGAAGCTTGCTGACCCGTTTGTGGAGCACTTTAATATTCGACTGCCGTTAGAGTGTGGGGGTACATCGGGTGTGGCAACTGTGCGGGTGGAGTACGAATGGAGACCAACCAATTGTCTGAAGTGTGCTTCTTGGAATCATGCATCGACGGCGTGTCCGATGTCCTCCGATGGACAAAGCGCACTCGAAAAACGGCCGGATCCACGGCCGAGGGCTGTTCGGGTGGGTGGCAATAAGCCACGAGTAGAGGGGCAGCAGGTGGGAGCAAAGGGTAAAGCAGCACGGGTGGAGTCACATGTTGGGGTAGATGGGGTTCGAGCGGGAAATGGAGGGGCGATGATTCCTAGCGCACGTGTATAGTGGAGGCAGGTAGGCGCAAAGTGCACAGCCGTGAGGGTCGAACCACGGGATGGGGCAGCTAATGGTGGAAAAATGGTCCGATCAACGGATGTGCTGGAGGATCGTCGACATCGTCTAGGACCACAGAGCCACATTCACGGGTGGTGCCCGTGCATGAGGAGGTTGGGTTGGCCTCTAATTCTTTTGCTATTTTGCACTCGTTACGGGATGAGGATAATGATCCTCCTTTTTCTACGGGCCCTGAAGCAACGGCAGCCCCCACAGGGGGTGATCCATGATCCTTGTAGGTGTGTGGAATGTGTGTGGTCTCAATAAGAGGGACCATAGAAGGGCGGTGGGGGAGCTAGTGGCTAAACATGCAGTTAAATTAGTAGGGCTATTGGAGACGAGAGTTGCTAGTATTAATGCTGCGATGGTGTCGAGCGCTTAAAAGACACATTGGACTTGGTTTTGTGACTATGGAGGGGGCCCCGGCATGCGGATTTGGGTAGGATGGGATCCCGCGTTTCTTCAGGCATCAGTTCTTGGGCTTTCGGATCAAGCGATACATTGTGAGGTTTTTTCTCATGAGACACGCAAGACGGTGTTCGTATCCTTCATCTATGGGAAAAATCGGCGAGAGGAGCGCATAGCGCTGTGGGAGGATATTATTGCACGTTCGGAGGAGCGGGCAGAGGTTGCTTGGTTGGTATTGGGTGATTTCCATACCATTTTGGAGTTAGGCGAAGCAAGGGGAGGGTCGCCCAATGTCCTTGATGTTGAAGACATACGAGCATGCCTGGTTACAGCGGATCTTGTCACGTTGCCTTCAACTGGGCACTTTTATACCTGGTATAATCAGCAGAGGGGGGATGCAGGTGCTTGGCGCCGAATTGACCGTATGCTTGGTAACCCGACGTGGTTCTCTATCCGGATATAGCTTATCACGCTGATCTCCCATCGACATCGGATCATAGCCCGCTTAATCTTGAGGCAGCGCAACGATCTCCCGTGGAGGCCCTTTTCGCTTTGATAATTTCCTGATCAAAGATCGCAATTTCTTGCACATGTTCAGCAGATATGGCGAATCCCGATTCCGGGATACCCGATGTACACGATGGTACGGCGACTGAAACTGCTGAAGCCGTTTGTGGAGCACTTTAATATTCGGCTGCCGTTAGAGTGTGGGGGTACATCGGGTGTGGCAACTGTGTGGGAGGAGTACGAATGGAGACCAACCAAATGTCTGAAGTGTGTTTTTTGGAATCATGCATCGACAGCGTGTCCAATGTCCTCCGATGGACAAAGCGCACTGGGAAAACGGCCGGATCCATGGCCGAGGGCTGTTCGGGTGGGTGGCAATAAGCCACAAATAGAGGGGCGGCAGGTGGGAGCAAAGGGTAAAGCAGCACGGGTGGAGTCACATGTTGGGGCAGATGGGGTTCGAGCGGGAAATGGAGGGGCGGTGATTCCTAGCGCACGTGTAGAGTGGAGGCAGGTAGGCGCAAAGTGCAAAGCCGTGAGGGTGGAACCCCGGGATGGGGCAGCTAATGGTGGAAAAATGGTTCGGTCAACGGAGTGTGCTGGATGATCGTCGACATCGTCTCGGACAACAGAGCCACATTCGCGGGTGGTGTCGTGCATGAGGAGGTTGGGTTGGCCTCTAATTATTTCGCTATTTTGCACTCGTTACGAGATGAGGATAATGATCCTCCTTTTTCTACGGGCCCTGAAGCAACGGCAGCCCCCACAAGAGGAGATCCATGATCCCTGTAGGTGTGTGGAATGTGCGTGGTCTTAATAAGAGGGACCATGGAAGGGCGGTGGGGGAGCTAGTGGCTAAACATGCAGTTAAATTAGTAGGGCTATTGGAGACGAGAGTTGCTAGTATTAATGCTGCGATGGTGTCGAGCGCTTTAAAGACACAGTGGACTTGGTTTTATGACTATGGAGGGGGCCCCGGCACGCGGATTTGGGTAGGATGGGATCCCGCGTTTCTTCAGGTATCAGTTCTTGGGCTTTCGGATCAAGCAATACATTGTGAGGTGTTTTCTCGTGAGACACGCGAGACGGTGTTCGTTTCCTTCATCTATGGGAAAAATCGGAGAGAGGAGCGCGTAGTGCTGTGGGAAGATATTATTTCAGGTTTGGAGGAGCAAGCGGAGGTTGCTTGGTTGGTATTGGGTGATTTCAATACCATTTTGGAGTTAGGCAAAGCAAGGGGATGGTCGCCCAATGTCCTTGATGTTGAAGACATGCGAGCATGCCTGGTTACAACGGATCTTATCACGTTACCTTCAACTGGGCACTTTTATACCTGGTATAATCAGCAGAGTGGGAGATGCAGGTGTTTAGCGCCGAATTGATCGTATGCTTGGTAACCCGACGTGGTTCTCTAAATATCCGGATATAGCTTATCACGCTGATCTCCCATCGACATCGGATCATAGCTCGCTGATTCTTGAGGCAGCGCGACGATTGTCCCATGGAGGCCCTTTTCGCTTTGACAATTTCCTGATCAAAGACTCGCAATTTCTTGCACATGTTCAGCAGATATGGCGAATCCCAATTCCGGGATACCCGATGTACACGATGGTACGGCGACTGAAACTGCTGAAGCCTATAGTCCGACAGATGCGAAGGGCAAAGGGCGACCTTGCGGCGAATGTTAGTGAGGCAAAGCACTTTCTTGACGTGTGTCAACAGTTTGCGATGTTGTTTCCGATGGAAGGCCGATTCCATGAGTTGGAGCTGGTGTGTCGGGGAGTGTATGCACGGGCTGTTGAGATCGAGCATGCCGCCCTTTCCCAACGAGCTAAGTTGGCGTGGCTTAAGGATGGGGATCAATGCACTTCTTATTTCTTTAAAAAGGTGGCATCGCGACGTACAGCTAACCGTATCTTCTCCCTAAAAGGCGATATGGGCGAGGTTTTAGAGGGGGAGGATAACGTTAGGGCGGAGTTGATTCGGTTTTACAAGCCACTGTTGGGACAATCGGCCAGGGATGTCCCCGTTGAGACACAAGAGGTTACACCGTTCGTTGCACGGACATTATCTGATGAGACTGCGGCTGATATGGTTCGAACGGTGGAGGCGTCAGAGATTAAGGAGGCACTTTTCTCGATGGAGGGGGGGTGAGAAGGCGCCTAGACCGGATGGCTATACGACGGGTTCTTCAAGGCGGCGTGGGGGGTTATTGGTGATAACTTGATTCAGGCAGTCCAAGATTTCTTTTCTTCAGGGCATTTGCTAAAAGGTCTGAATAGCACCCTTATCACCCTTATTCCGAAGGGTGCTTCTCTGAGGAAAGCGTCGGATTTTCGGCCAATTTCGTGTTGTAATGTTATCTTCAAGGTTATCTCGAAGATTATGGCCAATCGACTCAAGCCGTGGCTGGGGAGTTTGGTTCATTCTTCTCAGACGGCCTTTATTCCAGGTCGGAGAATTAGTGATAATATCTTATTAGCACGGGAGATTTGTTTGGGGTATCGGTGCAATCGACGTCCCCCTCGTGTGACCTTTAAGGTTGACCTAGCTAAGGCGTATGATAAGGTTTAGTGGAGCTTCGTGATTGCCACGCTTACGGCTATGAAGTTTCATCCAACCTTTGTCCATTGGGTGCGATGTTGTATGTCTACGACAACTTTTCGATTAATCTCCATGGGTGCCCAGTGGGATAGTTCGAGGGGAAGCGTGGTCTACAGCAGGGCGATCCTCTGTCGCCGTATATCTTTACACTAGTCATGGAGGTGTTGTATGGCATCGTTACACATCGGATCAGCTGCGAGCCTCGGTTTCGCTATCATTGGCGGTGCGAGACCAATCGACTTGTTATGCTCGCTTTTGCTGACGATCTCCTCATGTTCTGTCACGCAGATCTTGTGTCGGCAGCCTTGGTGGAGTTTGCGGCGCTTTCTGGTCTTCATCCTAACCCGACCAAAAGCGAGATGTTTATCGCCAAGCGGGCGGAGAGTCTTGCAAATGACATGCAATGCCTCATGGGATTTGTGAGGGGACAGTTGCCTGTTCGTTATTTGGGAGTTCCTTTGCTTCATTCTCGCTTGACGTTAGCAGATTGTGCCCCATTGTTGTACAAGGTAGATATGCGGCTGGCATCGTGGCTCAACAAATCCATTTCATATGCGGGGCGGGTTCAACTAATCAAATCGGTCTTTTCCTCCATGCATACATATTGGTCGGGGGTTTTTCTACTACAAAAGGGGATCATTGCGGCTTTGGAAGTTCGATTTAGACGATTTCTTAGGGCTGGATCGCCGGCCAAGGTAGCGTGGGTGGACATTTGTTTACCCATTGCTGAGGGAGGCCTTGGGATTCGTTCGATTACGACGGATTCGTTTGAATGCCTTGTTGACCAAGTCCAATGTCTTGCTGACAAAGTCATGCCTTGTTGTCTAGTAAAGTGCCTAGTTGAACAAGTCGAATGCGTTGCTAACCAAGTAGAATGCCTTATTGAACAAGTTGAATGCCTTGTTCAACAAGTAGAATGCCTTGTATGCCTTATTGACTAAGTTGAATGCCCTTTTGAACAAGTAAAATTCCTTGTTGAACAAGCCAAATAATGCCTTGTTGAACAAGCCAAATAATGCATTGTTGAACAACTCAAATGCCTTATTGGCCAAGTCATGCCTTGTTGAACAAGTCGAATGCCTTGCTGACCAATTAGAATGCCTTATTGACCAAGTAATTCCTTGTTGAACAAGTCGAATGCCTTGCTGACCAAGTCGAATGCCTTCTTGAACAAGTCGAATGCCTTGTTCACCAAGTAGAATGCCTTGTTAAACAAGTCGAAATTGTTGTTGACCAAGTAGAATGCATTGTTGAACAAGTTGAATGTCTTGTTCAACAAGTAAAATGCCTTGTTGACTAAGTCGAATGCCCTTTTGAACACGTAAAATGCATTGTTGAACAACTAAAATGCCTTGTTGACCAAGTCGAATGCGTTGTTCACCAAGTAATGCCTTGTTGTACAAGTCAAATGGCTTGTTGACCAATTAATGCCTTGTTGAACAAGTCGAATGGTTTGTTGACCAAGTAGAATGCGTTGTTGAACAAGTTAAATGTCTTTTTCAACAAGTAGATGCCTTGTTGACTAAGTCGAATGCCCTTTTGAATAAGTAAAATGCCTTGTTGAACAAGTTGAATGCATTGTTGACCAAGTCGAATGCCGTGTAAAATAAGTCGAATGCCCTTTTGAACAAGTATAATGCCTTGTTGAACAATTTAAATGCCTTGTTGACCAAGTCGAATCCTTTTTTGAACAAGTGGAATGCCTTGTTGACCAAGTCCAATGCCTTGCTGACAAAGTTATGTCTGTTAGGGATATGCCCTCGAATGCTATACGAGGATTGGATATGTATAGGGCATTAGCTTATTTATCATTCGATTGTCAATGTAATCAAACATAGTTTTGCGTATTAATAAAGGCATTATTCGTTTATTGGTTATGAGTTCTTTACTTAGCATCAGGTAAAGCAATAAATGAATAAATCCAAATGTGTCGAGTTGAGTCACTGTTCTCGATGGGTATGAGAGAGGAAGGCACCAGTGGACTCTTAACCTCGAACATAAAATGTCCATAAGCGTTAGGTTTCAGTTGGGTGCTGGAAAACCAATCATGGCTTATTTGTAGATGACTTATCGTGTGCCGATATACCGCTTGGAAGCGGAAGTCATGACTTGTGAGAAGAGTCGAATCAAGGGATTGAATCGTTTTATGGACACTGACTCGCAGGTCGTACGATCAAACATGGCTTATTACTCAAGGAGGGTCAATGATCGACGACAAAAACTATAGTAGTCTGCTTGAACCTTAGACCGAAAGGGGCTTTGACGGAGTTGACTTTGAAGTTTTGACTATCACTGGTTTCGCTAGATCCGATTTGCTATTGCATGGGTCAGCGGGACAGATGCGGTCTTGATGGATATTTGTGATTGCCGGACTTAGACCGCCGAGTACGGATTCACAGTCTCGCAAGTAATCGAGACAAGTGTCCTATGAGAATGACGACGGGAAATTACAAAGTCCTTGGCCAATGTATTAAACTAACTCATGTTAGACATGGAGGGTAGTTTGGTAATTTGCCTCGTGTCATTTTATCATAGTATCGAGTTTAGTGAGTTTGACAAATACAATGGCTCTCACTCGATCGGGACACAGCTGAAGGGTTTGTACGTAGTACTATAATCTATAGTTAGGTTCTGGAATGAGACTAGTTCGAAATTCGTGCTCAAGTCGGGATCTGTCCGGTACTGCGGGATTGGCTAGGCACTACCGGACTCTTGGATTCCTCCCTTGCGATTGAGTCGAACCTAGAGAGTCGGGCTTAAAAAGGATCATCAATGTGTACCGAGAAGGAGAGATTGTGTTTTGGGCCTTAACGGGCCTCGGGTCGTTATGCCACGCCTTATTGGGCCTCGGGGTCATTAAGTGGACCGAAGTCGGACTTCAGATGAAACTAACTTTAAGACTTAGGCTTGGCTAAGTGCTTAGAAAGACTTGAGGGAAGAATTGGAATTCAACCCTAAGCCGAGAAATTCGAAAAATGCCTTAAAGGGTATTTTCGTAATTTACAAATATGGTAATAAAAATATTTGGAATATTATTTATTAAAACTAAAATTCGAATTTATATTTTATATAAATTTCAAATTTATTTACCATATTTGAAGATATTTTAATATCTTAGTTTTCTATTTATATACGTTCCTTTAATAGAATTTTGAATTCAATTAGGAGAGATATTTTGGCAAGAATATCTCTCATATTTAGGAACAAATATTTCGAGATTTTAGCCTTGTTTAGGGCTGAAAATTTCGTCCTCCCCTACTATAAATAAGGGTGAGACCCTCGTCAAAGAAAAGGATACGGGAAGAGAATCGACGCGAAATTTCTCGACCCGAGAATCGAAACACGAACACACAAACGCAAACCACTCTCCCGAGCGACGGATCAATTCTCTTTAGCCATCTTCGGAGAATCGAAACCGTGGTACACTGTGAGGTCGGTGTGACGATCTAGACGATACCCAACACGACCGCGGCCGACGACGCAATCGACGAGGAGCTGCCACTCGCTTCAAAGGTAATCTCTCACGGGTATGACCCGCCCTATTACGTGTCAACTTTAGAGTTTTCGATCCGAGCTGCGAAGGAACCCGGAAAAAAAATTTATTCCGCACCGTATCCCGGGGCGTTGCGTCTCTGATACAAACCGGGTACCTTTCCCAACAGTGGTATCATAGCCAAGGCTCGTGATCGGAATCATAACATGATTAAATCGAAACGAGGCTCGTGGGAGACGATCGAAAAGCCAATGCACTATGCGCGTGGGGTTGCTCGATGTGTCGCTTGCCAACCCACGACCACCATACCGCGACGGGGGGGCACCACCGCCGAGACGCTGCGACACGCAGACAGCCGCACGCGCAACCGCGCCGTGCGACGGCGTATCTGCTGCCGCGGGTTCGGGCAACGAAGACCCGAACCACCGCGCCGCTGCCTCGGGCAGCAGCACACCGCTGTCCGATGGTGGTGCCACCTCTGACGGCAGCGCCAGCGGCGCACGGACAGCCTCGTAGCCGCACGAAACTGCAGCCTCCGGGACACGACGGCCGCCTAGGGTTTTTTGCCGAAAAACCCTAACGGGCCTTTTTATCGGGCCTGGCCCATTTAAGGCCCAAATTGTCGGTTTCGGTTAGAATTCATGAAATTGTCAACGTGCTCGTTATGATTATGATTTAAGGCACACTTACGGATTTAGGATTTCTATTTGGTTTTCCGGGTTATTTGTTAAGGGCCTCGTCCCCCCGGGTTGTATTTGTCTTTTACGGGTTGTTTGGGACTGATGATCCCCCCGTGTTGTACTTCAAAGTCTTTATTAGATTAGGTTAGTTTAGAATACACGAAGCTGTTCGACGGTTGACGACTCCCCGGGAGAAGATGACTTTGTGGACGATCGACGACTTGGAGGCCGTTCGAATGATGAAGGGCGATTGTTGACTTCAAAGCCCATACGGAGAACCGATGATTTTTTGAAGCCACATATACATAATTCACGTAATAGGGCTAGAATATAAATAACCCATTCGTGTTGCCTTGTAGTTTATTTTCCTAGGGTTTATTTACTACTTACGTGCGTGTCAATTTGTGAAATGATATGCATGCTTTATGTGCTCTTATGTGAAAAAGGTTTTTTCTCCCGTTTGATAAATACTAAATGAGAAAAGTCATTGGGTTCCTGTCTTCTATCATGCTTGAGATGTCTGGTGTTAGAGAGTTTGTACGGTTTGTTCCGAGTAAGTTCGCGCCATACATCAAGCCCTAACATTAGCGTTTCGGGTTCGTTTGACGACGCTCACCATAGCATATTCCGCCCCACGAAGCGTAAGGCAGCAAGGCGGAATTCAAATGTGCGGTTAGAGCATAAGTTGATTAGGTTGCACTTAGACAGTTATACCCAAAATGCAGGGTTAGCCGTGAGGGTCACTGACTGAGACAAAGATAGTTGAAATACTCATAGGATGGGTTCGAGTGAAACTCGACTTCGATCGATTAGGCAGGCCAAATATTGCGTTAAAGGTTGAGGCATGTCTAATCGAGTCGGGGACCTCAACTCCACTATGAAACTACTCAACGAAGTTTCCGAAATTCTTAAATCGGGAGAATAGAATTTTCGAGAAAAATAGTGGGAGTCAAGCGAAACGAAAAGTCCGTGTTTGCGCTTGATGAATGATAGAATAAACCTAACTATGTGATCTTTATCTTCTGCAGAGTTATTTTCTTTCTAGTTACTATGACGAATCTTTTAAACATGCTGCTTGAAAAGAACCGTTTGGTAGGACCAAACTACGTGGACTGGCTTCGTAACCTCAGGATAGTTCTAGGTATGGAGTCTTTCACATATGTCCTCGATTCCCCTACACCGCAAGTCCCAGGGACTGATGCGAGTGACGACGACCGGGCTGCGTATGTCAAGTGGAAAATAGACGAGCCAAAGGTCAAGGGCTATATACTCCTATCCATGAGCAATGAGTTGCAGCGAAGCCACTCGGAAATGGAAGTGGGCGCCATTTTACTTCATTTGAAGGAGCTCTTTGGTGAACACTTCAGAAGTGCTCGCTACTCTTTGACAGAGCAACTGTTTCATTGCAAAATGGATGAGGGCAGCGACATTAGAGAACATGTGCTGAAAATGATCGGTTTGATCGAGAGACTCGATGCACTCGACTTCCTCATGGACAATGAGCTCCAAAACGATCTCGTGCTCCAGTCACTGTCGGCTTCCTTTAATCCCTTCATTGTGAATTATAATCTGAATAGGGTCGAGATGACATTAACTGAGTTGATGAACCAGTTGTCAACGGCCCAAACTCAGATGAAAAAGATAAAGGGAAAGGAAGTTGCTCTTGTTGCGACTTATAAGACTCGGAAGTCGATTAGAAAGAAAAAGTCGGACAAGCCCATTAAGCCCAAGGGAGGAGTTTCAAAAGACAAGGCCAAGAAAAACGTGTCTAAAGGCGCCAAGCCCACGGACAAATGCCTTCATTGCAATGAGCTCAGCCATTGGAAGCGCGATTGCCCGAAGCTAGCCGCCTCAGGTAAAGAACTTTATGTTTTAGAAACTAATTATTCTATGACTGTGTACTCCACTTCATGGATCCTAGACTCAGGAGCTAGCGCTCACATTTGTGTTTCAAACCAGGGTCTGGAATGAAGTAGGAGGTTGGCGGATCGAGAGGTCATGATCAACGTAGGAAGCGGACATAGTGTGCCGGCGACCCACATTGGATCAAGAACTCTTGTTTTATCTAGTAGACATAAGTTATTGCTTTCTGATTGTTTAGTATTGCCCAGAGGGCTTAAGAATATTATTTCTATTCCCGTTTTGAGCGGAAACGGATATGAGTTCCGCTTTAGTAATAATATTTGCGATATTTATTTTGGAAATAAATGCGTCGGAAGTGCAACTTTACTTAACGGATTATATTATCTAAATGTCAAAGATAAAACTGAATCTGTGAACACAATTACCAACAAACGAAAATTAGAGACCAATATGAGACAATTGTGGCATCTTCGACTTGGTCATGCAGGAGATAAAAAATTCGTGAGTTGGAGAAAAATGGCATGATTAAGCCGTTGGGTTCGAACCCTTATCCGACTTGCGAATCGTGTATCCTTGGAAAGATGACTAAGTCTCCCTTTACCGGGACTTTCCAAAAAGCCACAGAACTTCTCACTTTGATTCATACAGACGTTTGTGGGCCATTCGGGGAAGCGGCTCGAGGTAATTTCCACTACTTTATTACCTTCACCGACGATCATTCAAGATTTGGGAAGATATATCTTATGAGATACAAGTCTGAAGCCCTTGATAAGTTCAAGGAATATAAGGCTGTAGTAGAAAAACAAACTGGGAATCATATAAAGGCCAGTCGATCTGATCGAGGTGGCGAGTACATGAGTCTCGAGTTTGACGAGTTCTTGAAAGAGAACGGGATCATTTTACAGATGACACCGCCGGGAACACCACAATTAAATGGTGTGTCCGAATGCAGAAATCGAACGCTGTTGGACAAGGTTCGATCAATGCTAAGTTACACAGACCTGCCACTGTCGCTGTGGGGTCATGCGTTATTAACCGCAACGCACGTTTTAAACCGAATCCCTTCTAGTTCTGTCGACCAGATTCCGTATGAAATATGGACTGGTAGAAAGCCGAGCTTGAACCACATAAGAATATGGGGTTGCCCGCTTTTGTGAAAAAGCTCAAGACAGAAAAATTTGAATCGAGAGCTGTAAAGGACGTTTTTCGGGTATCCTGAGGATTCCATGGGATACCAATTTTACTTCCACGACAATCAGAAAATCGTTGTAGCCCTTCAGGCTCACTTTCTCGAATAAGAGTTCGTTCGAGAAGGTGGAGTGGGTCGTGAAGTAACTCTTGGAGAAACGACAGAAACGATTTCACAAACTCCAGTGTTAGAAGACACCGTAGAGCAGTCCAAGATGCAATCAGAGTTGCGCAGGTCTAGTAGAGTATCTCGCCAGCCTGAGAGATATGGAATGGTACACGTCGAGCACGGGGATGCTGCGACGGGGGTAACGTCGGGGACGACCCCGCTACCTATGACCAGACAATGACGGATATAGACTCCGTAAGATGGCTTGAAGCTATGCAAGTCGAAATGGATTCAATGCACGAAAATCAGGTCTGGACACTTGTTGATCTCCCCGATGGTTTTAGACCCATTGGGTGTAAGTGGATATTCAAGAAAAAGATTGGATCAGACGGACTGGTGGATACATACAAAGCTAGGCTTGTAGCGAAAGGTTATAGTCAAAAAGAAGGAATTGACTATGAGGAAACCTTTTCGCCCGTTGCGATGATGAAGTCCATTCGGATATTACTTGCGATAGCAGCGTATAACGATTATGAGATATGGCAGATGGATGTGAAAACCGCGTTCCTAAATGGATACGTCAAGGAGGAAATATATATGGAACAGCCAAAGGGTTTTACATCACAAAAGGATGCTCATAAAGTATGCAAATTGAATAAGTCAATTTACGGACTTAAACAAGCCTCTAGGAGCTGGAATCTTCGGTTTGATGAAGTAGTTGAGAGCTACAGATTCATAAAGAACGAAGATGAACCATGCGTTTACAGAAAAAGCAGTGGGAGCAAGATATCGTTCCTCGTATTGTACGTCGATGACATCCTTTTGATAGGAAACGATATTGGGATGCTCTCGATGGTGAAAGCATGGTTTTCGACCGAATTCTCCATGAAAGACTTGGGAGAAGCGACCTACATCCTAGGAATTCGTGTCTATAGGGATAGAACGAATAAGATGTTAGGGCTCTCCCAAGCCCTATACTTAGAAAAGGTCCTGAAACGATATAACATGGACAATTATAAGAAAGGGTTCTTACCTATGGGGCATGGGATACATCTCTCCAAAGCTATGTGGCCTCAAAGTGAGGCAGATAGAAAAAAGATGAATGGAATCCCCTATGCATCCGCAATGGGTAGCTTGATGTACGCGATGCTTTGCACGCGACCGGACATAGCATACGCTGTGAGCGTAGTCAGTCGATTCCAAGCCAACCCGGGTAAAGAACACTGGACAGCAGTCAAGAATATCCTGAAGTATCTTAGAAGAACAAAGGATATGATGCTGGTCTATGGAAATGTGGAATTAGAAGTGGAAGGATATACGGATTCGGATTTCTAGTCAGACGTGGACGACCGAAAATCCACTTCAGGTTTCGTCTTTACACTCAACGGTGGAGCAGTATCTTGGAAAAGTTCCAAGCAGAGCACAACTGCTGATTCCACCTGCGAGGCTGAGTACATAGCCGCCTCAGAGGCAGCTAAAGAAGGAGTTTGGATGAGAAAGTTCTTGGAAGAACTGCAAGTGGTTCCGATTGCCGAAAAACCACTGCCACTGTGGTGCGACAATAGTGGTGCAATCGCGCAAGCGAAGGAACCAAGATCTCACAGTATATCCAAACACATAGAAAGAAAATACCACGTGTTACGCGGATTCGTTGAGAGTGGCTACATAGCCGTCCAGAAGATTGCGACTGCGGACAACGTGGCCGACCCATTCACCAAGCCTTTATCTCAGGCAGTGCTGAACAAACATCTCGAGAAGATGGGTATTAGATACAACAGCGCATGGCATTGAGTGCAAGTGGGAGATTGTTATGGATATGCCCTCGAATGCTATACGAGGATTGGATATGTATAGGGCATTAGCTTATTTATCATTCGATTGTCAATGTAATCAAACATTGTTTTGCGTATTAATAAAGGCGTTATTCGTTTATTGGTTATATGAGTTCTTTACTTAGCATCGGGTAAAGCAATAAATAAATAAATCCAAATGTGTCGAGTTGAGTCACTGTTCTCGATGGGTACGAGAGAGGAAGGCACCAGTGGACTCTTAACCTCGAACATAAAATATCCATAAGCCTTAGGTTTCAGTTGGGTGCTGGAAAACCAATCATGGCTTATTTGTAGATGAGTTATCGTGTGCCGATATACCGCTTGGAAGCGGAAGTCATGATTTGTGATACGAGTCGAATCAAGGGCTTGAATCGTTTCATGGACACTGACTCGCAGGTCGTACGATCAAACATGGCTTATTACTCAAGGAGTGTCAATGATCGACGACAAAAACTATAGTAGTCTGCTTGAACCTTAGACCGAAAGGGGCTTTGACGGAGTTGACTTTGAAGTCTTGACTATCACTGGTTTCGCTAGATCCGATTTGCTATTGCATGGGTCAGCGGGACAGATGAGTCTTGATGGATATTTGTGATTGCCGGGCTTAGACCGCCAAGTACGGATTCACAGTCTTGCAAGTAATCGAGACAAGTGTCCTATGAGAATGACGACGGGAAATTACAAAATCCTTGGCCAAGGTATTAAACTAACTCATGTTAGACATGGAGGGTAGTTTGGTAATTTGCCTCGTGTCATTTTATCATAGTATCGAGTTTAGTGAGTTTGACAAATACCATGGCTCTCACTCGATCGGGACACAGCTGAAGGGTTTGTACGTAGTACTATAATCTATAGTTAGGTTCTGGAATGAGACTAGTTCAAAATTCGTGCTCAAGTCGGGATCTGTCCGGTACTGCGGGATTGGCTAGGCACCTACCGGACTCTTGGATTCCTCCCTTGCCGATTGAGTCGAACCTAGAGAGTCGGGCTTAAAAAGGATCATCAATGTGTACCGAGAAGGAGAGATTGTGTTTTGGGCCTTAACGGGCCTCGGGTCGTTATGCCACGCCTTATTGGGCCTCGGGGTCATTAAGTGGACCGAAGTCGGACTTCATATGAAACTAACTTTAAGACTTAGGCTTGGCTAAGTGCTTAGAAAGACTTGAGGGAAGAATTGGAATTCAACCCTAAGCCGAGAAATTCGAAAAATGCCTTAAAGGGTATTTTCGTAATTTATAAATATGGTAATAAAAATATTTGGAATATTATTTATTAAAACTAAAATTCGAATTTATATTTTATATAAATTTCGAAATTTATTTTCCATATTTGAAGATATTTTAATATCTTAGTTAGTTTTCTATTTATATACGTTCCTTTAATAGAATTTTGAATTCAATTAGGAGAGATATTTTGGCAAGAATATCTCTCATATTTAGGAACAAATATTTCGAGATTTTAGCCTTGTTTAGGGCTGAAAATTTCGTCCTCCCCTACTATAAATAAGGGTGAGACCCTCGTCAAAGAAAAGGACACGGGAAGAGAATCGACGCGAAATTTCTCGACCCGAGAATCGAAACACGAACACACAAACGCAAACCACTCTCCCGAGCGACGGATCAATTCTCTCTAGCCATCTTTGGAGAATCGAAATCGTGGTATACTGCGAGGTCGGCGTGACGATCTAGACGATACCCAACACGACCGCGGCCGACGACGCAATCGACGAGGAGCTGCCACTCGCTGCAAAGGTAATCTCTCACGGGTATGACCCGCCCTATTACGTGTCAACGTAATTAGAGTTTTCGATCCGAGATGCGAAGGAAGCCGGAAAAAATTTTATTCCGCACCGTATCCCGAGGCGAAGGAACCCGGAAAAAATGCTTTGTTGAGCAAGTCGAATGCGTTGCTGACCAAGTAGAATGCCTTGTTGAACAAGTTGAATGTCTTTTTCAACGAGTAGAATGCCTTGTATGCCTTGTTGACTAAGTCGAATGCTTTTTTGAACAAGTAACATGCCTTGTTGAACAAGTCGAATGCCTTGTTGAACAAGTCGAATGCCTTGTTAAACAAATTGAATGCGTTGTTGACCAAGTCGAATGACTTCTTGAACAAGTTGAATGCCTTGTTGACCAAGTCAAATAGCTTATTTACCAAGTCGAATCCCTTCTTGAACAAGTCGAATGCCTTTTGAACACGTCGAATGCCCTTTTCAACAAGTATAATGCCTTGTTGAACAATTTAAATGCCTTGTTGACCAAGTCGAATCCTTTTTTGAACAAGTGGAATGCCTTGTTAACCAAGCCAATGTCTTGCTGACGAAGTCATGCCTTGTTTTACAGTAAAGTGCCTAGTTGAACAAGTCGAATGCGTTGTTAACCAAGTAGAATGCCTTGTTGAACAAGTTGAATGCTTTGTTCAACAAGTAGAATGCCTTGTATGCCTTATTGACTAAGTCGAATGCCCTTTTGACAAAGTAAAATGCCTTGTTGAACAAGCCAAATGCCTTGTTGAACAACTCAAATGCCTTGTTGGCCATGTCATGCCTTGTTGAACAAGTCGAATGCCTTGTTGACCAAGTCGAATGCCTTCTTGAACAAGTCGAATTCCTTGTTGACCAAGTCGTATGCCTCGTTCACCACGTAGAATGCCTTGTTAAACAAGTCAAATGTGTTGTTGACCAAGTAGAATGCCTTGTTGAACAAGTTAAATATCTTGTTCAACAAGTAAAATGCCTTGTTCACTAAGTCGAATGCCCTTTTGAACACGTAAAATGCCTTGTTGAACAACTAAAATGCTTGTTGACCAAGTCGAATGCCTTGTTCACCAAGTAATGCCTTGTGGAACAAGTCAAATGGCTTGTTGACCAAGTAATGCCTTGTTGAACAAGTCGAATGGCTTGTTGACCAAGTAGAATGCCTTGTTGAACAAGTTAAATGTCTTTTTCAACAAGTAGATGCCTTGTTGACTAAGTCAAACGCCCTTTTGAATAAGTAAAATGTCTGGTTGAACAAGCCGAATGCCTTGTTGAACAAGTTGAATGCATTGTTGACCAAGTCGAATACCTTGTAAAACAAGTCGATTGCATTGGTCAACAAGTCGAATGCCTTGTTGACGAAATCATGCCTTGTTGACCAAGTGTAATGCCTTGATGAACAAGTCGAATGCCTTAGTGAACAACTTAAATGCCTCATTGACCAAGTCAAAAGCCTTGTTGAACAAGTCGAATGCCTTGTTGACCAAGTGTTGCCTTGTTGAACAAGTCGAATGCCTTGTTTACCAAGTCAAATGCTTTTTTGAACAAGTATAATACCTTGCTGAACAACTCCAATGCCTTATTTACCAAGTCGAATGCCTTTTTGAACAAGTGATCACCTTGTTGACCAAGTCCAATGCCTTGCTGAAAAGGTAACGCCTTGTTGAGCAACTCGAATGCATTGCTGACCAAGTAGCATGCCTTGTTGAACAAGTTGAATGCCTTGTATGCCTTGTTGACTAAGTGAAATGCCTTTTTGAACAAGTAAAATGCCTAGTTGAACAAGTCGAGTGCATTGTTGACCAAGTAATGCCTTGTTGAGCAACTCGAATGCCTTGTTGACCAAGTCGAATGACTTGTTGACCAAGTCGAATGCCTCTGGACCAAGTCGAATGCCCTTTTGAACAAGTATAATGCCCTATTTAACAACTAAAATGCTTTGTTGACCAAGTCGAATGCTTTTTGAACAAGTGAAATGCCTTGTTGACCAAGTCCAATGTCTTGCTGACAAAATCATGCCTTGTTGTCCAGTAAAATGCCTTGTTGAACAAGTTGAATGCGTTGTTAACCAAGTAGAATGCCTTGTTGAACAAGTTGAATGCCTTGTTAAACACGTAGAATGCCTTGTATGCCTTATTGACTAAGTCGAATGCCCTTTTTAACAAGTAAAATGCCTGGTTGAACAACTCAAATGCTTTGTTGGCCAAGTCATGCCTTGTTGAACAAGTCGAATGCCTTGTTAACTAAGTGGAATGCCTTATTTACCAAGTAATGCAATTTTGAACAAGTTGAATGCCTTGTTGACCAAGTCGAATGCTTTGTTGGCCAACTCATGCCTTGATGAACAAGTCTAATGCCTTGTTGAACAAGTAATCCCTTGTTGAACAAGTAATGCCTTTTTGAACAAGTCGAATGCCTTGTTGACTAAGTCATGCTTTGTTGACTAAGTCATGCCTTGTTGACCAAGTGGAATGCCTTGATGAACAAGTCAACTGCCTTACTGAACAACTTAAATGCCTCGTTGACCAAGTCAAAAGCCTTGCTGAACAAGTGGAATGCCTTGTAGAACAACTCAAATGCCTTGTTGACCAAGTGGAAAGCTTTGTTGAACTTGTCGAATGCCTTGTTGACCAAGTGTTGCCTTGTTGAACAAGTCGAATGCCTTGTTTACCAAGTCAAATGCTTTTTTGAACAAGTATAATACCTTGCTGAACAACTCCAATGCCTTGTTGACCAAGTCGAATGCCTTGTTTACCAAGTCAAATGCTTTTTTGAACATGTATAATACCTTGCTGAACAACTCCAATGTCTTGTTGACCAAGTCGAATGCCTTTTTGAACAAGTGATCACCTTGTTGACCAAGTCCAAAGCCTTGTTGAAAAAGTCATGCCTTGTTGAGCAACTCGAATGCGTTGCTGACCAAGTAGAATGCCTTGTTGAACAAGTTGAATGCCTTGTTGAACAAGTTTTTTTTTTTTTGGATGAATGTCCCATTATATATATATATGAAGAGAAAAATACAAAATAGCACGTATGAGTAGAAACTCATGCCGCAAACAACTGATAACAAGCTATCAGATAACAACGACATCAACTACGACATCGACTACGACAACAACTAAAGCTCGAAACAAGCTACCATGCAACTCGCCACAGACGGCGAATAGCAGCTACTTGTAAAGGATCTCTATGTGCCACAATGTCCAATCGTAAACAAGCATTCCCCAGAACCAAAGCAATCACTTGCTCAGGGGAGCCGCGTCTATGCTCCTTCCACCGTGTATTCCGTTCCTGCCAAATGTGATAAACAAGCGATGACAAAACATGACGATAGGCTACATGGTAAAGATGATGCCCTCGCCACTTAGCCGCTGCCCATATGACATCAACACGCCACTCGCGAAACGGCCATCTCCATCTAATCTGGGGGCTCAAAAGCCTCAAACAGCGTCTCGAGAAGTGACAATCAAAGAACAAGTTGAATGCCTTGTTCAACAAGTACAATACCTTGTATGCCTTGTTGGCTAAGTCGAATGCCTTTTTGAACAAGTAAAATGCCTTGTTAAACAAGTCGAATGCATTGTTGACCAAGTAATGCCTTGTTGAGCAACTCGAATGCCTTGTTGACCAAGTCGAATGGCTTGTTGACCAAGTCGAATGCCTTTTGACCAAGTCGAATGCCCTTTTGAACAAGTATAATACCTTGTTTCACAACTCAAATGCCTTGTTGACCAAGTCGAATGCTTTTTGAACAAGTAGAATGCCTTATTGACCAAGTCCAATGTCTTGCTGACAAAATCATGCCTTGTTGTCCAGTAAAATGCCTTGTTGAACAAGTCGAATGCGTTGTTAACCAAGTAGAATGCCTTGTTGAACAAGTTGAATGCCTTGTTCAACACGTAGAATGCCTTGTATGCCTTATTGACTAAGTCGAATGCCCTTTTTAACAAGTAAAATGCCTGGTTGAACAACTCAAATGCTTTGTTGGCCAAGTCATGCCTTGTTGAACAAGTCGAATGCCTTGTTAACTAAGTGGAATGCCTTATTTACCAAGTAATGCAATTTTGAACAAGTCGAATGCCTTGTTGACCAAGTCGAATGCCTTGTTGGCCAACTCATGCCTTGATGAACAAGTCTAATGCCTTGTTGAACAAGTAATCCCTTGTTGAACAAGTAATGCCTTTTTGAACAAGTCGAATGCCTTGTTGAACAAGTCGAATGCCTTGTTGACTAAGTCATGCTTTATTGACTAAGTCATGCCTTGTTGACCAAGTGGAATGCCTTGATGAACAAGTCAACTGCCTTACTGAAAAACTTAAATGCCTCGTTGACCAAGTCAAAAGCCTTGCTGAACAAGTGGAATGCCTTGTAGAACAACTCAAATGCCTTGTTGACCAAGTGGAAAGCCTTGTTGAACAAGTCGAATGCCTTGTTGACCAAGTGGAAAGCCTTGTTGAACAAGTCGAATGCCTTGTTTACAAGGTCAAATGCTTTTTTGAACAAGTATATTACCTTGCTGAACAACTCCAATGTCTTTTTGACCAAGTCGAATGCCTTTTTGAACAAGTGATCACCTTGTTGACCAAGTCCAATGCCTTGCTGAAAAAGTCATGCCTTGTTGAGCAACTCGAATGCGTTGCTGACCAAGTAGAATGCCTTGTTGAACAAGTTTTTTTTTTTTTGGATGAATATCCCATTATATATATACATATGAAGAGAAAAATAAAAAATAGCACGTATGAGTAGAAACTCATGCCGCAAACAACTGATAACAAGCTATCAGATAACAACGACATCAACTACGACATCGACTACGACAACAACTAAAGCTCGAAACAAGCTACCATGCAACTCGCCACAGACGGCGAATAGCAGCTACTTGTAAAGGATCTCTATGTGCCACAATGTCCAATCGTAAACAAGCATTCCCCAGAACCAAATTAATCACTTGCTCAGGGGAGCCGCGTCTATGCTCCTTCCACCGTGTATTCCGTTCCTGCCAAATGTGATAAACAAGCGATGACAAAACATGACGATAGGCTACATGGTAAAGATGATGCCCTCGCCACTTAGCCGCTGCCCATATGACATCAACACGCCACTCGCGAAACGGCCATCTCCATCTAATCTGGGGGCTCAAAAGCCTCAAACAGCGTCTCGAGAAGTGACAATCAAAGAACAAGTTGAATGCCTTGTTCAACAAGTACAATACCTTGTATGCCTTGTTGGCTAAGTCGAATGCCTTTTTGAACAAGTAAAATGCCTTGTTAAACAAGTCGAATGCATTGTTGACCAAGTAATGCCTTGTTGAGCAACTCGAATGCCTTGTTGACCAAGTCGAATGGCTTGTTGACCAAGTCGAATGCCTTTTGACCAAGTCAAATGCCCTTTTGAACAAGTATAATGCCTTGTTTCACAACTCAAATGCCTTGTTGACCAAGTCGAATACTTTTTGAACAAGTAGAATGCCTTGTTGACCAAGTCCAATGTCTTGCTGACAAAATCATGCCTTGTTGTCCAGTAAAATGCCTTGTTGAACAAGTCGAATGCGTTGTTAACCAAGTATAATGCCTTGTTCAACACGTAGAATGCCTTATTGACTAAGTCGAATGCCCTTTTTAACAAGTAAAATGCCTGGTTAAACAACTCAAATGCTTAGTTGGCCAAGTCATACCTTGTTGAACAAGTCGAATGCCTTGTTAACCAAGTGGAATGCCTTATTTACCAAGTAATGCAATTTTGAACAAGTCGAATGCCTTGTTGGCCAACTCATGCCTTGATGAACAAGTCTAATGCCTTGTTGAACAAGTAATCCCTTGTTGAACAAGTAATGCCTTTTTGAACAACTCGAATGCATTGTTGACCAAGTCAAATGCCTTGTTGACTAAGTCATGCTTTGTTGACTAAGTCATGCCTTGTTGACTAAGTGGAATGCCTTGATGAACAAGTCAACTGCCTTACTGAAAAACTTAAATGCCTCGTTGACCAAGTCAAAAGCCTTGCTGAACAAGTGGAATGCCTTGTAGAACAACTCAAATGCCTTGTTGACCAAGTGGAAAGCCTTGTTGAACAAGTCGAATGCCTTGTTTACCAAGTCAAATGCTTTTTTGAATAAGTATAATACCTTGCTGAACAACTCCAATGCCAGGTTGACCAAGTCGAATGCCTTTTTGAACAAGTGATCACCTTGTTGACCAAGTCCAATGCCTTGTTGAGCAACTCGAATGCGTTGCTGACCAAGTAGAATGCCTTGGTGAACAAGTTGAATGCCTTGTTGAACAAGTTGAATGCCTTTTTCCACAAGTAGAATGCCTTGTATGCCTTGTTGACTACGAATGCCTTTTTGAACAAGTAAAATGCCTTGTTGAACAAGTCGAATGCCTTATTGACCAAGTGGAAAGCCTTGTTGAACAAGTCGAATGCATTGTTTACCAAGTCAAATACTTTTTTGAACAAGTATAATACCTTGCTGAAAAACTCTAATGCCTTGTGACCAGGTCAAATGCTTTTTTGAACAAGTCATGCCTTGTTGAACAACTTGAATGCCTTGTTGACCAAGTCGAATGCCTTCTTGAACAAGTTGAATGCCTTGTTCAACAAGTAGAATGCCTTGTATGCCTCATTGACTAAGTCGAATGCCCTTTTTAACAAGTAAAATGCCTTGTTAAACAAGTAAAATGCCTTGTTCAACAACTCAAATGCTTTATTGGCCAAGTCATGCCTTGTTGACCAAGTCGAATGCCTTGTTGACCAAGTCGAATGCCTTCTTGAACAAGTCGAATTCCTTGTTGACCAAGTCGTATGCCTTGTTCACCAAGTAGAATGCCTTGTTAAACAAGTCGAATGCCAAGTAGAATGCCTTGTCAAACAAGTTGAATGTCTTGTTCAACAAGTAAAATGCCTTGTTGACTAAGTCGAATGCCCTTTTGAACACGTAAAATGCCTTGTTGAACATCTAAAATGCCTTGTTGACCAAGTCGAATGCCTTGTTCACCAAGTAATGCCGTGTTGTACAAGTTAAATGGCTTGTTGACCAAGTAATGCCTTGTTGAACAAGGCGAATAGCTTGTTGACCAAGTAGAATGCCTTGTTGAACAAGTTAAATGTCTTTTTCAACAAGTAGATGCCTTGTTGACTAAGTCGAATGCCATTTTGAATAAGTAAAAGGCCTTGTTGAACAACCGAATGCCTTGTTGAACAAGTTGAATGCATTGTTGACCAAGTCGAATGCCTTGCAAAACAAGACGATTGCGTTGTTGAACAAGTCGAATGCTTTGTTGACGAAATCATGTCTTGTTGACCAAGTGTGTAATGCCTTGATGAACAAGTCGAATGCCTTAGTGAACAACTTAAATGCCTCATTGACCAAGTCAAAAGCCTTGTTGAACAAGTCGAATGCATTGTTATACAACTCAAATGCCTTGTTGACCAAGTGAAAAGCCTTGTTTAACAAGTCGAATGCTTTTTTGAACAAGTGGATTGCCTTGTTGAACAACTTAAATGCCTTGTTCACGAAGTCGAATCCTTTTTTGAACAAGTGGAATGCCTTGTTGACCAAGTCCAATGCTTTGTTTACTAAGTCATGCCTTGTTGACGGTGGAATGCCTTGATGAACAAGTCAAATGCTTTACTGAACTACTTAAATGCCTCGTTGACCAAGTCAAAAGCCTTGCTGAACAAGTGGAATGCCTTGTAGAACAACTCAAATGCCTTGTTGACAAGTGGAAAGCCTTGTTGAACAAGTCGAATGCCTTGTTGACCAAGTGGAAAGCCTTGTTAAACAAGTCGAATGCCTTGTTTACCAAGTCAAATGCTTTTTTGAACAAGTATAATACCTTGCTGAACAACTCCAATGCCTTGTTGACCAAGTCGAATGCCTTTTTGAACAAGTGATCACCTTGTTGACCAATTCCAATGCCTTGCTGAAAAAGCCATGCCTTGTTGAGCAACTCGAATGCTTTGCTGACCAAGTATAATCCCTTGTTGAACAAGTTGAATGCCTTGTTCAACAAGTAGAATGTCTTATATGCCTTGTTGACTAAGTCGAATGCCTTTTTGAACAAGTAAAATTCCTTGTTGAACAAGTCGAATGCATTGTTGACCAAGTAATGCCTTGTTGAACAACTCGAATACCTTCTTGACCAAGTCGACTGGCTTGTTGACCAAGTCGAATGCCTTCTTGAACAAGTCGAATACCATTTGACCAAGCCGAATGCCCTTTTGAACAAGTATAATGCCTTGTTCACCAAGTCGACTGCTTTTTGAACAGGTGGAATACCTTGTTGACCATGTCCAATGTCTTGCTGACAAAGTCATGCCTTGTTGACTAAGTCGAATGCCCTTTTGAATAAGTAAAAGGCCTTGTTGAACAAGTCGAATGCCTTGTTGAACAAGTTGAATGCATTGTTGACCAAGTCGAATGCCTTGTAAAACAAGTCGATTGCGTTGTTGAAGAAGTCGAATGCCTTGTTGACGAAATCATGCCTTGTTGACCAAGTGTGTAATGCCTTGATGAACAAGTCGAATGCCTTACTGAACAACTTAAATGCCTCATTGACCAAGTCAAAAGCCTTGTTGAACAAGTCGAATGCCTTGTGATACAACTCAAATGCCTTGTTGACCAAGTGAAAAGCCTTGTTTATCAAGGCGTTCGAGCATTCTGCTTGTTTAACAACGTGTCCTTCTAGGTCAACAACGCATGACTTGGTCAACAAGGCGTTCGACTTGTTCAACAAGTCATTGGACTTTTTCAAAAGGCATTACTTGGCCAACAAGGCATTCAACTTGGTTAACAAGGCAGACTTGTCCAACAAGGCAATCGACTTGGTTGACAAGGCATTTGAGTCGTTCAACAAGGCATTAGTGTTGTTCATCAAGGAAGTCGACTTGGTCAACAAGGTATTCGACTTGTTGAACAAGGTGTTCGACTTGTTCAACAAGGCATTCGACTTGTTCAACAAGCCATTCCACTTGGTCAACAAGCATGACTTGGTCAACAAGCCATTACTTGCTGAACAGGGCATTCTACTTGGTCAACAAGGAACTCTACTTGTTTTGGTCAAATAGACATTTGAGATGTTCAATAAGGCATTCGACTTAATCAACAAGGCATTGGAGTTGTTCAACAAGGCATTATACTCGTTCAACGAGGCATTCTACTTAGTCAACAAGGCATGATTTGGTCAACAAGGCATTCTAATTGGTGAACAAGGCTTTCGACTTGTTCAACAAGGCAGTCAGCTTGTTCAACAAGGCATTCGACTTGTTCAACAAGGAATTCGACTTATTTAACAAGTCATTCTACTTAGTCAACAAGGCATGAGACTTGGTACACAAGACATTCGAGTTGTTTAACAAGGCGTTTAACTTGTTCAACTAGTCATTCCACTTTTCAACAAGGCATTCTACTTGGTTAACAAAGCACTCGACTTGCTCAACAAGGCATTCGACTTGGTTAACAAGGCATTGGAGTTGTTTAACAAGGAATTGGAGTTGTTCAACAAGACGTTTGACTAGTTCAACAAGGCATTCCACATGTTCAACAAGGCATTCCGCTTGGGCAACAAGCATGATTTTGTCAACAAGCCATTACTTGCTCAACAAGGCATGACTTGGTGAACGAGGCATTCAACTGGTTCAACAAGGCATTCAAGTTGTTTAATAAGACATTACTTCGTCACGAAGGCGTCTAAGTTGTTCAACAAGGCATTCGACTTGTTCAACAAGGCATTCGACTTGTTCAAAAAGGCGTTCGACTTGGTCAACAAGGCATTCGGTTTGTTCAATAGGCGTTTTAGCATTCTGCTTGTTCAACAAGGCGTCCTTCTTGGCCAACAACGCATGACTTGGTCAATAGGCATTCGACTTGTTCAACAAGGCATTGAACTTGTTCAAAAGGCATTACTTGGTCAACAAGGCATTGTACTTGGTTAATAAGGCATTCGACTTGTTCAACAAGGCATTTGAGTTGTTCAACAAATTATTCGACTTGGTCAACAATGCATTCTACTTGGTGAACAAGACTTTCGACTTGTTCAACAAGGCAGTCGGCTTGTTCAACAAGGCATTCGACTTGTTAAAAAAGTCATTCTACTTGGTCAACAAGTCAGGAATTGGTCAACAAGACATTTGAGTTGTTGAGCAAGGCGTTTGACTTATTCAACTAGCCATTGTACTTGTTCAACAAGGCATTCTACTTGGTCAGCAAGGCATGATTGGTCAACAAGGCATTCGACTTGGTTAACAAGGCATTCGACTTGGTTAACAAGGCATTTGAGTTGTTCAACAAGGAATTGGAGTTGTTCAACAAGGCATTCGACTTGTTCAACAAGGCATTCGACTTGTTCAACAAGGCATTCTACTTGCTCAACAACGCATTCCACTTGGTCAATAAGGCATTCATCTTGTTCAACAAGGCATTCTACTTGGTCAACAAGGCATGACTTGGTCAACAAGGCATTATACTTGTTCAACACGGCTTTCGAATTATTTAATAAGACATTTCTTGGTCAGCAAAGCATCTTAGTTGTTCAACAAGGCATTCGACTTGTTAAAAAAGGCATTCGACTTAGTCAACAAGGCGTTCGAGTATTCTGCTTGTTCAACAAGGTGTCTTTGTTCAAACGGTCATTTTACTTGGTCAACAAGGCATGACTTGGTCAACAAGACATTCGAGTTGTTGAACAAGGCGTTCGACTTGTTCAACTAGCCATTGTACTTGTTCAACAAGGCATTGTACTTGGTCAGCAAGGCATGATTGGTCAACAAGGAATTCGACTTGGTTAACAAGGCATTTGAGTTGTTCAACAAGGAATTGGAGTTGTTTGACGAGACATTCGACTTGTTCAACAAGGCATTCGACTTGTTCAACAAGGCATTTTACTTATTCAACAACGCATTCCACTTGGTCAACTAGCCATGACTTGCTGAACAAGGCATTCTACTTGGTCAATATGGCATGACTTGGTCAACAAGTCATTCAACTTGTTCAACAAGGCATTCAAATTGTTTAATAAGACATTACTTGGTCAGCAAGGCATCTGAATTGTTCAACAAGGCATTCGACTTAGTCAACATGGCATTCGATTTGTTCAACAAGGCGTTCGAGCATTCTGCTTGTTCAACAAGGCGTCCTTCTTGGCCAACAACACATTACTTGGTCAACAGGCGTTCGACTTGTTCAACAAGGCATTGGACTTTTTCAAAAGGCATTACTTGGCCAACAAGGCATTCAACTTGGTTAACAAGGCAGACTTGTCCAACAAGGCAATCGACTTGGTTGACAAGGCATTTGAGTCGTTCAACAAGGCATTAGTGTTGTTCATCAAGGAAGTCGACTTGGTCAACAAGGTATTCGACTTGTTGAACAAGGTGTTCGACTTGTTCAACAAGGCATTCGACTTGTTCAACAAGCCATTCCACTTGGTCAACAAGCATGACTTGGTCAACAAGCCATTACTTGCTGAACAGGGCATTCTACTTGGTCAACAAGGAACTCTACTTGTTTTGGTCAAATAGACATTTGAGATGTTCAATAAGGCATTCGACTTAATCAACAAGGCATTGGAGTTGTTCAACAAGGCATTATACTCGTTCAACGAGGCATTCTACTTAGTCAACAAGGCATGATTTGGTCAACAAGGCATTCTAATTGGTGAACAAGGCTTTCGACTTGTTCAACAAGGCAGTCAGCTTGTTCAACAAGGCATTCGACTTGTTCAACAAGGAATTCGACTTATTTAACAAGTCATTCTACTTAGTCAACAAGGCATGAGACTTGGTACACAAGACATTCGAGTTGTTTAACAAGGCGTTTAACTTGTTCAACTAGTCATTCCACTTTTCAACAAGGCATTCTACTTGGTTAACAAAGCACTCGACTTGCTCAACAAGGCATTCGACTTGGTTAACAAGGCATTGGAGTTGTTTAACAAGGAATTGGAGTTGTTCAACAAGACGTTTGACTAGTTCAACAAGGCATTCCACATGTTCAACAAGGCATTCCGCTTGGGCAACAAGCATGATTTTGTCAACAAGCCATTACTTGCTCAACAAGGCATGACTTGGTGAACGAGGCATTCAACTGGTTCAACAAGGCATTCAAGTTGTTTAATAAGACATTACTTCGTCACGAAGGCGTCTAAGTTGTTCAACAAGGCATTCGACTTGTTCAACAAGGCATTCGACTTGTTCAAAAGGCGTTCGACTTGGTCAACAAGGCATTCGGTTTGTTCAATAGGCGTTTTAGCATTCTGCTTGTTCAACAAGGCGTCCTTCTTGGCCAACAACGCATGACTTGGTCAATAGGCATTCGACTTGTTCAACAAGGCATTGAACTTGTTCAAAAGGCATTACTTGGTCAACAAGGCATTGTACTTGGTTAATAAGGCATTCGACTTGTTCAACAAGGCATTTGAGTTGTTCAACAAATTATTCGACTTGGTCAACAATGCATTCTACTTGGTGAACAAGACTTTCGACTTGTTCAACAAGGCAGTCGGCTTGTTCAACAAGGCATTCGACTTGTTAAAAAAGTCATTCTACTTGGTCAACAAGGCAGGAATTGGTCAACAAGACATTTGAGTTGTTGAGCAAGGCGTTTGACTTATTCAACTAGCCATTGTACTTGTTCAACAAGGCATTCTACTTGGTCAGCAAGGCATGATTGGTCAACAAGGCATTCGACTTGGTTAACAAGGCATTCGACTTGGTTAACAAGGCATTTGAGTTGTTCAACAAGGAATTGGAGTTGTTCAACAAGGCATTCGACTTGTTCAACAAGGCATTCGACTTGTTCAACAAGGCATTCTACTTGCTCAACAACGCATTCCACTTGGTCAATAAGGCATTCATCTTGTTCAACAAGGCATTCTACTTGGTCAACAAGGCATGACTTGGTCAACAAGGCATTATACTTGTTCAACACGGCTTTCGAATTATTTAATAAGACATTTCTTGGTCAGCAAAGCATCTTAGTTGTTCAACAAGGCATTCGACTTGTTAAAAAAGGCATTCGACTTAGTCAACAAGGCGTTCGAGTATTCTGCTTGTTCAACAAGGTGTCTTTGTTCAAACGGTCATTTTACTTGGTCAACAAGGCATGACTTGGTCAACAAGACATTCGAGTTGTTGAACAAGGCGTTCGACTTGTTCAACTAGCCATTGTACTTGTTCAACAAGGCATTGTACTTGGTCAGCAAGGCATGATTGGTCAACAAGGAATTCGACTTGGTTAACAAGGCATTTGAGTTGTTCAACAAGGAATTGGAGTTGTTTGACGAGACATTCGACTTGTTCAACAAGGCATTCGACTTGTTCAACAAGGCATTTTACTTATTCAACAACGCATTCCACTTGGTCAACTAGCCATGACTTGCTGAACAAGGCATTCTACTTGGTCAATATGGCATGACTTGGTCAACAAGTCATTCAACTTGTTCAACAAGGCATTCAAATTGTTTAATAAGACATTACTTGGTCAGCAAGGCATCTGAATTGTTCAACAAGGCATTCGACTTAGTCAACATGGCATTCGATTTGTTCAACAAGGCGTTCGAGCATTCTGCTTGTTCAACAAGGCGTCCTTCTTGGCCAACAACACATGACTTGGTCAACAGGCGTTCGACTTGTTCAACAAGGCATTGGACTTTTTCAAAAGGCATTACTTGGCCAACAAGGCATTCAACTTGGTTAACAAGGCAGACTTGTCCAACAAGGCAATCGACTTGGTTAACAAGGCATTTGAATCGTTCAACAAGGCATTAGTGTTGTTCATCAAGGAAGTCGACTTGGTCAACAAGGTATTCGACTTGTTGAACAAGGTGTTCGACTTGTTCAACAAGGCATTCGACTTGTTCAACAAGCCATTCCACTTGGTCAACAAGCATGACTTGGTCAACAAGCCATTACTTGCTGAACAGGGCATTCTACTTGGTCAACAAGGAACTCGACTTGTTTAATAAGACAACTTGGTCAAATAGACATTGGAGATGTTCAATAAGGCATTCGACTTAATCAACAAGGCATTGGAGTTGTTCAACAAGGCATTATACTCGTTCAACGAGGCATTCTACTTAGTCAACAAGACATGATTTGGTCAACAAGGCATTCTAATTGGTGAACAAGGCTTTCGACTTGTTCAACAAGGCAGTCAGCTTGTTCAACAAGGCATTCGACTTGTTCAACAAGGCATTCGACTTATTCAACAAGTCATTCTACTTAGTCAACAAGGCATGAGACTTGGTAAACAAGACATTCGAGTTGTTTAACAAGGCGTTTAACTTGTTCAACTAGTCATTCCACTTGTTCAACAAGGCATTCTACTTGGTTAACAAAGCACTCGACTTGCTCAACAAGGCATTCGACTTGGTTAACAAGGCATTGGAGTTGTTTAACAAGGAATTGGAGTTGTTCAACAAGACGTTTAACTAGTTCAACAAGGCATTCCACATGTTCAACAAGGCATTCCGCTTGGGCAACAAGCATGATTTTGTCAACAAGCCATTACTTGCTCAACAAGGCATGACTTGGTGAACGAGGCATTCAACTGGTTCAACAAGGCATTCAAGTTGTTTAATAAGACATTACTTCGTCACGAAGGCATCTAAGTTGTTCAACAAGGCATTCGACTTGTTCAAAAAGGCGTTCGACTTGGTCAACAAGGCATTCGGTTTGTTCAATAGGCGTTTTAGCATTCTGCTTGTTCAACAAGGCCTCCTTCTTGGCCAACAACGCATGACTTGGTCAACAGGCGTTCGACTTGTTCAACAAGGCATTGAACTTGTTCAAAAGGCATTACTTGGTCAACAAGGCATTCTACTTGGTTAATAAGGCATTCGACTTGTTCAACAAGGCATTTGAATTGTTCAACAAATTATTCGACTTGGTCAACAATGCATTCTACTTGGTGAACAAGACTTTCGACTTGTTCAACAAGGCAGTCGGCTTGTTCAACAAGGCATTCGACTTGTTCAAAAAGTCATTCTAGTTGGTCAACAAGGCAGGAATTGGTCAACAAGACATTTGAGTTGTTGAGCAAGGCGTTTGACTTATTCAACTAGCCATTGTACTTGTTCAACAAGGCATTCTACTTGGTCAGCAAGGCATGATTGGTCAACAAGGCATTCGACTTGGTTAACAAGGCATTCGACTTGGTTAACAAGGCATTTGAGTTGTTCAACAAGGAATTGGAGTTGTTCAACAAGGCATTCGACTTGTTCAACAAGGCATTCGACTTGTTCAACAAGGCATTCTACTTGCTCAACAACGCATTCCACTTGGTCAATAAGGCATTCATCTTGTTCAACAAGGCATTCTACTTGGTCAACAAGGCATGACTTGGTCAACAAGGCATTATACTTGTTCAACACGGCTTTCGAATTATTTAATAAGACATTTCTTGGTCAGCAAAGCATCTTAGTTGTTCAACAAGGCATCGACTTGTTAAAAAGGGCATTCGACATAGTCAACAAGGCGTTCGAGTATTCTGCTTGTTCAACAAGGTGTCTTTGTTCAAACGGTCATTTTACTTGGTCAACAAGGCATGACTTGGTCAACAAGACATTCGAGTTGTTGAACAAGGCGTTCGACTTGTTCAACTAGCCATTGTACTTGTTCAACAAGGCATTGTACTTGGTCAGCAAGGCATGGTTGGTCAACAAGGAATTCGACTTGGTTAACAAGGCATTTGAGTTGTTCAACAAGGAATTGGAGTTGTTTGACAAGGCATTCGACTTGTTCAACAAGGCATTCGACTTGTTCAACAAGGCATTTTACTTATTCAACCACGCATTCCACTTGGTCAACTAGCCATGACTTGCTCAACAAGGCATTCTACTTGGTCAATAAGGCATGACTTGGTCAACAAGTCATTCAACTTGTTCAACAAGGCATTCGAATTGTTTAATAAGACATTACTTGGTCAGCAAGGCATCTGAATTGTTCAACAAGGCATTCGACTTAGTCAACATGGCATTCGATTTGTTCAACAAGGCGTTCGAGCATTCTGCTTGTTCAACAAGGCGTCCTTCTTGGCCGACAACACATGACTTGGTCAACAGGCATTCGACTTGTTCAACAAGGCATTGGACTTGTTCAAAAGGCATTACATGGTCAACAAGGCATTCTACTTGGTTAATAAGGCATTCGACTTGTTCAATAAGGCATTTGAGTTGTTCAACAAAGAATTCGACTTGGTCAACAATGCATTCTACTTGGTGAACAAGACTTTCGACTTGTTCAAAAAGGCAGTCGGCTTGTTAAACAAGGCATTCGACTTGTTAAAAAAGTCATTCTACTGGGTCAACAAGGCAGGACTTGGTCAACAAGACATTCGAGTTGTTAAGCAAGGCTTTTTACTTATTCAACTAGCCATGATACTTGTTCAACAAGGCATTCTACTTGGTCAGCAAGGCATGATTGGTCAACAAGGCATTCCACTTGGTTAACAAGGCATTCGACTTGGTTAACAAGGCATTTGAGTTGTTCAACAAGGAATTGGAGTTGTTCAACAAGGCATTCGACTTGTTCAACAAGGCATTCGACTTGTTCAACAAGGCCTTCTACTTGCTCAACAACGCATTCCACTTGGTCAATAAGGCATTCATCTTGTTCAACAAGGCATTCTACTTGGTCAACAAGGCATGACTTGGTCAACAAGGCATTATACTTGTTCAACACGGCTTTCGAATTATTTAATAAGACATTTCTTGGTCAGCAAGGCATCTGAGTTGTTCAACAAGGCATTCGACTTGTTAAAAAAGGCATTCGACTTAGTCAACAAGGCGTTCGAGTATTCTGCTTGTTCAACAAGGTGTCTTGGTTCAAACGGTCATTTTACTTGGTCAACAAGGCATGACTTGGTCAACAAGACATTCGAGTTGTTGAACAAGGCGTTCGACTTGTTCAACTAGCCATTGTACTTGTTCAACAAGGCATTGTACTTGGTCAGCAAGGCATGATTGGTCAACAAGGAATTCGACTTGGTTAACAAGGCATTTGAGTTGTTCAACAAGGAATTGGAGTTGTTTGACAAGGCATTCGACTTGTTCAACAAGGCATTCGACTTGTTCAACAAGGCATTTTACTTATTCAACCACGCATTCCACTTGGTCAACTAGCCATGACTTGCTCAACAAGGCATTCTACTTGGTCAATAAGGCATGACTTGGTCAACAAGTCATTCAACTTGTTCAACAAAGCATTCGAATTGTTTAATAAGACATTACTTGGTCAGCAAGGCATCTGAATTGTTCAACAAGGCATTCGACTTAGTTAACATGGCATTCGATTTGTTCAACAAGGCGTTCGAGCATTCTGCTTGTTCAACAAGGCGTCCTTCTTGGCCGACAACACATGACTTGGTCAACAGGCATTCGACTTGTTCAACAAGGCATTGGACTTGTTCAAAAGGCATTACATGGTCAACAAGGCATTCTACTTGGTTAATAAGGCATTCGACTTGTTCAATAAGGCATTTGAGTTGTTCAACAAAGAATTCGACTTGGTCAACAATGCATTCTACTTGGTGAACAAGACTTTCGACTTGTTCAACAAGGCAGTCGGCTTGTTAAACAAGGCATTCGACTTGTTAAAAAAGTCATTCTACTGGGTCAACAAGGCAGGACTTGGTCAACAAGACATTCGAGTTGTTAAGCAAGGCTTTTGACTTATTCAACTAGCCATTATACTTGTTCAACAAGGCATTCTACTTGGTCAGCAAGGCATGATTGGTCAACAAGGCATTCGACTTGGTTAACAAGGCATTCGACTTGGTTAACAAGGCATTTGAGTTGTTCAACAAGGAATTGGAGTTGTTCAACAAGGCATTCGACTTGTTCAACAAGGCATTCGACTTGTTCAACAAGGCCTTCTACTTGCTCAACAACGTATTCCACTTGGTCAATAAGGCATTCATCTTGTTCAACAAGGCATTCTACTTGGTCAACAAGGCATGACTTGGTCAACAAAGCATTATACTTGTTCAACACGGCTTTCGAATTATTTAATAAGACATTTCTTGGTCAGCAAGGCATCTGAGTTGTTCAACAAGGCATTCGACTTGTTAAAAAAGGCATTCGACTTAGTCAACAAGGCGTTCGAGTATTCTGCTTGTTCAACAAGGTTTCCTTGTTCAAACGGTCATTTTACTTGATCAACAAGGCATGACTTGGTCAACAAGACATTCGAGTTGTTGAACAAGGCGTTCGACTTGTTCAACTAGCCATTGTACTTGTTCAACAAGGCATTGTACTTGGTCAGCAAGGCATGATTGGTCAACAAGGAATTCGACTTGGTTAACAAGACATTTGAGTTGTTCAACAAGGAATTGGAGTTGTTTAACAAGGCAATTCGACTTGTTCAACAAGGCATTCGACTTGTTCAACAAGGCATTTTACTTATTCAACAACGCATTCCAATTGGTCAACTAGCCATGACTTGCTCAACAAGGCATTCTACTTGGTCAAGAAGGCATGACTTGGTCAACAAGTCATTCAACTTGTTCAACAAGGCATTCGAATTTTTTAATAAGACATTACTTGGTCAGCAATACATCTGAATTGTTCGACAAGGCATTCAACTTAGTCAACATGGCATTCGATTTGTTCAACAAGGCGTTCGAGCATCCTGCTTGTTCAAACAAGGCGTCCTTCTTGGCCAACAACACATGACTTGGTCAACAGGCGTTCGACTTGTTCAACAAGGCATTGGACTTGTTCAAAAGGCATTACTTGGTCAACAAAGCATTCGACTTGGTTAAAACAAGGCATTAGACTTGTTCAACAAGACATTTAACTTGGTTAACAAGGCATTTGAGTTGTTCATCAAGGCATTCAACTTGGTCAACAATGTATTCGACTTGTTCAACAAGGCGTTCGACTTTTTCAACAAGGCATTCCACTTGGTCAACAAGGCATGTAAGTTGTTCAACAAAGCATTCGACTTGGTTAACAAGGCATTCTACTTGGTGAACAATGCTTTCGACCTGTTCGACATGGCAGTCGGCTTGTTCAACTAGCCATTCTACTTGTTCAACAAGGCATTTTACTCGGTAAAAAAGGCAAGACTTGGTCAACAAGGCATTCGACTTGTTCAACAAGGCATTCGACTTGGTTAACAAGGCTTTAAGTTTTTCAACAAAGCATTTAAGTTTTTCAACTAGACATTCTACTTGTTCAACAAGGCATTCGACTTGTTCAACAAGGCATTCCGCTTGGTCAACAGGTATGACTTAGTCAACAAGCTATGACTTGCTCAACAAGGCATTCATCTTGTGCAACAAGGCATTCGACTTGTTCAACAAGGCATTCGACTTGTTCAACAAGGCATTCAAATTGTTTAATAAGACATTACTTGATCACCAAGACATCTGAGTTGTTTAACAAGGCATTCGAGCATTCTGCTTGTTTAACAACGTGTCCTTCTAGGTCAACAACGCATGACTTGGTCAACAAGGCGTTCGACTTGTTCAACAAGTCATTGGACTTTTTCAAAAGGCATTACTTGGCCAACAAGGCATTCAACTTGGTTAACAAGGCAGACTTGTCCAACAAGGCATTCGACTTGCTTAAAAAGGCGTTCGACTTGGTCAACAAGGCATTCGGTTAGTTCAACAAGGCGTTCGAGCATTCCGCTTGTTCAACAAAGCGTCCTTCTTTTTCAACAATGCATGACTTGGTCAACAAAGCGTTCCACTTGTTCAACAAGGCATTAGACTGTTCAAAAGACATTACTTGGTCAACAAGGCATTTGATTTGTTCAACAAGGCGTCCGACTTCCTCAACAAGGTGTCCGACTTCCTCAACAAGGCATTCGACTTGCTCAACAAGACATTCCACTTGGTCAACAAGCCATTACTTTCTCAACAGGGCATTCTACTTGGTCAACAAGGAACTCTACTTGTTTAATAAGACAACTTGGTCAACAAGACATTTGAGATGTTAAACAAGACATTCGGTTTGTTCAATAGGCATTTTAGCATTCTGCTTGTTCAATAAGGCGTCCTTCTTGGCCAACAACGCATGACTTGGTCAACAGGCGTTCGACTTGTTCAACAAAGCATTGTACTTGTTCAAAAGGCATTACTTGGTCAACAAGGCATTCTAGTTGGTTAATAAGGCATTCAACTTGTTCAACAAGGCATTTGAGTTGTTCAACAAAGCATTCGACTTGGTCAACAATGCATTCTACTTGGTGAACAACACTTTCGACTTGTTCAACAAGGCAGTCGGCTTGTTCAACAAGGCCCTTCGACTTGTTGAAAAAGTCATTCTACTTGGTCAACAAGGCATGACTTGGTCAACAAGACATTCGAGTTGTTGAACAAGGCGTTCGACTTGTTCAACTAGCCATTGTACTTGTTCAACAAGGCATTCTACTTGGTCAGCAAGGCATGATTGGTAACCAAAGCATTCGACTTGGTTAACAAGGCATTTGAGTTGTTCAACAAGGAATTGGAGTTGTTCAACAAGGCATTCGACTTGTTCAACAAGGCATTCGACTTGTTCAACAAGGCATTCTACTTGCTCAACAACACATTCCACTTGGTCAATAAGGCATTCATCTTGTTCAACAAGGCATTCTACTTGGTCAACAAGGCATGACTTGTTCAACAAGGCGTCCGACTTCCTCAACAAGGCATTTGACTTGTTCAACAAGGCATTCGACTTGTTCAACAAGACATTCCACTTGGTCAACAAGCCATTACTTGCTCAACAGGGCATTCTACTTGGTCAACAAGGAACTCTACTTGTTTAATAAGACAACTTGGTCAATAAGACATTTGAGATGTTCAACAAGGCATTCGACTTAGTCAACAAGGCATGATTTGGTCAACAAGGCATTCTACTTGGTGAACAGGCTTTCGACTTGTTCAACAAGGCAGTCAGCATGTTCAACAAGGCATTCGACTTGTTCAACTAGGCATTAAACTTATTCAACAAGTCATTCTACTTAGTCAACAAGGCATGAGGCTTGGTAAACAAGACATTCGAGTTGTTTAACAAGGCGTTTGACTTGTTCAACTAGTCATTTCACTTGTTCAACAAGGCATTCTACTTGGTTAACAAAGCACTCGACTTGCTCAACAAGGCATTCAACTTGGTTAACAAGGCATTTGAGTTGTTCAACAAGGAATTGGAGTTGTTCAACAAGGCATTCGACTTGTTCAACAAGGCATTCTACTTGCTCAACAACGCATTCCACTTGGTCAATAAGGCATTCATCTTGTTCAACAAGGCTTTCTACTTGGTCAATAAGGCATTATACTTGTTCAACAAGGCTTTTGAATTGGTTAATAAGACATTTCTTGGTCAGCAAGGCATCTGAGTTGTTCAACAAGGCATTCGACTTGTTCAAAATGGCATTCGACTTAGTCAACAAGGCGTTCGAGCATTATTGCTTGTTCAACAAGGTGTCCTTCTTGGTCAACAACGCATGACTTGGTCAACAAGCGTTCGACTGGTTCAACAAGGCACTGGACTTGTTCAAAAGGCATTACTTGGTCAACAAGGCATTCGACTTGGTTAACAAGGCATTAGACTTGTTCAACTAGACATTCGACTTTGTTAACAAGGCATTTAAGTTTTTCAACAAGGCATTGGAGTTGTTCATCAAGGCATTCAACTTGGTCAACAATGTATTCGACTTGTTCAATAATGCGTTCGACTTGTTCAACAAGGCATTCCACTTGGTCAACAAGGCATGTGAGTTGTTCAACATAGCATTCGACTTGGTCAACAAGGCATTCTACCTGGTGAACAAGGCTTTCGACCAGTTCAACAAGGCAGTCGGCTTGTTCAACAAGACATTCGACTTGTTCAACAGGTCATTTTGCTTGGTCAACAAGGCATGACTTGGTCAACAAGACATTCGAGTTGTTCAACAAGGCGTTCGACTTGTTCAACTAGCCATTCTACTTGTTCAACAAGGCATTTTACTTGGTAAAAAAGGCATGACTTGGTCAACAAGGCATTTGACTTGTTCATCAAGGCATTCGACTTGGTTAACAAGGCATTTGAGTTGTTCGGCATTCTACTTGTTCAACAAGGCATTCCACTTGGTCAACAAGCATGACTTGGTCACCAAGCCATGACTTGCTCAACAAGGCATTCATCTTGTTCAACAAAGCATTCGACTTGTTCAACATGGCATTCAAATTGTTTAATAAGACATTACTTGATCACCAAGTCGTCTGAGTTGTTCAACAAGGCATTCGACTTGTTCAAAAAGGCGTTCGACTTGGTCAACAAGACATTCGGTTTGTTCAACAAGGCATCTGGTTGTTTAAGAACGTGTCCTTCTAGGTCAACAACGCATGACTTGGTCAACTAGGCGTTCGACTTGTTCAACATGGCATTGGACTATTTCAAAAGGCATTACTTGGCCAACAAGGCATTCGACTTGGTTAACAAGGTAGACTTGTTCAACAAGGCATTCGACTTGGTTAACAAGGCATTTGAGTTCTTCAACAAGGCATTGGAGTTGTTCATCAAGGCATTCGATTTGGTCAACAAGGTATTCGACTTGTTCAACAAGGCGTTCGACTTGTTCACCAGGCATTCCACTTCGTGAACAAGCATGACTTGTTGTACAAGGTTATTTCCAAAGTGCTTGTCAATCGATTGAAGAATGCCTTGTTGACCAAGTAATGCCATATTGAAGAAGTTGAATGCCTTGTTGAACAAGTAGAATGCCTTGTTCACAAAATGTCGTATTGAAGAAGTCGAATGCCTTGTTGAACAAGTTGAATACCTTGGTTATAAAGTAGAATGCCTTGTTGACCAAGTTGAATGCCTTGTTGAACAACTCAAATGCCTTGTTGAACAACTCAAATGCTTTGATAAACAGGTCGAATGCCTTGTTGAACAAGTCGAATGCCTTGTTGACCAATTAGAATGGCTCGTTGAACAAGTAGAACGCCTTGTTCAACAAGTCGAATGTCTTATTGACCAAGTCATGCCTTGTTGACCAAGAGGAATGCCTTGTAGAACAAGTAGAATGCCTTGTTAAACAACTCGAATGCCTTGGTTATAAAGTAGAATGCCTTGTAGAACAAGTTGAATGCCTTGGTTACCAAGTAGAATGCCTTTTTGACGAAGTCGAATGCCTTATTGAAGAACTCAAATGACTTGTTGAAAAACTCAAATGCGTTTGTTAACCAAGTAAAATGCCTTATTGACAAAGTATAATGCCTTACTGAACAAGTCGAATGCCTTGTTAACAAAGTAGAATGCCTTGTTGACCAAGTAATGCCAATATTGAAGAAGTCGAATGCCTTGTTCACAAAGTAATGCCATATTGAAGAAGTCGAATGGCTTGTTAAACAAGTCGAATGCCTTGTTGAATAAGTTGAATACCTTGGTTACAAAGTAGAATGCCTTGTTGACCAAGTCGAATGCCTTGTTGAACAACTCTAATGCCTTGTTGAACAACTCAAATGCTTTGTTAAACAGGTCGAATGCCGTGTTGAACAAGTCGTATGCCTTGTTGACCAATTAGAATGGCTCGTTGAACAAGTCGAATGTCTTATTGACCAAGTCATGCCTTGTTGACCTAGAGGAATGCCTTTTAGAACAAGTAGAATGCCTTGTTAAACAAGTCGAATGCCTTGGTTACCAAGTAGAATGCCTTGTTGAACAAGTTGAATGACTTGGTTACCAAGTAGAATGCCTTTTGACGAAGTCGAATGCCTTGTTGAAGAACTCAAATGACTTGTTGAAAAACTCAAATGCGTTGTTAACCATGTAAAATGCCTTATTGACCAAGTAGAATGCCTTGCTGAACAAGTCGAATGCCTTGTTGACAAAGTAGAATGCCTTGTTGACCAAGTAATTGTTAGGGATATGCCCTCGAATGCTATACGAGGATTGGATATGTATAGGGCATTAGCTTATTTATCATTCCATTGTCAATGTAATCAAACATTGTTTTGCGTATTAATAAAGGCATTATTCGTTTATTGATTATATGAGTTCTTTACTTAGCAACGGGTAAAGCAATAAATGAATAAATCAAATGTGTCGAGTTGAGTCACTGTTCTCGATGGGTATGAGAGAGGAAGGCACCAGTGGACTCTTAACCTCGAACATAAAATGTCCATAAGCCTTAGGTTTCAGTTGGGTGCTGGAAAACCAATCGTGGCTTATTTGTCGATGACTTACCGTGTGCCGATATACCGCTTGGAAGCGGAAGTCATGACTTGTGATACGAGTCGAATCAAGGGATTGAATCGTTTCATGGACACTGACTCGCAGGTCGTACGATCAAACATGGATTATTACTCAAGGAGTGTCAATGATCGACGACAAAACTATAGTAGTCTGCTTAAACCTTAGACCGAAAGGGGCTTTGACGGAGTTGACTTTGAAGTCTTGACTATCACTGGTTTCGCTAGATCCGATTTGCTATTGCATGGGTCAGCGAGACAGATGCGGTCTTGATGGATATTTGTGATTGCCGGGCTTAGACCGCCGAGTACGGATTCACAGTCTCGAAAGTAATCGAGACAAGTGTCCTATGAGAATGACGACGGGAAATTACAAAATCCTTGGCCAAGGTATTAAACTAACTCATGTTAGACATGGAGGGTAGTTTGGTAATTTGCTTCGTGTCATTTTATCATAGTATCGAGTTTAGTGAGTTTGACAAATACCATGGCTCTCACTCGATCGGGACACAGCTGAAGGGTTTGTACGTAGTACTATAATCTATAGTTAGGTTCTGGAATGAGACTAGTTCGAAATTCGTGCTCAAGTCGGGATCTGTCCGGTACTGCGGGATTGGCTAGGCACCTACCGGACTCTTGGATTCCTCCCTTGCCGATTGAGTCGAACTTAGAGAGTCGGGCTTAAAAAGGATCATCAATGTGTACCGAGAAGGAGAGATTGTGTTTTGGGCCTTAACGGGCCTCGGGTCGTTATGTCACGCCTTATTGGGCCTCGGGGTCATTAAGTGGACCGAAGTCGGACTTCATATGAAACTAACTTTAAGACTTAGGCTTGGCTAAGTGCTTAGAAAGACTTGAGGGAAGAATTGGAATTCAACCCTAAGCCGAGAAATTCGAAAAATGCCTTAAAGGGTATTTTCGTAATTTACAAATATGGTAATAAAAATATTTGGAATATTATTTATTAAAACTAAAATTCGAATTTATATTTTATATAAATTTTGAAATTTATTTACCATATTTGAAGATATTTTAATATCGTAGTTAGTTTTCTATTTATAGTATGTTCATTTAATAGAATTTTGAATTCAATTAGGAGAGATATTTTGGCAAGAATATCTCTCATATTTAGGAACAAATATTTCGAGATTTTAGCCTTGTTTAGGGCTGAAAATTTCGTCCTCCCCTACTATAAATAAGGGTGAGACCCTCGTAAAAAAAAAAAAAAAAAAAAACGGGAAGAGAATCGACGCGAAATTTCTCGACCCGAGAATCGAAACACGAACACACAAACGCAAACCACTCTCCCGAGCGACGGATCAATTCTCTCTAGCCATCTTCGGAGAATTGAAACCGTGGTGCACTGCGAGGTCGACGTGACGATCTCGACGATACCCAACACGACCGCGGGCGACGACGCAATCGACGAGGAGCTGCCACTCGCTTCAAAGTTAATCTCTCACGGGTCTGACCCGCCCTATTACCTGTCAACGTGATTAGAGTTTTCGATCTGAGCTGCGAAGGAACCCGAAAAAAATTTTATTCTGCACCGTATCCCGGGGCGTTGTGTCTCGGGTACAAACCGGGTACCTTTCCCAACAGTAATGTCATGTTGAAGAAGTAGAATGCCTTGTTGAACAAGTTGAATGCCTTATTCACCAAGTCGAATGCCTTGTTGAACGACTCAAATGCCTCCCTTGTTGACCAAGTGGAATGATTTGTTGAACAAGTCGAATGCCTTTTTCACCAAGTAGAATGTCTTGTTGACCAAGTCGAATGCCTTGTTGAACAACTCAAATGCATTCTTGACCAAGTGGAATGCCTCGTTAAACAAGTCGAATACCCTGGTTGACCAAGTCGAAGGCCTTTCCGAACAAGTCGAATGGCTTGTTGAACAACTTTGATGCCATTTGACCAAGTCGAATAACTTGTTGAACAAGTCGAATGCCTTGTTGAACAAGTCGAATGCCTTGGATGCCTTGTTAACCAAGCCGAATGCCCTTTTAAACAAATAGAATGCCTTCTTGAACAACTAGAATGCCTTGTTGACCAAGTCACGCCTTGTTGAACAAGTCGAATGCCTTGCTGAAAAAGTCAAACACCTTGTTGACCAAGTAGAATGCCTTGTTGAACAAGTAAAATGTGTTTTTGAACAAGTCGACCACCTTGGTGAACAAGCCAAATGCCTTGTTGACCAAGTAGTTGGACTTGGTCGAACACCTTGGTGAACAAGTCGAAGGCCTTTTTGGACAAGTCGAATGCCATTTGACCAAGTTGAATGCCTTGTTGAACAACTCAAATGCCTTGCGGACCAAGTCAAACGCCTTGGTTGAACGCCTTGGTCGAAGGCCTCGGTGAACAAGTCGAAGTCCTTTTTGAATAGTAGAATGTCTTGTTGACCAAGTCGAATGCCTTGTTGATCTAGTATGTCTTATTAAACAATTCGAATGCCTTGTTGAACAAGTCGAATGCCTTGTCGACCAAGTAGAATGTCTTGCTGAACAAGACGAATGCCTTGTTGACCAAGTAGAATGTCTTGCTGAACAAGACAAATGCCTTGTTGACCAAGTCATGCCTTGTTGACCAAGTAGAATGCCTTGTAGAACAAGTTGAATACCTTGGTGACAAAGTAGAATGCCTTGTTGACCAAGTCGAATGCCTTTTTGAACAACTCAAATGCCTTGTCGAACAACTTAAATGCTTTGTTAAACAAGTCGAATGTCTTCTTGAACAATTCGAATGCCTTGTTGACCAATTAGATTGGCTCCTTAAACAAGTCGAACACCTTGTTCAACAAGTCGAGTGTCTTGTTGACCAAGTCATGCCTTGTTGACCAAGTGAAATGACTTGTTGAACAAGTCGAATGCCTTGTTGACCAAGTGAAATGACTTGTTGAACAAGTCGAATGCCTTGTTGACCAAGTAATGCCATATTGAAGTAGTCGAATGCCTTGTTGAACAAGTAGAATGCCTTGTTCACAAAGTAATGCCATACTGAAGAAGTCGAATGCTTTGTTGAACAAGTCGAATGCCTTGTTGAACAAGTTAAATACCTTGGTCATAAAGTAGAATGCCTTGTTGACAAAGTCGAATGTCATTCGACCAAGTCGAATGCCATTCGACCAAGTCGAATGCCTCGTTGAACAACTCAGATGCCTTGTTGACCAAGTCGAACGCCTTGGTCGGACGCCTTGGCGAACAAGTTGAAGTCCTTTTTGAACAAGTCGAATGTCTTGTTGACCAAGTCGAATGCCTTGTTGACCTAGTATGTGTTATTAAACAATTCGAATGCCTTGTTGAACAAGTCGAATGGCTTGTTGACCAAGTAGAATGTCTTGCTAAACAAGGCGAATGCCTTGTTGACCAAGTCATGCCTTGTTGTTCAAGTGGAATGCAATGTTCAACAACTAGAATGCCTAGTTGAACAAGTTGAATACCTTGGTTACAAAGTAGAATGCCTTGTTGAACAACTCAAATGTCTTGGTGACCAACTCAAATGCTTTGTTAAACAAGTCGAATGCCTTGTTGAACAAGTTGAATACCTTGGTCATAAAGTAGAATGCCTTGTTGACAAAGTCGAATGCCATTCGACCAAGTCGAATGCCTTGTTGAACAACTCAGATGCCTTGTGGACCAAGTCGAACGCCTTGGTCGAACGCCTTGGTGGAACGCCTTGGTCGAATGCCTTGGTCGAACGCCTTGGTCGGACGGCTTGGTGAACAAGTCGAAGTCCTTTTTGAACAAGTCGAATGTCTTGTTGACCAAGTCGAATGCCTTGTTGACCTAGTATGTCTTATTAAAAATTTCGAATGCCTTGTTGAACAAGTCGAATGGCTTGTTGACCAAGTAGAATGTCTTGCTGAACAAGACGAATGCCTTGTTGACCAAGTCATGCCTTGTTGTTCAAGTGGAATGCATTGTTGAACAAGTAGAATGCCTTGTTGAACAAGTTGAATACCTTGGTTACAAAGTAGAATGCCTTGTTGACCAAGTCGAATGCCTTTTTGAACAACTCAAATGCCATGTTGAACAACTGAAATGCTTTGGTAAACAAGTTGAATGCCTTGTTGACCAATTAGAATGGCTCCTTGAACAAGTCGAACACCTTGTTCAACAAGTCGAATGTCTTGTTGACCAAGTCATGCCTTGTTGACTAAGTGAAATGACTGGTTGAACAAGTCGAATGCCCTGTTGACCAAGTAGTATGCCTTGTTGACCAAGTAATGCCATAAGAAGAAGTCGAATGCCTTGTTGATAAAGTAGAATGCCTTGTTCACAAAGTAATGGCATATTGAAGAAGTCGAATGCCTTGTTGAACAAGTCAAATGCCTTGTTGACCATGTCGAATTCCTTGTTGACCTAGTATGTCTTATTAAACCATTCGAATGCCTTGTTGAACAAGTCGAATGGCTTGTTGACCAAGTAGAATGTCTTGCTGAACAAGACGAATGCCTTGTTGACCAAGTCATGCCTTGTTGTTCAAGTGGAATGCATTGTTGAACAAGTAGAATGCTTTGTTGAACAAGTTGAATACCTTGGTTACAAAGTAGAATGCCTTGTTGAACTACTCAAATGTCGTGTTGACCAACTCAAATTCTTTGTTAAATAGGTACCTTGTTGAACAGGTCGAATGCCTTGTTGACCAATTAGAATGGCTCGTTGAACAAGTCGAACGCCTTGTTCAACAAGTCGAATATCTTATTGACCAAGTCATGCCTTGTTAACCAAGAGGAATGCCTTGTAGAACAAGTAGAATGCTTTGTTAAACAAGTCGAATGCCTTGGTTACAAAGTAGAATGTCTTGTTGAACAAGTAGAATGCCTTGGTTACCAAGTAGAATGCCTTTTTGATGAAGTCGAATGTCTTGTTGAAGAACTCAAATGAGTTGTTGAAAAACTCAAATGCGTTGTTGACCAAGTAGAATGCGTTATTGACCTAGTAGAATGCCTTGCTGAACAAGTCGAATGCCTTGTTAAGAAAGTAGAATGCCTTGTTGACCAAATAATGTCATGTTGAAGAAGTGGAATGCTTGTTGAACAAGTCGAATGCCTTGTTGAACGACTCAAATGCCTCCCTTGTTGACCAAGGGAAATGATTTGTTGAACAAGTCGAACGCCTTGTTGAACAAGTCGAATACCTGGTTGACCAAGTCGAAGGCCTTCCGAAAAGGTCGAATGCCTTGTTGAACAACTTTGATGCCTTATTGACCAAGTAGAATAACTTGTTGAACAAGTCGAATGCCTTGTTGACAAAGAAAAATGCCTTGCTGAACAAGTCAAATACCTTGTTGACAAAGTAAAATGCCTTGTTGAACAAGTTAAATGCCTTTTTCACCAAGTAGAATGTCTTGTTGACCAAGTCGAATGCCTATTGAATAACTCAAATGCCTTATTGACCAAGTGGAATGCCTCGTTAAACAAGTCGAATACCTGGTTGACCAAGTAAGGCCTTTCCGAACAAGTCGAATGCTTTGTTGAACAACTTTGATGCCATATTGACTAAGTAGAATAACTTGTTGAACAAGTCGAATGCCATGTTGACCAAGTAGAATGCCTTGTTGAACAAGTCGAATGCCTTGTTAAATAAGTAGAATGCCTTGGATGCCTTGTTGACCAAGCCGAATGCCCTTTTAAACAAGTAGAATGCCTTCTTGAACAAGTCGAATGCCTTGTTGAACAAGTCGAATGCCTTGTTGAAAACGTCGAACACCTTGTTGACCAAGTAGAATGCCTTGTTGAACAAGTAAAATGTCTTTTTGAACACCAAATATGCCTTGTTGACCAAGTATTGGACTTGGTCGAACTCCTTGGTGAACAAGTCGAAGGCCTTTTTTTAACAAGTCGAATGCCATTTGACCAAGTCGAAAGCCTTGGTGAACAACTCAGATGCCTTGTTGACCAAGTCGAACGCCTTGGTTGAACGACTTGGTTGAACGCCTTGGTGAACAAGTCGAAGTCCTTTTTGACAAGTCGAATGTCTTGTTGACCAAGTCGAATGCCTTGTTGACCTAGTATGTCTAATTAAACAATTCGAATGCCTTGTTGAAAAAGTCGACTGCGTTGTTGACCAAGTAGAATGTCTTGCTGAACAAGACGAATGCCTTGTTGACCAAGTCATGCCTTGTTATTCAAGTGGAATGCCTTGTTGAACAAGTAGAATGCCTTGTTGAACAAGTTGAATACCTTGGTTACAAAGTAGAATGCCTTGTTGACCAAGTACTTGTTGAACAACTCAAATGCCTTGTTGAACAACTCAAATGCTTTTGTTAAACAAGTCGAATGCCTTGTTGAACAAGTGGAATGTCTTGTTGACCCAGTCATGCCTTGTTGACCAAGTGAAATGACTTGTTGAACAAGTCGAATGCCTTGTTGACCAAGTAGAATGCCTTGTTGACCAAGTAATGCCATATTGAAGAAGTCGAATGCCTTGTTGAACAAGTAGAATGCCTTGTTCACAAAGTAATGCCATATTGAAGAAGTCGAATGCCTTGTTGAACAAGTCGAATGCCTTATTGAACAAGTTGAATACCTTGGTCATAAAGTAGAATGCCTTGTTGACAAAGCCGAATGCCATTCGACCAAGCTGAATGCCTTGTTGAACAACTCAGATGCCTTGTGGACCAAGTCGAACGCCTTGGTCGAACGCCTTGGTGGAACGCCTTGGTCGGACGCCTTTGAACAAGTCGAAGTCCTTTTTGAACAAGTCGAATGTCTTGTTGACCAAGTCGAATGCCTTGTTGACCTAATATGTCTTATTAAACAATTCGAATGCCTTGTTGAACAAGTCGAATGGCTTGTTGACCAAGTAGAATGTCTTGCTGAACAAGACGAATGCCTTGTTGACCAAGTCATTCCTTGTTGTTCAAGTGGAATACATTGTTGAACAAGTAGAATGCCTTGTTGAACATGTTGAATACCTTGGTTACAAAGTAGAATGCCTTGTTGACCAAGTCGAATGCCTTTTTGAACAACTCAAATGCCTTGTTGAACAACTCAAATGCTTTGGTAAACAAGTTGAATGCCTCGTTGACCAATTAGAATGGCTCCTTGAACAAGTCGAACACCTTGTTCAACAAGTCGTATGTCTTGTTGACCAAGTCATGCCTTGTTGACTAAGTGAAAGGACTTGTTGAACAAGTCGAATGCCTTGTTGACCAAGTAGTATGCCTTGTTGACCAAGTAATGCCATATTGAAGAAGTCGAATGCATTGTTGAACAAGTAGAATGCCTTGTTCACAAAGTAATGCCATATTGAAGAAGTCGAATGCCTTGTTGACCATGTCGAATGCCTTGTTGACCTAGTATGTCTTATTAAACAATTCGAATGCCTTGTTGAACAAGTCGAATGGCTGGTTGATCAAGTAGAATGTGTTGCTGAACAAGACGAATGCCCTTTTGACCAAGTCATGCCTTGTTGTTCAAGTGGAATGCATTGTTGAACAAGTAGAACGCCTTGTTGAACAAGTTGAATACCTTGGTTACAAAGTAGAATGCCTTGTTGAACAACTCAAATGTCTTGTTGACCTACTCAAATACTTTGTTAAATAGGTGCCTTGTTGAACAAGTCGAATGCCTTGTTGACCAATTAGAATGGCTCGTTGAACAAGTCGAACGCCTTGTTTAACAAGTCGAATATCTTATTGACAAAGTCATGCCTTGTTGACCAAGAGGAATGCGTTGTAGAACAAGTAGAATGCTTTGTTAAACAAGTCGAATGCCTTGGTTACAAAGTAGAATGCCTTGTTGAACAAGTAGAATGCCTTGGTTACCAAGTAGAATGCCTTTTTGATGAAGTCGAATGTCTTGTTGAAGAACTCAAATGAGTTGTTGAAAAACTCAAATGCGTTGTTGACCAAGTAGAATGCGTTATTGACCAAGTTGAATGCCTTGCTGAACAAGTCGAATGCCTTGTTGACAAAGTAGAATGCCTTGTTGACCAAGTAAAGTCATGTTGAAGAAGTGGAATGCTTGTTGAACAAGTCGAATGCCTTGTTGAATGACTCAAATGCCTCCCTTGTTGACCAAGTGTAATGATTTGTTGAACAAGTCGAACGCCTTGTTGAACAAGTCGAATACCTGGTTGACCAAGTCGAAGGCCTTCCGAAAAGGTCGAATGCCTTGTTGAACAACTTTGATGCCTTATTGACCAAGTAGGAATGTTGTTGAACAAGTCGAATGCGTTGTTGACAAAGAAAAATGCCTTGCTGAACAAGTCAAATACCTTGTTGACAAAGTAAAATGCCTTGTTGAACAAGTTAAATGCCTTTTTCACCAAGTAGAATGTCTTGTTGACCAAGTCGAATGCCTATTGAATAACTCAAATGCCTTATTGACTATTTGGAATTGCCTCGTTAAACAAGTCGAATACCTGGTTGACCAAGTAAGGCCTTTCCGAACAAGTCGAATGCTTTGTTGAACAACTTTGATGCCATATTGACTAAGTAGAATAACTTGTTGAACAAGTCGAATGCCTTGTTGAACAAGTCGAATGCCATGTTGACCAAGTAGAATGCCTTGTTGAACAAGTCGAATGCCTTGTTAAACAAGTAGAATGCCTTAGATGCCTTGTTGACCAAGCCGAATGCCCTTTTAAACAAGTAGAATGCCTTCTTCAACAAGTCGAATGCCTTGTTGAACAAGTCGAAAGCCTTGTTGAAAACGTCGAACACCTTGTTGACCAAGTAGAATGCCTTGTTGAACAAGTAAAATGTCTTTTTGAACACCAAATATGCCTTGTTGACCAAGTATTGGACTTGGTCGAACGCCTTGGTGAACAAGTCGAAGGCCTTTTTTGAACAAGTCGAATGCCATTTGACCAAGTCGAAAGCCTTGTTGAACAACTCAGATGCCTTGTTGACCAAGTCGAACGCCTTGGTTGAACGACTTGGTCGAACGCCTTGGTGAACAAGTCGAAGTCCTTTTTGACAAGTCGAATGTCTTGTTGACCAAGTCGAATGCCTTGTTGACCTAGTATGTCTTATTAAACAATTCGAATGCCTTGTTGAAAAAGTCGACTGCCTTGTTGACCAAGTAGAATGTCTTGCTGAACAAGACGAATGCCTTGTTGACCAAGTCATGCCTTGTTGTTCAAGTGGAATGCCTTGTTAAACAAGTAGAATGCCTTGTTGAACAAGTTGAATACCTTGGTTACAAAGTAGAGTGCCTTGTTGACCAAGTCCTTGTTGAACAACTCAAATGCCTTGTTGAACAACTCAAATGCTTTTGTTAAGCAAGTCGAATGCCTTGTTGAACAAGTCGAATGCCTTGTTGACCAATAAGAATGGCTCCTTGAACAAGTCGAACACCTTGTTCAACAAGTCGAATGTCTTGTTGACCAAGTCATGCCTTGTTGACAAAGGGAAATGACTTGTTGAACAAGTCGAATGCCTTGTAGACCAAGTAGAATGCCTTGTTGACCAAGTAATGCCATATTGAAGAAGTCGAATGCATTGTTGAACAACTAGAATGCCTTGTTCACAAAGTAAAGCCATATTGAAGAAGTCGAATGCCTTGTTGAACAAGTCGAATGCCTTGTTGACCATGTCGAATGCCTTGTTGACCTAGTATGTCTTATTAAACAATTAGAATGCGTTGTTGAACAAGTCGAATGGCTTATTGACCAAGTATAATGTCTTGCTGAACAAGACGAATGCCATGTTGACCAAGTCATGCCTTGTTGTTCAAGTGGAATGCATTGTTGAACAAGTAGAATGCTTTGTTGAACAAGTTGAATACCGTGGTGACAAAGTAGAATGCCTTGTTGACCAAGTCCTTGTTGAACAACTCAAATGCCTTGTTGAACAACTCAAATGCTTTTGTTAAACAAGTCGAATGCCTTGTTGAATAAGACGAATGCCTTGTTGACCAAGTCATGCGTTGTTGTTCAAGTGGAATGCATTGTTGAACAAGTAGAATGCCTTGTTGAACAAGTTGAATACCTTGGTTACAAAGTAGAATGCCTTGTTGACCAAGTCGAATGCATTTTTGAACAACTCAAATGCCTTGTTGAACAACTCAAATGCTTTGGTAAACAAGTTGAATGCCCTGTTGACCAATTAGAATGGCTCCTTGAACAAGTCGAACACCTTGTTCAACAAGTCGAATGTCTTGTTGACCAAGTCATGCCTTGTTGACTAAGTGAAACGACTTGTTGAACAAGTCGAATCCCTTGTTGACCAAGTAGTATGCCTTGTTGACCAAGTAATGCCATATTGAAGAAGTCGAAAGCATTGTTGAACAAGTAGAATGCCTTGTTCACAAAGTAATGCCGTATTGAAGAAGTCGAATGCCTTGTTGAACAAGTCGAATGCCTTGATGACCATGTCGAATGCCTTGTTGACCTAGTATGTCTTATTAAACAATTCGAATGCCTTGTTGAACAAGTCGAATGGCTTGTTGACCAAGTAGAATGTCTTGCTGAACAAGACGAATGCCTTGTTCACCAAGTCATGCCTTGTTGTTCAAGTGGAATGCATTGTTGAACAAGTAGAATGCCTTGTTGAACAAGTTGAATACCTTGGTTACAAAGTAGAATGCCTTGTTGAACAACTCAAATGTCTTGTTGTCCAACTCAAATACTTTGTTAAATAGGTGCCTTGTTGAACAAGTCGAATGCCTTGTTGAGCAATTAGAATGGCTCGTTGAACAAGTCGAACGCCTTGTTCAACAAGTCAAATATCTTGTTGACGAAGTCATGCCTTGTTGACCAAGAGTAATGCCTTGTAGAACAAGTAGAATGCTTTGTTAAACAAGTCGAATGCCTTGGTTACAAAGTAGAATGCCTTGTTGAACAAGTAGAATGCCTTGGTTACCAAGTAGAATGCCTTTTTGATGAAGTCGAATGTCTTGTTGAAGAACTCAAATGAGTTGTTGAAAAACTCAAATGCGTTGTTGACCAAGTAGAATGCGTTATTGACCAATTAGAATGCCTTGCTGAACAAGTCGAATGCCTTGTTGACCAAGTAATGGCATGTTGAAGAAGTGGAATGCTTGTTGAACAAGTCGAATGCCTTGTTGAACGACTCAAATGCCTCCCTTGTTGACCAAGTGTAATGATTTGTTGAACAAGTCGAATACCTGGTTCACCAAGTCGAAGGCCTTCCGAAAAGGTCGAATACCTTGTTTAACAACTTTGATGCCTTATTGACCAAGTAGAATTACTTGTTGAACAAGTCGAATGCCTTGTTGACAAAGAAAAATGCCTTGCTGAACAAGTCAAATACCTTGTTGACAAAGGAAAATGCCTTGTTGAACAAGTTAAATGCCTTTTTCACCAAGTAGAATGTCTTGTTGACCAAGTCGAATGCCTATTGAATAACTCAAATGCCTTATTGACCAAGTGGAATGCCTCGTTAAACAAGTCGAATACCTGGTTGACCAAGTAAGGCCTTTCAGAACAAGTCGAATGCTTTGTTGAACAACTTTGATGCCATATTGACTAAGTAGAATAACTTGTTGAACAAGTCGAATGCCTTGTTGAACAAGTCGAATGCCATGTTGACCAAGTAGAATGCCTTGTTGAACAAGTCAAATGCCTTGTTAAACAAGTAGAATGCCTTGTTGAACAAGTAGAATGCCTTGTTGAACAATTTGAATACCTTGGTGACAAAGTAGAATGCCTTGTTGACCAAGTCGAATGCCTTTTTGAACAACTCAAATGCCTTGTCGAACAACTCAAATGCTTTGTTAAACAAGTCGAATGTCTTGTTGAACAAGTCGAATGCCTTGTTGACCAATTAGAATGGCTCCTTGAACAAGTCGAACACCTTGTTGAACAAGTCGAATGTCTTGTAGACCAAGTCATGCCTTGTTGACCAAGTGAAATGACTTGTTGAACAAGTCGAATGCCTTGTTGACCAAGTAGAATGCCTTGTTGACCAAGTAATGCCATATTGAAGAAGTCGAATGCCTTGTTGAACAAGTAGAATGCCTTGTTCACAAAGTAATGCCGTATTGAAGAAGTCGAATGCCTTGTTGAACAAGTCGAATGCCTTGTTGAACAAGTTGAATACCTTGGTCATAAAGTAGAATCCCTTGTGGACAAAGTCGAATGCCATTCGACCAAGTCGAATGCCTTGTTGAACAACTCAGATGCCTTGTGGACCAAGTCGAACGCCTTGGTCGAACGCCTCGGTCGGACGCCTTGGTGAACAAGTAGAAGTCCTTTTTGAACAAGTCGAATGTCTTGTTGACCAAGTCGAATGCCTTCTTGACCTAGTATGTCTTATTAAACAATTCGAATGCCTTGTTGAACAAGTCGAATGGTTTGTTAACCAAGTAGAATGTCTTGCTGAACGAGACGAATGCCTTGTTGACCAAGTCATGCCTTGTTGTTCAAGTGGAATGCATTGTTGAACAAGTAGAATGCCTTGTTGAACAAGTTGAATACGTTGGTGACAAAGTAGAATGCCTTGTTGAACAACTCAAATGTCTTGTTGACCAACTCAAATGCTTTGTTAAACAAGTCGAATGCCTTGTTGAACAAGTCGAATGCCTTGTTGAACAAGTTGAATACCTTGGTCATAAAGTAGAATGCCTTGTTGACAAACTCGAATGCCATTCGACCAAGTCGAATGCCTTGTTGAACAACTCAGATGCCTTGTTGACCAAGTCGAACGGCTTGGTCGAACGCCTTGGTGGAACGCCATGGTCGAACGCCTTGGTCGAACGCTTTGGTCGGACGCCTTGGTGAACAAGTCGAAGTCCTTTTTGAACAAGTCGAATGTCTTGTTGACCAAGTCGAATGCCTTGTTGACCTAATATGTCTTATTAAACAGTTCGAATGCCTTGTTGAACAAGTCGAATGGCTTGTTGACCAAGTAGAATGTCTTGCTGAACAAGACGAATGCCTAATTGACCAAGTCATGCCTTGTTGTTCAAGTGGAATGCATTGTTGAACAAGTAGAATGCCTTGTTGAACAAGTTGAATACCTTGGTTACAAAGTAGAATGCCTTGTTGACCAAGCCGAATGCCTTTTTGAACAACTCAAATGCCATGTTGAACAACTCAAATGCTTTGGTAAACAAGTTGAATGCCTTGTTGACCAATTAGAATGGCTCCTTGAACAAGTCGAACACCTTGTTCAACTAGTCGAATGTCTTGTTGACCAAGTCATGCCTTGTTGACTAAGTGAAATGACTCTGAACAAGTCGAATGCCTTGTTGACCAAGTAGTATGCCTTGTTGACCAAGTAATGCCATATTGAAGAAGTCGAATGCCTTGTTGAACAAGTAGAATGCCTTGTTCACAAAGTAATGCCATATTGAAGAAGTCGAATGCCTTGTTGAACAAGTCGAATGCCTTGTTGACCATGTCGAATGCCTTGTTGACCTAGTATGTCTTATTAAACAATTAGAATGCCTTGTTGAACAAGTCGAATGGCTTGTTGACCAAGTAGAATGTCTTGCTGAACAAGACGAATGCCTTGTTGACCAAGTCATGCCTTGTTGTTCAAGTGGAATGCATTGTTGAACAAGTAGAATGCTTTGTTGAACAAGTTGAATACCTTGGTGACAAAGTAGAATGTCTTGTTGAACAACTCAAATGTCTTGTTGACGAACTCAAATTCTTTGTTAAATAGGTGCCTTGTTGAACAAGTCGAATGCCTTGTTGACCAATTAGAATGGCTCGTTGAACAGTCGAACGCCTTGTTCAACAAGTCGAATATCTTATTGACCAAGTCATGCCTTGTTGACCAAGAGGAATGCCTTGTAGAACAAGTAGAATGCTTTGTTAAACAAGTCGAATGCCTTGGTTACAAAGTAGAATGCCTTGTGGAACAAGTAGAATGCCTTGGTTACCAACTAGAATGCCTTTTTGATGAAGTCGAATGTCTTGTTGAAGAACTCAAATGAGTTGTTGAAAAACTCAAATGCGTTGTTGACCAAGTAGAATGCGTTATTGACCAAGTAGAATGCCATGCTGAACAAGTCGAATGCCTTGTTGACAAAGTAGAATGTCTTGTTGACCAAGTAATGTCATGTTGAAGAAGTGGAATGCTTGTTGAACAAGTCGAATGCCTTGTTGAACGACTCAAATGCCTCCCTTGTTGACCAAGTGTAATGATTGGTTGAACAAGTCGAACGCCTTGTTGAACAAGTCGAATACCTGATTGACCAAGTCGAAAGCCTTCCGAAAAGGTCGAATGCCTTGTTTAACAACTTTGATGCCTTATTTACCAAGTAGAATGACTTGTTGAACAAGTCGAATGCCTTGTTGACAAAGAAAAATGCCTTGCTGAACAAGTCAAATACCTTGTTGACAAAGTAAAATGCCTTGTTGAACAAGTTAAATGCCTTTTTCACCAAGTAGAATGTCTTGTTGACCAAGTCGAATGCCTATTGAATAACTCAAATGCCTTATTGACCAAGTGGAATGCCTCGTTAAACAAGTCGAATACCTGGTTGACCAAGTAAGGCCTTTCCGAACAAGTCGAATGCTTTGTTGAACAACTTTGATGCCATATTGACTAAGTAGAATAACTTGTTGAACAAGTCGAATGCCTTGTTGAACAAGTCGAATGCCATGTTGACCAAGTAGAATGCCTTGTTGAACAAGTCGAATGCCTTGTTAAACAAGTAGAATGCCTTAGATGCCTTGTTGACCAAGCCGAATGCCCTTTTAAACAAGTAGAATGCCTTCCTGAACAAGTCGAATGCCTTGTTGAACAAGTCGAAAGCCTTGTTGAAAACGTCGAACACCTTGTTGACCAAGTAGAATGCCTTGTTGAACAAGTAAAATGTCTTTTTGAACACCAAATATGCCTTGTTAACCAAGTATTGGACTTGGTCGAACGCCTTGGTGAACAAGTCGAAGGCCTTTTTTGAACAAGTCGAATGCCATTTGACCAAGTCGAAAGCCTTGTTGAACAACTCAGATGCCTTGTTGACCAAGTCGAACGCCTTGGTTGAACGACTTGGTCGAACGCCTTGGTGAACAAGTCGAAGTCCTTTTTGACAAGTCGAATGTCTTGTTGACCAAGTCGAATGCCTTGTTGACCTAGTATGTCTTATTAAACAATTCGAATGCCTTGTTGAAAAAGTCGACTGCCTTGTTGACCAAGTAGAATGTCTTGCTGAACAAGACAAATGCCTTGTTGACCAAGTCATGCCTTGTTGTTCAAGTGGAATGCCTTGTTAAACAAGTAGAATGCCTTGTTGAACAAGTTGAATACCTTGGTTACAAAGTAGAGTGCCTTGTTGACCAAGTCCTTGTTGAACAACTCAAATGCCTTGTTGAACAACTCAAATGCTTTTGTTAAGCAAGTCGAATGCCTTGTTGAACAAGTCGAATGCCTTGTTGACCAATAAGAATGGCTCCTTGAACAAGTCGAACACCTTGTTCAACAAGTCGAATGTCTTGTTGACCAAGTCATGCCTTGTTGACAAAGGGAAATGACTAGTTGAACAAGTCGAATGCCTTGTAGACCAAGTAGAATGCCTTGTTGACCAAGTAATGCCATATTAAAGAAGTCGAATGCCTTGTTGAACAAGTAGAATGCCTTGTTCACAAAGTAATGCCGTATTGAAGAAGTCGAATGCCTTGTTGAACAAGTCGAATGCCTTGTTGAACAAGTTGAATACCCTGGTCATAAAGTAGAATCCCTTGTGGACAAAGTCGAATGCCATTCGACCAAGTCGAATGCCTTGTTGAACAACTCAGATGCCTTGTGGACCAAGTCGAACGCCTTGGTCGAACGCCTTGGTCGGACGCCTTGGTGAACAAGTAGAAGTCCTTTTTGAACAAGTCGAATGTCTTGTGGACCAAGTCGAATGCCTTCTTGACCTAGTATGTCTTATTAAACAATTCGAATGCCTTGTTGAACAAGTCGAATGGTTTGTTAACCAAGTAGAATGTCTTGCTGAACGAGACGAATGCCTTGTTGACCAAGTCATGCCTTGTTGTTCAAGTGGAATGCATTGTTGAACAAGTAGAATGCCTTGTTGAACAAGTTGAATACGTTGGTTACAAAGTAGAATGCCTTGTTGAACAACTCAAATGTCTTGTTGACCAACTCAAATGCTTTGTTAAACAAGTCGAATGCCTTGTTGAACAAGTCGAATGCCTTGTTGAACAAGTTGAATACCTTGGTCATAAAGTAGAATGCCTTGGTGACAAACTCGAATGCCATTCGACCAAGTCGAATGCCTTGTTGAACAACTCAGATGCCTTGTTCACCAAGTCGAACGGCTTGGTCGAACGCCTTGGTGGAACGCCATGGTCGAACGCCTTGGTCGAACGCTTTGGTCGGATGCCTTGGTGAACAAGTCGAAGTCCTTTTTGAACAAGTCGAATGTCTTGTTGACCAAGTCGAATGCCTTGTTGACCTAGTATGTCTTATTAAACAGTTCGAATGCCTTGTTGAACAAGTCGAATGGCTTGTTGACCAAGTAGAATGTCTTGCTGAACAAGACGAATGCCTAATTGACCAAGTCATGCCTTGTTGTTCAAGTGGAATGCATTGTTGAACAAGTAGAATGCCTTGTTGAACAAGTTGAATACCTTGGTTACAAAGTAGAATGCCTTGTTGACCAAGCCGAATGCCTTTTTGAACAACTCAAATGCCATGTTGAACAACTCAAATGCTTTGGTAAACAAGTTGAATGCCTTGTTGACCAATTAGAATGGCTCTTTGAACAAGTCGAACACCTTGTTCAACTAGTCGAATGTCTTGTTGACCAAGTCATGCCTTGTTGACTAAGTGAAATGACTCTGAACAAGTCGAATGCCTTGTTGACCAAGTAGTATGCCTTGTTGACCAAGTAATGCCATATTGAAGAAGTCGAATGCCTTGTTGAACAAGTAGAATGCCTTGTTCACGAAGTAATGCGATATTGAAGAAGTCGAATGCCTTGTTGAACAAGTCGAATGCCTTGTTGACCATGTCGAATGCCTTGTTGACCTAGTATGTCTTATTAAACAATTAGAATGCCTTGTTGAACAAGTCGAATGGCTTGTTGACCAAGTAGAATGTCTTGCTGAACAAGACGAATGCCTTGTTGACCAAGTCATGCCTTGTTGTTCAAGTGGAATGCGTTGTTGAACAAGTAGAATGCTTTGTTGAACAAGTTGAATACCTTGGTGACAAAGTAGAATGTCTTGTTGAACAACTCAAATGTCTTGTTGACGAACTCAAATTCTTTGTTAAATAGGTGCCTTGTTGAACAAGTCGAATGCCTTGTTGACCAATTAGAATGGCTCGTTGAACAAGTCGAACGCCTTGTTCAACAAGTCGAATATCTTATTGACCAAGTCATGCCTTGTTGACCAAGAGGAATGCCTTGTAGAACAAGTGGAATGCTTTGTTAAACAAGTCGAATGCCTTGGTTACAAAGTAGAATGCCTTGTTGAACAAGTAGAATGCCTTGGTTACCAACTAGAATGCCTTTTGATGAAGTCGAATGTCTTGTTGAAGAACTCAAATGAGTTGTTGAAAACTCAAATGCGTTGTTGACCAAGTAGAATGCGTTATTGACCAAGTAGAATGCCTTGCTGAACAAGTCGAATGCCTTGTTGACAAAGTAGAATGCCTTGTTGACCAAGTAATGTCATGTTGAAGAAGTGGAATGCTTGTTGAACAAGTCGAATGCCTTGTTGAACGACTCAAATGCCTCCCTTGTTGACCAAGTGTAATGATTGGTTGAACAAGTCGAACGCCTTGTTGAACAAGTCGAATACCTGATTGACCAAGTCGAAGGCCTTCCGAAAAGGTCGAATGCCTTGTTTAACAAATTTGATGCCTTATTTACCAAGTGGAATGACTTGTTGAACAAGTCGAATGCCTTGTTGACAAAGAAAAATGCCTTGTTGAACAAGTTAAATGCCTTTTTCACCAAGTAGAATGTCTTGTTGACCAAGTCGAATGCCTATTGAATAACTCTAATGCCTTATTGACCAAGTGGAATGCCTCGTTAAACAAGTCGAATACCTGGTGGACCAAGTATGGCCTTTCCGAACAAGTCGAATGCTTTGTTGAACAACTTTGATGCCATATTGACTAAGTAGAATAACTTGTTGAACAAGTCGAATGCCTTGTTGAACAAGTCGAATGCCATGTTGACCAAGTAGAATGCCTTGTTGAACAAGTCGAATGCCCTGTTAAACAAGTAGAATGCCTTGGATGCCTTGTTGACCAAGCCGAATGCCCTTTTAAACAAGTAGAATGCCTTCTTGAACAAGTCGAATGCCTTGTTGAACAAGTCGAATGCCTTGTTGAAAACGTCGAACACCTTGTTGACCAAGTAGAATGCCTTGTTGAACAAGTAAAATGTCTTTTTGAACACCAAATATGCCTTGTTGACCAAGTATTGGACTTGGTCGAACGCCTTGGTGAACAAGTCGAAGGCCTTTTTTGAACAAGTCGAATGCCATTTGACCAAGTCGAAAGCCTTGTTGAACAACTCAGATGCATTGTTGACCAAGTCGAACGCCTTGGTTGAACGACTTGGTCGAACGCCTTGGTGAACAAGTCGAAGTCCTTTTTGACAAGTCGAATGTCTTGTTGACCAAGTCGAATGCCTTGTTGACCTAGTATGTCTTATTAAACAATTCGAATGCCTTGTTGAAAAAGTCGACTGCCTTGTTGACCAAGTAGAATGTCTTGCTGAACAAGACGAATGTCTTGTTGACCAAGTCATGCCTTGTTGTTCAAGTGTTATGCCTTGTTGAACAAGTAGAATGCCTTGTTGAACAAGTTGAATACCTTGGTTACAAAGTAGAATGCCTTGTTGACCAAGTCCTTGTTGAACAACTCAAACGCCTTGTTGAACAACTCAAATGCTTTTGTTAAACAAGTCGAATGCCTTGTTGAACAATTCGAATGCCTTGTTGACCAATTAGAAATGCTCTTGAAGAAGTCGAACACCTTGTTCAACAAGTCGAATGTCTTGTTGACCAAGGGAAATGACTTGTTGAACAAGTCGAATGCCTTGTTGACCAAGTAGAATGCCTTGTTGACCAAGTAATGCCATATTGAAGAAGTCGAATGCCTTGTTGAACAAGTAGAATGCCTTGTTCACAAAGTAATGCCATATTGAAGAAGTCGAATGCATTGTTGAACAAGTCAAATGCCTTGCTGAACAAGTTGAATACCATGGTCATAAAGTAGAATGCCTTGTTGACAAAGTCGAATGCCATTCGACCAAGTCGAATGCCTTGTTAAACAACACAGATGCCTTGTGGACCAAGTCGAACGCCTTGGTCGAACGCCTTGGTGGAACGCCTTGGTCGGACGCCTTGGTGAACAAGTCGAAGTCCTTTTTGAACAAGTCGAATGTCTTGTTGACCAAGTCGAATGCCTTGTTGACCTAGTATGTCTTATTAAACAATTCGAATGCCTTGTTGAACAAGTCGAATGGCTTGTTGACCAAGTAGAATGTCTTGCTGAACAAGACGAATGCCTTGTTGACCAAGTCATGCCTTGTTGTTCAAGTGGAATGCCTTGTTGAACAAGTAGAATGCCTTGTTGAACAAGTTGAATACCATGTTTACAAAGTAGAATGCCTTGTTGACCAAGTCCTTGTTGAACAACTCAAATGCCTTGTTGAACAACTCAAATGCTTTGTTAAACAAGTCGAATGCCTTGTTGAACAAGTCGAATGCCTTGTTGACCAATTAGAATGGCTCGTTGAACAAGTCGAACGCCTTGTTCAACCAGTCGAATATCTTATTGACCAAGTCATGCCTTGTTGACCAAGAGGAATGCCTTGTAGAACAAGTAGAATGCTTTGTTAAACAAGTCGAATGGCTTGGTTACAAAGTAGAATGCCTTGTTGAACAAGTAGAATGCCTTGGTTACCAACTAGAATGCCTTTTTGATGAAGTCGAATGTCTTGTTGAAGAACTCAAATGAGTTGTTGAAAAACTCAAATGCGTTGTTGACCAAGTAGAATGCGTTATTGACCAAGTAGAATGCCTTGCTGAACAAGTCGAATGCCTTGTTGACAAAGTAGAATGCCTTGTTCACCAACTAATGTCATGTTGAAGAAGTGGAATGCTTGTTGAACAAGTCGAATGCCTTGTTGAACGACTCAAATGCCTCCCTTGTTGACCAAGTGTAATGATTGGTTGAACAAGTCGAACGCCTTGTTGAACAAGTCGAATACCTGATTGACCAAGTCGAAGGCCTTCCGAAAAGGTCGAATGCCTTGTTTAACAAATTTGATGCCTTATTTACCAAGTGGAATGACTTGTTGAACAAGTCGAATGCCTTGTTGACAAAGAAAAATGCCTTGTTGAACAAGTTAAATGCCTTTTTCACCAAGTAGAATGTCTTGTTGACCAAGTCGAATGCCTATTGAATAACTCTAATGCCTTATTGACCAAGTGGAATGCCTCGTTAAACAAGTCGAATACCTGGTGGACCAAGTATGGCCTTTCCGAACAAGTCGAATGCTTTGTTGAACAACTTTGATACCATATTGACTAAGTAGAATAACTTGTTGAACAAGTCGAATGCCTTGTTGAACAAGTCGAATGCCATGTTGACCAAGTAGAATGCCTTGTTGAACAAGTCGAATGCCCTGTTAAACAAGTAGAATGCCTTCTTGAACAAGTCGAATGCCTTGTTGAACAAGTCGAATGCCTTGTTGAAAACGTCGAACACCTTGTTGACCAAGTAGAATGCCTTGTTGAACAAGTAAAATGTCTTTTTGAACACCAAATATGCCTTGTTGACCAAGTATTGGACTTGGTCGAACGCCTTGGTGAACAAGTCGAAGGCCTTTTTTGAACAAGTCGAATGCCATTTGACCAAGTCGAAAGCCTTGTTGAACAACTCAGATGCATTGTTGACCAAGTCGAACGCCTTGGTTGAACGACTTGGTCGAACGCCTTGGTGAACAAGTCGAAGTCCTTTTTGACAAGTCGAATGTCTTGTTGACCAAGTCGAATGCCTTGTTGACCTAGTATGTCTTATTAAACAATTCGAATGCCTTGTTGAAAAAGTCGACTGCCTTGTTGACCAAGTAGAATGTCTTGCTGAACAAGACGAATGCCTTGTTGACCAAGTCATGCCTTGTTGTTCAAGTGGAATGCCTTGTTGAACAAGTAGAATGCCTTGTTGAACAAGTTGAATACCTTGGTTACAAAGTAGAATGCCTTGTTGACCAAGTCCTTGTTGAACAACTCAAACGCCTTGTTGAACAACTCAAATGCTTTTGTTAAACAAGTCGAATGCCTTGTTGAACAATTCGAATGCCTTGTTGACCAATTAGAAATGCTCTTGAAGAAGTCGAACACCTTGTTCAACAAGTCGAATGTCTTGTTGACCAAGTCATGCCTTGTTGACCAAGGGAAATGACTTGTTGAACAAGTCGAATGCCTTGTTGACCAAGTAGAATGCCTTGTTGACCAAGTAATGCCATATTGAAGAAGTCGAATGCCTTGTTGAACAAGTAGAATGCCTTGTTCACAAAGTAATGCCATATTGAAGAAGTCGAATGCATTGTTGAACAAGTCAAATGCCTTGCTGAACAAGTTGAATACCATGGTCATAAAGTAGAATGCCTTGTTGACAAAGTCGAATGCCATTCGACCAAGTCGAATGCCTTGTTAAACAACACAGATGCCTTGTGGACCAAGTCGAACGCCTTGGTCGAACGCCTTGGTGGAACGCCTTGGTCGAACGCCTTGGTCGGACGCCTTGGTGAACAAGTCGAAGTCCTTTTTGAACAAGTCGAATTTCTTGTTGACCAAGTCGAATGCCTTGTTGACCTAGTATGTCTTATTAAACAATTCGAATGCCTTGTTGAACAAGTCGAATGGCTTGTTGACCAAGTAGAATGTCTTGCTGAAAAGACGAATGCCTTGTTGACCAAGTCATGCCTTGTTGTTCAAGTGAATGCCTTGTTGAACAAGTAGAATGCCTTGTTGAACAAGTTGAATACCATGTTTACAAAGTAGAATGCCTTGTTGACCAAGTCCTTGTTGAACAACTCAAATGCCTTGTTGAACAACTCAAATGCGTTGTTAAACAAGTCGAATGCCTTGTTGAACAAGTCGAATGCCTTGTTGACCAATTAGAATGGCTCGTTGAACAAGTCGAACGCCTTGTTCAACCAGTCGAATATCTTATTGACCAAGTCATGCCTTGTTGACCAAGAGGAATGCCTTGTAGAACAAGTAGAATGCTTTGTTAAACAAGTCGAATGCCTTGGTTACAAAGTAGAATGCCTTGTTGAACAAGTAGAATGCCTTGGTTACCAACTAGAATGCCTTTTTGATGAAGTCGAATGTCTTGTTGAAGAACTCAAATGAGTTGTTGAAAAACTCAAATGCGTTGTTGACCAAGTAGAATGCGTTATTGACCAAGTAGAATGCCATGCTGAACAAGTCGAATGCCTTGTTGACAAAGTAGAATGCCTTGTTGACCAAGTAATGTCATGTTGAAGAAGTGGAATGCTTGTTGAACAAGTCGAATGCCTTGTTGAACGACTCAAATGCCTCCCTTCTTGACCAAGTGTAATGATTGGTTGAACAAGTCGAACGCCTTGTTGAACAAGTCGAATACCTGATTGACCAAGTCGAAGGCCTTCCGAAAAGGTCGAATGCCTTGTTTAACAACTTTGATGCCTTATTTACCAAGTAGAATGACTTGTTGAACAAGTCGAATGCCTTGTTGACAAAGAAAAATGCCTTATAGAACAAGTTAAATGCCTTTTTCACCAAGTAGAATGTCTTGTTGACCAAGTCGAATGCCTATTGAATAACTCTAATGCCTTATTGACCAAGTGGAATGCCTCGTTAAACAAGTCGAATATCTGGTTGACCAAGGATGGCCTTTCCGAACAAGTCGAATGCTTTGTTGAACAACTTTGATGCCATATTGACTATGTAGAATAACTTGTTGAACAAGTCGAATGCCTTGTTGAACAAGTCGAATGCCTTGTTGACCAAGTAGAATGCCTTGTTGAACAAGTCGAATGCCTTGTTAAACAAGTAGAATGCCTAGGATGCCTTGTTGACCAAGCCGAATGCCCTTTTAAACAAGTAGAATGCCTTCTTGAACAAGTCGAATGCCTTGTTGAACAAGTCGAATGCCTTGTTGAAAACGTCGAACACCTTGTTGACCAAGTAGAATGCCTTGTTGAACAAGTAAAATGTCTTTTTGAACACCAAATATGCCTTGTTGACCAAGTATTGGACTTGGTCGAACGCCTTGGTGAACAAGTCGAAGGCCTTTTTTGAACAAGTTGAATGCCATTTGACCAAGTCGAAAGCCTTGTTGAACAACTCAGATGCCTTGTTGACCAAGTCGAACGCCTTGGTTGAACGACTTGGTCGAACGCCTTGGTGAACAAGTCGAAGTCCTTTTTGACAAGTCGAATGTCTTGTTGACCAAGTCGAATGCCTTGTTGACCTAGTATGTCTTATTAAACAATTCGAATGCCTTGTTGAAAAAGTCGACTGCCTTGTTGACCAAGTAGAATGTCTTGCTGAACAAGACGAATATCTTGTTGACCAAGTTATGCCTTGTTGTTCAAGTGGAATGCCTTGTTGAACAAGTAGAATGCCTTGTTGAACAAGTTGAATACCTTGGTTACAAAGTAGAATGCCTTGTTGACCAAGTCCTTGTTGAACAACTCAAACGCCTTGTTGAACAACTCAAATGCTTTTGTTAAACAAGTCGAATGCCTTGTTGAACAAGTCGAATGCCTTGTTGACCAATTAGAAATGCTCCTTGAACAAGTCGAACACCTTGTTCAACAAGTCGAATGTCTTGTTGACCAAGTCATGTCTTGTTGACCAAGGGAAATGACTTGTTGAACAAGTCGAATGCCTTGTTGACCAAGTAGAATGCCTTGTTGACCAAGTAATGCCATATTGAAGAAGTCGAATGCATTGTTGAACAAGTAGAATGCCTTGTTCACAAAGTAATGCCATATTGAAGAAGTCGAATGCATTGTTGAACAAGTCAAATGCCTTGTTGAACAAGTTGAATACCTTGGTCATAAAGTAGAATGCCTTGTTGACAAAGTCGAATGCCATTCGACCAAGTCGAATGCCTTGTTAAACAACACAGATGCCTTGTTGACCAAGTCGAACGCCTTGGTCGAACGCCTTGGTGGAACGCCTTGGTCGGACGCCTTGGTGAACAAGTCGAAGTCCTTTTTGAACAAGTCGAATGTCTTGTTGACCAAGTCGAATGCCTTGTTGACCTAGTATGTCTTATTAAACAATTCGAATGCCATGTTGAACAAGTCGAATGGCTTGTTGACCAAGTAGAATGTCTTGCTGAACAAGACGAATGCCTTGTTGACCAAGTCATGCCTTGTTGTTCAAGTGGAATGCCTTGTTGAACAAGTAGAATGCCTTGTTGAACAAGTTGAATACCTTGTTTACAAAGTAGAATGCCTTGTTGACCAAGTCCTTGTTGAACAACTCAAATGCCTTGTTGAACAACTCAAATGCTTTGTTAAACAAGTCGAATGCCTTGTTGAACAAGTCGAATGCCTTGTTGACCAATTAGAATGGCTCGTTGAACAAGTCGAACGCCTTGTTCAACCAGTCGAATATCTTATTGACCAAGTCAGGCCTTGTTGACCAAGAGGAATGCCTTGTAGAACAAGTAGAATGCTTTGTTAAACAAGTCGAATGCGTTGGTTACCAAGTAGAATGCCTTTTTGATGAAGTCGAATGTCTTGTTGAAGAACTCAAATGAGTTGTTGAAAAACTCAAATGCGTTGTTGACCAAGTAGAATGCGTTATTGACCAAGTAGAATGACTTGCTGAACAAGTCGAATGCCTTGTTGACAAAGTAGAATGCCTTGTACACCAACTAATGTCATGTTGAAGAAGTGGAATGCTTGTTGAACAAGTCGAATGCCTTGTTGAACGACTCAAATGCCTCCCTTGTTGACCAAGTGTAATGATTTGTTGAACAAGTCGAACGCCTTGAACAAGTCGAATACCTGGTTCACCAAGTCGAAGGCCTTCCGAAAAGGTCGAATGCCTTGTTTAACAACTTTGATGCCTTATTGACCAAGTAGAATGACTTGTTGAACAAGTCGAATGCCTTGTTGACAAAGAAAAATGCCTTGCTGAACAAGTCAAATACCTTGTTGACAAAGTAAAATGCCTTGTTGAACAAGTTAAATGCCTTTTTCACCTAGTAGAATGTCTTGTTGACCAAGTCGAATGCCTATTGAATAACTCAAATGCCTTATTGACCAAGTGGAATGCCTCGTTAAACAAGTCGAATACCTGGTTGACCAAGTAAGGCCTTTTCGAACTAGTCGAATGCTTTGTTGAACAACTTTGATGCCATATTGACTAAGTAGAATAACTTGTTGAACAAGTCGAATGCCTTGTTGAACAAGTCGAATGCCATGTTGACCTAGTAGAATGCCTTGTTGAACAAGTCAAATGCCTTGTTAAACAAGTAGAATGCCTTGGATGCCTTGTTGACCAAGCCGAATGCCCTTTTAAACAAGTAGAATGCCTTCTTCAACAAGTCGAATGCCTTGTTGAACAAGTCGAATGCCTTGTTGAAAACGTCGAACACCTTGTTGACCAAGTAGAATGCCTTGTTGAACAAGTAAAATGTCTTTTTGAACACCAAATATGCCTTGTTGACCAAGTATTGGACTTGGTCGAACACCTTGGTGAACAAGTCGAAGGCCTTTTTTTAACAAGTCGAATGCCATTTGACAAAGTCGAAAGCCTTGTTGAACAACTCAGATGCCTTGTTGACCAAGTCGAACGCCTTGGTTGAACGACTTGGTTGAACGACTTGGTTGAACGACTTGGTCGAACGCCTTGGTGAACAAGTCGAAGGTCTTGTTGACCAAGTCGAATGCCTTGTTGACCTAGTTTGTCTTATTAAACAATTCGAATGCCTTGTTGAAAAAGTCGACTGCCTTGTTGACCAAGTAGAATGTCTTGCTGAACAAGACGAATGCCTTGTTGACCAAGTCATGCCTTGTTGTTCAAGTGGAATGCCTTGTTGAACAAGTAGAATGCCTTGTTGAACAAGTTGAATACCTTGTTTACAAAGTAGTTAGCCTTGTTGACCAAGTCCTTGTTGAACAACTCAAATGCCTTGTTTAACAACTCAAATGCTTTGTTAAACAAGTCGAATGTCTTGTTGAACAAGTCGAATGCCTTGTTGACCAATTAGAATGGCTCGTTGAACAAGTCGAACGCCTTGTTCAACCAGTCGAATATCTTATTGACCAAGTCATGCCTTGTTGACCAAGAGGAATGCCTTGTAGAACAAGTAGAATGCTTTGTTAAACAAGTCGAATGCCTTGGTTACAAAGTAGAATGCCTTGTTGAACAAGTAGAATGCCTTGGTTACCAACTAGAATGCATTTTTGATGAAGTCGAATGTCTTGTTGAAGAACTCAAATGAGTTGTTGAAAAACTCAAATGCGTTGTTGACCAAGTAGAATGCGTTATTGACCAAGTAGAATGCCTTGCTGAACAAAGTCGAATGCCTTGTTGACAAAGTAGAATGCCTTGTTGACCAAGTAATGTCATGTTGAAGAAGTGGAATGCTTGTTGAACAAGTCGAATGCCTTGTTAAACGACTCAAATGCCTCCCTTGTTGACCAAGGGTAATGATTTGTTGAACAAGTCGAATGCCTTGAACAAGTCGAATGTCTTGTTGACCAAGTCCTGCCTTGTTGACCAAGGGAAATGACTTGTTGAACAAGTCGAATGCCTTGTTGACAAAGTAGAATGCCTTGTTGACCAAGTAATGCCATATTGAAGAAGTCGAATGCCTTGTTGAACAAGTAGAATGCCTTGTTCACAAAGTAATGCCATATTGAAGAAGTCGAATGCCTTGTTGAACAAGTCGAATGCCTTGTAGAACAAGGTAATACCTTGGTCATAAAGTAGAATGCCTTGTTGACAAAGTCGAATGCCATTCGACCAAGTCGAATGCTTTGTTGAACAACTCAGATGCTTTGTTGACCAAGTTGAACGCCTTGGTGGAACGCCTTGGTCGAACGCCTTGGTCGGACGCCTAGGTGAACAAGTCGAAGTCCTTTTTGAACAAGTCGAATGTCTTGTTGACCAAGTCGAATGCCTTGTTGACCTAGTATGTCTTATTAAACAATTCGAATGCCTTGTTGAACAAGTCGAATGGCTTGTTGACCAAGTAGAATGTCTTGCTGAACAAGACGAATGCCTTGTTGACCAAGTCATGCCTTGTTGTTCTAGTGGAATGCATTGTTGAACAAGTAGAATGCCTTGTTGAACAAGTTGAATACATTGGTTACAAAGTAGAATGCCTTGTTGACCAAGTCGAATGCCTTTTTGAACAACTGAAATGCCTTGTTGAACAACTCAAATGCTTTGGTAAACAAGTTGAATGCCTTGTTGACCAATTAGAATGGCTCCTTGAACAAGTCGAACACCTTGTTTAACAAGTCGAATGTCTTGTTGACCAAGTCATGCCTTGTTGACTAAGTGAAATGACTTGTTGAACAAGTCGAATGCCTTGTTGACCAAGTAGTATGCCTTGTTGACCAAGTAGTGCCATATTGAAGAAGTCGAATGCATTGTTGAACAAGTAGAATGCCTTTTTCACAAAGTAATGCCACATTGAAGAAGTCGAATGCCTTGTTGACCATGTCGAATGCCTTGTTGACCTAGTATGTCTTATTAAACAATTCGAATGCCTTGTTGAACAAGTCGAATGGCATGCTGACCAAGTAGAATGCCCTGTTGAACAAGTCGAATGCCTTGTTAAACAAGTAGAATGCCTTGGATGCCTTGTTGACCAAGCTGAATGCCCTTTTAAACAAGTAGAATGCCTTCTTGAACAAGTCGAATGCCTTGTTGAACAAGTCGAATGCCTTGTTGAAAACGTCGAACACCTTGTTGACCAAGTAGAATGCCTTGTTGACCAAGTAAAATGTCTTTTTGAACACCAAATATGCCTTGTTGACCAAGTATTGGACTTGGTCGAACGCCTTGGTGAACAAGTCGAATGCCTTTTTTGAACAAGTCGAATGCCATTTGACCAAGTCGAAAGCCTTGTTGAACAACTCAGATGCCTTGTTGACCAAGTCGAACGCCTTGGTTGAACGACTTGGTCGAACGCCTTGGTGAACAAGTCGAAGTCCTTTTTGACAAGTCGAATGTCTTGTTGACTAAGTCGAATGCCTTGTTGACATAGTATGTCTTATTAAATAATTCGAATGCCTTGTTGAAAAAGTTGACTGCCTTGTTGACCAAGTAGAATGTCTTGCTGAACAAGACGAATGCCTTGTTGACCAAGTCATGCCTTGTTGTTCAAGTGGAATGCCTTGTTGTTCAAGTGGAATGCCTTGTTGAACAAGTAGAATGTCTTGGTTACAAAGTAGAATGCCTTGTTGACCAAGTCCTTGTTGAACAACTCAAATGCTTTGTTAAACAAGTCGAATGCCTTGTTGAACAAGTCGAATGCCTTATTGACCAATTAGAATGGCTCGTTGAACAAGTCGAACACCTTGTTCAACAAGTCGAATGTCTTGTTGACCTAGTCATGCCTTGTTGACCAAGTGAAATGACTTGTTTTTTTTGGGGGTAAGTTCACTAAATAAAAATGAGATACAGCGCAGCGCTTATGAGAGGAAACCATGACGCACAAATCCAGTGACATGCCACTAGAAACATCACCAAACTATGGCCTACATAATACAACTGAAAAACCAAAGTAACAATACAACTACCTAGCAATACGCCACAGGCGGCGCAAGGCACAATACTGCAGCTCAAAATTATGCGGAAGTAACGACAACTGTATAATGAGGATGCCAATGAGATCCTCAATGATCTGCTCGGGTTGTCTCTTCCGGCCATCTATCCATCGATGATTACGCTCTGCCCAAATATGATATATAACCGAAGATAACACATGTCGATAGGCAAGATTGTGGAGATGCTTGACTTTCCAACGTAAAGCTGCCCACCGAATTCCCATCTGCCAGTCCCGATAAGGCCATAGAAACCTTAACTTTTGCCTGAGTAATCGCATACACCTGGTGGCATAAGTACAATCAAAGAAAGGGTGATTAACAGTCTCAATAGTACCCCTATCACACAAAAGACATGTGCTCGAAGAAGCCTTAAGAGCAACCCAAGGCTTATCTCTGGTGGCTAGTCTTTCTCGAATAGTAAGCCACAAGATGATCTCGTGGCGGGGGACGCGTAGCACATCCCCGAATAGGGCTGCCCAATGAACCGTGGGTCGTCGCAACCGAATAGCATCCCGAGCTGATTTAGTGGTAAATAGACCGCTAGGAGAACGAATCCAACGCTACGAATCCTCCACTATCGGATGTACAGCTGGGAGCATGGGCTCTATCATCATGAACTCCGTCGACGACTGTGCATGCCAGCACCATCCCTCATTATCAGTGACCTGGCACAGCTTCGCGTCAGCAGGAAGACCCATAACCATAGGCCCCCGGGGGAAACGCGTCATAAGCGATTTGGAGTAAACCCATGGATCTTGCCACAACCAGATATTCTCTCCATTACCAACCCGAAAGCATATCAAAGATCGTAACAAGGGGCGTAGCTTAAGGAGTAGCTTCCAACTCCAAGCTGACTGTGTTGTCGCCGAGATAGTCCAAATGGATCGATTATGCAACCTCGTTCGGAGAAGCCACGATACCCAGATTGAGTGAGGGTTCTTTATCAGAATACTCCAGAGGTGCTTAAGAAGGAGGACTTTATTCATCCGCTAATGACCGAATGCCCAACCCTCCCTCGCTCACCGGGACACAAATATCAACCCAAGCGACCTTAGCAGCCGATCCCGCCCAGAGGAAGCGCCGCGTATCCACTGCTCTACCGCCTGGACCACCCCTTTTGGCAACAAAAACACACCAGACCAGTATATGTACAGCGCTAATTGCACCCGCCCTGCATAAGATAGAGACCGGTTCAACCAGGATCCTAGTCGTTGGTCAAGGCGATGAATCAGGGGGGCACAATCTTGAATAGTTAGCCGCAATATAACTAACGGTACGCCTAGATACCTCACCGGAAGATGGCCCAACTGATATTCCATGATAGAGTGAATCAATGCCTGACTGCCACTCGCACGTTTGGATAGGAACATCTCTCTTACCCGGATTAGCCCGTAATCCAGATAATGACTCAAATTCCTCCAACCCGTCTCTAATGGTCTGAACCGATGCAGCATCAGCATGGCTGAATAGAAGAAGATCATCAGCAAACATGAGCATGAAAATCTGGGCCGCCTCGCAGCGCCAATGATAGGTAAATCTCCCCTCCGAAATTATCTTATTTCGGAGAATCTCATGAAGGACTTCCATAACCAACGTAAATAAATATGGAGAAATAGGATCCCCTTGTCGAAGACCTTGTCTTCCCGGAAAGAAACCCTCGGCCCCACCATTAATATTGATCGAGAAATATGTAGTCGTCAAGCACGCTCTAATCCATGTAACAAACGGCATCGGGAATTCCATAGCATCGAGTGTTGGGAAAGGTACCCGGTTTGTACCCGAGACGCAACGCCCCGGGATACGGTGCGGAATAAAATTTTTTCTGGGTTCCTTCGCAGCTCGGATCGAAAACTCTAATCACGTTGACACGTAATAGGGCGGGTCATACCCGTGATAGATTACCTTTGAAGCGAGTGGCAGCTCCTCGTCGATTGCGTCGTCGGCCGCGGTCGTGTCGGGTATCGTCTAGATCGTCACGCCGACCTCGCAGTGTACCACGGTTTCGATTCTACGAAGATGGCTAGAGAGAATTGATCCGTCGCTCGGGAGAGTGGTTTGCGTTTGTGTGTTCGTGTTTCGATTCTCGGGTCGAGAAATTTCGCGTCGATTCTCTTCCCGTGTCTTTTTCTTTGACGAGGGTCTCACCCTTATTTATAGTAGGGGAGGACGAAATTTTCAGCCCTAAACAAGGCTAAAATCAATATTTGTTCCTAAATATGAGAGATTTTCTTGCCAAAATATCTCTCCTAATTGAATTCAAAATTCTATTAAAGGAACATACTATAAATAGAAAACTAACTAAGATATTAAAATATCTTCAAATATGGTAAATAAATTTCGAAATTTATATAAAATATAAATTCGAATTTTAGTTTTAATAAATAATATTCCAAATATTTTTATTACCATATTTGTAAATTACAAAAATACCCTTTAAGGCATTTTTCGAATTTCTCGGCTTAGGGTTGAATTTCAATTCTTCCCTCAAGTCTTTCTAAGCACTTAGCCAAGCCTAAGTCTTAAAGTTAGTTTCATATGAAGTCCGACTTCGGTCCACTTAATGATCCCGAGGCCCAATAAGGTGTGGCATAACGACCCGAGGCCCGTTAAGGCCCAAAACACAATCTCTCCTTCTCGGTACACATTGATGATCCTTTTTAAGCCCGACTCTCTAGGTTCGACTCAATCGGCAAGGGAGGAATCCAAGAGTCCGGTAGGTGCCTAGCCAATCCCGCAGTACCGGACAGATCCCGACTTGAGCACGAATTTCGAACTAGTCTCATTCCAGAACCTAACTATAGATTATAGTACTACGTACAAACCCTTCAGCTGTGTCCCGATCGAGTGAGAGCCATGGTATTTGTCAAACTCACTAAACTCGATACTATGATAAATGACACGAGGCAAATTACCAAACTACCCTCCATGTCTAACATGAGTTAGTTTAATACCTTGGCCAAGGATTTTGTAATTTCCCGTCGTCATTCTCATAGGACACTTGTCTCGATTACTTGCGAGACTGTGAATCCGTACTCGGCGGTCTAAGCCGGCAATCAAATATCCATCAAGACCGCATTGTCCCGCTGACCCATGCAATAGCAAATCGGATCTAGCGAAACCAGTGATAGTCAAGACTTCAAAGTCCACTCCGTCAAAACCCCTTTCGGTCTAAGGTTCAAGCAGACTACTATAGTTTTTGTCGTCGATCATTGACACTCCTTGAGTAATAAGCCATGTTTGATCGTACGACCTGCGAGTCAGTGTCCATGAAACGATTCAATCCCTTGATTCGACTCGTATCACAAGTCATGACTTCCGCTTCCTAGCGGTATATCGGCACACGATAAGTCATCTACAAATAAGCCATGATTGGTTTTCCAGCACCCAACTGAAACCTAAGGCTTATGGACATTTTATGTTCGAGGTTAAGAGTCCACTGGTGCCTTCCTCTCTCGTACCCATCGAGAACAGTGACTCAACTCGACACATTTGGATTTATTCATTTATTGCTTTGCCCGATGCTAAGTAAAGAACTCATATAACCAATAAACGAATAATGCCTTTATTAATATGCAAAACAATGTTTGATTACATTGACAATCGAATGATAGATAAGCTAATGCCATATACATATCCAATCCTCGTATAGCATTCGAGGGCATATCCCTAACATCGAGGACAGTCAAAATAAAGTCACATTCCACTTTATCGTATGCCTTCACTAGATCAACCTTAAAGGTAACCCGCGTCGATAAGCCCTGATTCCTATAGCCAGAGCAAAGTTCCTGAGCCAAGAGGATATTATCACTGATTTTGCGGCCTGGGATAAAAGCAGTCTGAGAGGCATCCACCAGTCCGAGAAGGTAGTCCTTCATTGTAGTCGCCCATATCCTCGAAATGATCTTATATAAGACATTACAACATGATATGGGGCGAAAATCAGCAGGCCTTCTTGGTGAATCACGCTTTGGAAAGAGCGTTATAAGAGTCGAACTGAGCTCCCGTAAAATGTGACCAGTGCGAAAGAATTCCTTAATGGCAATGATGATGTCGCCACCAATAACCGGCCAAGCCGCCTTATAGAATGCCGAGGTAAATCCATCCGGTCCCGGCGCCTTATCCTCAGCGATCGAGAACAACAGCCTTAATTTCCGACTCGTCAACTACCCGTATAAGAGCAGTTGTGGCCGTTGTGGGAAGCCTACGAGTTATCGCTGCTCGAACGGCCGAATGCTCTAACGACCCAGCCCGAGACGTCGTGCCCAAGAGATCCCGAAAGTGTCTTATGAGCTCATTTCTAACCGGCGCCTCACCTTCGATCAAGTTCCCCTCTTCATCTTCCAACGAGAAAATGCGGTTTTGGACCCTCCTCTTGGCTACCTTTTTGAAGAAGAATGAGGAGCAACGGTCACCATCTTTAAGCCCATGCCATTTTGGCCCGTTGCGCTATGGCGGATTCCTCCATCGTAACAGCAGCAACATATAGGCCTCGGCATAGAGATTGCAACATCTGAAAACGATCATCGTGCGGGAATCGGGAGACAAATTCCTGAGCTGTGTCAAGGAATGTACATGCCTCCATAACATTGCGTTGTAGATTCCCTTTTGCACGTCGCAAGTCCTTGAATGCATACTTAAGAAGCTTCAGACGTCCTAGAACCCGATACATGGGGTATCCAGGGATGGAAACCCGCCACCACGCTTGCACCGTAGGCCAAAAACGAGCGTCCAATGTGAGAAAGTTATCAAAGCGAAAACCAAGTGCCCCTATGATTCGCCAAGTTTTCGGTTTCCAAGATTAGAGGTGAATGTTTGTGGCGAGTTGCATGGTAGCTTGTTTCGAGCTTTAGTTGTCGTCGCAGTCGTAGTCGATGTCGTAGTTGATGTCGTTGTTATCCGATAGCTTGTTATCGGTTGTTTGCGGCATGAGTTTCTACTCATACGTGCTATTTTGTATTTTTCTCTTCATATATATATATATAATGGGACATTCATCCAAAAAAAAAGATTAGAGGTGAATGGTCAGAAGTGGCTTGGAGCTCACAGCGATATTTGAGATCCCCAAACCGTGCGACCCATGCTGGGTTCGCAACAATTCTGTCCAGACGTTGCCATATTCCCGCATCTCCACGCCGTTGGTTACACCAGGTGAAGAACTGGCGGAACTAGGCAATCCATGCAGATCAGCATCGCTGAAACACTGAACCAAGTCCTCGTAATCACCCATGTGTGGAGAGCCGCCTCTCGCATCAGTAGAATCCCCAATAGCATTAAAGTCCCCGAGAACAAGCCATGCATCCAATGTCCGAGATTCTGATATCCGCACCAAATCAGCCCACAACGATTGTCGCATCTCCCGCTGATTGTGCCCATAAATAAATGTGATAAAGAAGGTAACGCGTGTTTGCAAGGACGTAACCTTGCAATGGATTGCCTGCGTGAGCATCTTTTCCACAGTAACCTGCACATATCGCGCATCCCACCCGAGCCAGATAGGTTTACCCGGACCCGATCCATAGTAATAGAACCACGTCCATTGCTTGATATTATTTGCTATCAAGTCAGCGTTGGCCGCCGTTACCCTTGTCTCAATCAAACCAATAATTTTAAGATCAAATGCCTTGTTGAACAACTCAAATGCTTTGTTAAACAGGTCGAATGCCTTGTTGACCAATTAGAATGGCTCGTTGAACAAGTCGAACGCCTTGTTCAACAAGTCGAATGTCTTATTGACCAAGTCATGCCTTGTTGACCAAGAGGAATGCCTTGTAGAACAAGTAGAATGCCTTGTTAAACAAGTCGAATGCCTTGGTTACAAAGTAGAATGCCTTGTTGAACAAGTTAAATGCCTTGGTTACCGAGTAGAATGCCTTTTTGACGAAGTCGAATGCCTTGTTGAAGAACTCAAATGACTTGTTGAAAAACTCAAATGCGTTGTTAACCAAGTAGTATGCCTTATTGACCAAGTAGAATGCCTTGCTGAACAAGTCGAATGCCTTGTTGACAAAGTAGAATGCCTTGTTGACCAAGTAATGTCATGTTGAAGAAGTGGAATGCCTTGTTGAACAAGTCGAATGCCTTGTTCACCAATTCGAATGCCTTGTTGAACGACTCAAATGCCTCCCTTGTTGACCAAGTGCAATGATTTGTTGAACAAGTTGAACGCCTGTTGAACAAGTCGAATACCTAGTTGACCAAGTCGAAGGCCTTTCCGAAAAGGTCGAATGCCTTGTTGAACAACTTTGATGCCTTATTGACCAAGTAGAATGACTTGTTGAAAAAGTCGAATGCCTTGTTGACCAAGAAAAATGCCTTGTCGACAAAGTAAAATGCCTTGTTGAACGAGTCGAATGCCTTTTTCACCAAGTAGAATGTCTTGTTGACCAAGTCGAATGCCTTGTTGAACAACTCAAATGCCTTATTGACCAAGTGGAATGCCTCGTTAAACAAGTCGAATACCTGGTTGACCAAGTCGAAGGCCTTTCTGAACAAGTCGAATGCCTTGTTGAACAACTTTGATGGCATATTGACCAAGTAGAATAACTTGTTGAACAAGTCGATGCCTTGTTGAACAAGTCGAATGCCATGTTGACCAAGTAGAATGCCTTGTTGAACAAGTCGAATTCCTTGTTAAACAAGTAGAATGCCTTCGAGGCCTTGTTAACCAAGCCGAATGCCCTTTTAAACAAGTAGAATGCCTTCTTGAACAACTCGAATGCCTTGTTGACCAAGTCACGCCTTGTTGAACAAGTCGAATGCCTTGTTGAAAAAGTCGAACACCTTGTTGACCAAGTAGAATGCCTTGTTGAACAAGTAAAATGTCTTTTTGAACAAGTCGAACACCTTGGTGAACAAGCCAAATGCCTTGTTGACCAAGTAGTTGGAATTGGTCGAACGCCTTGATGAACAAGTCGAAGGCCTTTTTGAACAAGTCGAATTCCATTTGACCAAGTTGAATGCCTTGTTGAACAACTCAGATGCCTTGTCGACCAAGTCGAACGCCTTGGTCGAACGCCGTGGTTGAACGCCTTGGTCGAACGCCTTGGTGAACAAGTCGAAGTCCTTTTTGAACAAGTCGAATGTCTTGTTGACAAAGTCGAATGCCTTGTTGACCTAGTATGTCTTATTAAACAATTCGAATGCCTTGTTGAACAAGTCGAATGCCTTGTTGACCAAGTAGAATGTCTTGCTGAACAAGTCGAATGCCTTGTTGACCAAGTAGATAGTCTTGCTGAACAAGACGAATGCCTTGTTGACCAAGTCATGCCTTGTTGTTTAAGTGGAATGCCACAAGTAGAACGCCTTGTTGAACAAGTTGAATACCTTGGCTACAAAGTAGAATTCCTTGTTGACCAGGTCGAATGCCTTGTTGAACAACTCAAATGCGTTGTTGAACAACTCAAATGCTTTGTTAAACAAGTCGAATGCCTTGTTGACCAATTAGAATTGCTCCTTGAACAAGTCGAATGTCTTGTTGACCAAGTCGAATGCCGTGTTAAAAAAGTAGAATGCCTTGTTGACGAAGTGACCAAGCCGAATGCCCTTTTAAACAAGTAGAATGCCTTTGAACAACTTGAATGTCTTGTTAACCAAGTCGAATGCTTTGTTGACCAAGTCATGCCTTGTAGAACAAATCAAATTCCTTGTTAAACAAGTCGAACGCCTTCTTGACCAAGTCATACCTTGTTAACCAAGTAGAATGCCTTGTTCAACAAGTAGAATGTCTTTTTGAAAAAGTGAATGACTTGGTGAACAAGCCGAATGCGTTGTTGACCAAGTCGAAGACCTTTTTGAACAAGTGGAATGCCTTTTTGACCAAGTGGAATGCCTTGTTGACCAAGCTGAAGGCCTTGTTGACCAAAATGAATGCCTTGTTAAACAACTAAGATGCCTTTTTGACCAAGTTATGTCTAATTAAACAATTCGAATCTCTGGTTGAACAAGTTGAATGTCTTGTTTACCTAGTAGAATGCCTTGTTGAACAAGACGAATGACTTGTTGACCAATTCATGGGTTGTTGACCATTTCATGCATTGCTGCAAAGTGGAATGCTTTGTTGAACAAGTTGAATGCCCTGTTGCACAAGTCGAATGTATTGTTTACTAAGTGGAATGCCTTGTTGACCAAGTCGAATGACTTGGTGAACAACTCTAATGCCTTGTTGAACAACTCAAATGCCTTGTTAACCAAGTCGAATGCTTTGTTGAACAACTCGAATGCCTTGTTGACCAAGTAGAATGCCTTGTTGAACAAATTGAACGCCTTTTAAACAGGCAGAATGCCTTGTACGCCTTGTTGAGCATGCTGAATGCCCTTTTGAACAAGTAGGATGCCTTGTTAACCAAGTTGAATGCCTTGTTGACCAAGTCATGCCTTGTTGACGAAGTAGAATGTCTTGTTGAACAAGTAAAACGTCTTTTTCAACAGGTCGAGTGGCTTGGTAAACAAGTCCAATGCCTTTTTGAACAAGTCGAATGCCTTGTTGACCAAGTCGAATGCCTTGTCGACCAAGCTGAATGTCTTGTTTAACAACTCAGATGCCTTGTTGACCAAGTAATGTCTTATTAAACAATTAGAATGCCTTGTTCAACAAGTGGAATGCCTTGTTGAGCAAGTCATGGCTTGTTGACAAAGTAGAATGTCTTGTTGAACAACTCAAATGCCTTGTTGACCAAGTAGAATGCCTTGTTGAACAAATTGAACGCCTTGTTAAACAGGCAGAATGCCTTGTACGCCTTCTTGAGCATGCTGAATGCCCTTTTCAACAAGTAGGATGCCTTGTTGAACAACTCAAATGCCTTGTTAACCAAGTTGAATGCCTTGTTGACCAAGTCATGCCTTGTTGACGAAGTAGAATGTCTTGTTGAACAAGTAAAACGTCTTTTTCAACAGGTCGAATGGCTTGGTAAACAAGTCCAATGCCTTTTTAACAAGTCGAATGTCTTGTTGACCAAGTCGAATGTCTTGTTGACCAAGCTGAATGTCTTGTTTAACAACTCAGATGCCTTGTTGACCAAGTAATGTCTTATTAAACAATTAGAATGTCTTGTTCAACAAGTGGAATGCCTTGTTGAGCAAGTCATGTCTTGTTGACAAAGTAGAATGTCTTGTTGAACAAGTCGAATGCCTTGGTTACCGAGTAGAATGCCTTGTTGACCAAGTTGAATGCCTTGTTGACCAACTCCAATGCCTTGTTGAACAACTCGAATGCCTTGTTGACCAAGTAGAATGCCTTGTTGAACAACTAGAATGGCTAGTTGAACAAGTCAAACGCCTTGTTGACCAAACAGAATGCCTAGTTGACCAAGTAATGCCTTGTTCAACAAGCCGAATGCCTTGTTGAACAAGTCGAATACCTGGTTGACCAAGTCGAAGGCCCTTCCGAACATGTCGAATGCCTTGTTGAACAACTTTGATGCCTTATTGACCAAGTAGAATGACTTGTTGAACAAGTCGAATGCCTTGTAGAACAAGTACAAGGCCATGTTTTTTTGGATTAATGTCCCTTTATATATATATATATATATATATGAAAAGAAGAATACAAAAGAGCGCGCAGGAGAAAAACTCATGCCGCATCAACCGATAACATGCTATCGGGTACAACTACGATATCAACAACAACATCGACAACTACAACTACAGCTCGAAACCAACTACCATGCGACTCGCCAAACACGGCGAATACCAGCAACCAGTAAAGGATATCTAGCAGCCACAATATCCAATCATAGGCAAGCGTTCCCCAGAACCAAAGCAATCACGTGCGCAGGAGAACCGCGAGTATGCTCCTTCCAACGTCGGTTCCTCTCCTGCAAATGTGATAAATGAACAATGACAGAACATGACGATAAGCGACATGGTAAAGATGATGCCTGCGCCATCTAACCGCTGCCCAGGTGACACCGACACTCCATTCCTGCAACGGCCATTGCCATCTAATCTTACGGCGCAACAACCCCAAGCAACGCCTCGAGAATAAATGGTTATGCGTCTCACGTATGTTATCCATGCACAGCATGCAAGCATCCGTTCCCGCCCGTTGTTGACCAAGTAGAAAGCCTTGTTGAATAAGTCGAATGTCTTGTTAAACAAGTACAATGCCTTGTCTGCCTTGTTGACCTAGTTGAATGCCCTTTTGAACAAGTAAAATGCCTTGTTTACCAAGTCGAATGCCTCGTTGACCAAGTCACGCCTTGTTGACCAAGTAGAATGCCTTGTTGAGCAAGTAATGGCTTGTTGACAAAATCATGCTTGTTGACCAAGTGGAATGCCTTGTTGAACATGTCGAATGCCTTGTTGAACTAGTCAAACGTCTTGTTGAACATGTTAAATGCTATGTATGCCTTGTTGACCAAGCCAAATAACCTTTTGAACACGTAGAATGCCTTGTTGAACAACCCGAATGCCTTGTTGACAAAGTCACGCCTTGATGAACAAGTCGAATGCCTTGTTGAAAAAGTCGAACACCTTGTTGACCAACTAGTTAGCCTTGGTAACCAAGTAGAATGCCTTGTTGAACAAGTAAAATGTCTTTTTGAACAAGTCGAACGCCTTGGTGAACAAGCCAAATGCCTTGTTGACCAACTAGTATGCCTTGGTCGAACACCTTGGTGAACAAGTCGAAGGCCTTTTTGAACAAGTCGAATGCCTTGTTGACCAAGTCGAATGCCTTATTGAACAACTCAGATGCCTTGTTGACCAAGTCGAATGCCTTGTTGACCAAGTATGTCTTATTAAACAATTCAAATGTCGTGTTGAACAAGTCGAATGCCTTGTTGACCACGTACAATGTCTTGCTTAACAAGATGAAGGCTTTGTTGTTCAAGTGGAATGCCTTGTTGAACAAGTTGAATGCCTTGGTTACCAAGTAGAATGCCTTGTTGACGAAGTCGAATGCCTTGTTGAACAACTCAAATGCCTTGTTGAACAATTCAAATGCATTGTTAACCAAGTCGAATGCTTTATTGACCAAGAAGAATGCATGGTTGAACAAGTAGAATGGCTCGTTGAACAAGTCGAATGCCTTATTCAACAAGTCGAATGACCTCTTGACCAAGTCATGCCTTGTTGACCAAGTGGAATGACTTGTTGAACATGTCGAATGCTTTGTTGACAAAGTAATGTCATGTTGAAGAAGTCGAATACCTTGTTGAACAAGTCGAATGCCTTGTTCACCAAGTAGAATGCCTTGTTGACCAAGTCGAATGCCTTGTTGAACAACTCAAATGCCTTGTTCACCAAGTGGAATGATTTGTTAAACAAGTCGAATGCCATGTTGAACAAGTCGAATACCTGGTTAAACAAGTCGAATGCCTTGTTGAACAACTTTGATGCCTTGTTGATAATGTAGAATGCCTTGTTGAACAAGTCGAATGCCTTGTTCACCAAGTAAATGTCTTGTTGACAAATTCGAATGCCTTGGTGAACAACTCAAATGCCTTATTGACCAAGTGGAATACCTTGTTGAACAAGTTGAATACCTGGTTCACCAAGTCGAAGGCCTTTCCGAGCAAAGTCAAATGCCTTGTTGAGCAACATTAATGCCTTATTGACCAAGTAGAATAACTTGTTCAACAAGTCGAATGCCATGTTGACCAAGTAGAACGCCTTGTTGAACAAGTCTAATGCCTTGTTAAACAACTAGAATGCCTTGTTGACCAAGCCGAATGCCCTTTTGAACAAGTAGAATGCCTTGTTGAACAACTCGAATACCTTTTTAACCAAGTCGAATGCCTTGTTGACCAAGTCATGCTTTGTTGAACAAGTCGAATGCCTTGTTGAAAAAGCCGAACACCTTGTTGACCAAGTAGAATGCCTTGTTGACCTAGTAGAATGCCTTGTTGACCAAGTAAAATGCCTTGTTGACCAAGTAGAATGCCTTGTTGACCAAGTAGTATGCCTAGGTCGAACGCCATGGTGAACAGTCGAAGGCCTTTTTGAACAAGTCTCATGCCTTGTTGAACAAGTCGAATGCCTTGTTCACCAAGTAGAATGTCTTGTTGACCAAGTCGAATGCCTTGTTGGCCAACTAAAATGCCTTGCTGAACAAGTCAAATGCCTTGTTGACCAAGTAATGCCTTGTTGAACAAGTTGAATGCCTTGTTCACCAAGAACAATGTCTTGTTGACCATGTCGAATGCTTTGTTGAACAACTCAAATGCCTTATTGACCAAGTGGTGCCTTGTTGAACAAGTCGAATACCTGGTTGACCAACTCGAAGACCTTTCCGAACCAGTCGAATGCTTTGTTGAACAACTTTGATCCCTTATTGACTAAGTAGAATAACTTGTTGAACAAATCGAATGCCTTGTTGAACAAGTCGAATGCTATGTTGACCAAGTAGTACACCTTGTTGAACAAGTAGAATGCCTTGTATACCTTGTTGACCAAGTATAATGCCTTGTTGAACAAGCCGAATGCCCTTTTGAACAACTCGAATGCCTTGTTGACCAAGTCACCCCTTGTTGAACAATTCGAATGCCTTGCTGAAAAAGTCGAACACCTTGTTGACCAAGTAGAATGTCTTATTGACCAAGTGGTGCCTTGTTGAACAAGTCGAATACCTGGTTGACCAACTCGAAGGCCTTTCCGAACAAGTCGAATGCCTTTTTGAACAACTTTGATGCCTTATTAACCAAGTAGAATAACTTGTTGAACAAATCGAATGCCCTGTTGAACAAGTCGTTGTTAGGGATATGCCCTCGAATGCTATACGAGGATTGGATATGTATAGGGCATTAGCTTATTTATCATTCGATTGTCAATGTAATCAAACATTGTTTTGCGTATTAATCCAAATGTGTCGAGTTGAGTCACTGTTCTTGATGGGTACGAGAGAGGAAGGCACCAGTGGACTCTTAACCTCGAACATAAAATGTCCATAAGCCTTAGGTTTCAGTTGGGTGCTGGAAAACCAATCATGGCTTATTTGTAGATGACTTACCGTGTGCCGATATACCGCTTGGAAACGGAAGTCATGACTTGTGATACGAGTCGAATCAAGGGATTGAATCGTTTCATGGACACTGACTCGCAGGTCGTACGATCAAACATGGCTTATTACTCAAGGAGTGTCAATGATCGACGACAAAAACTATAGTAGTCTGCTTGAACCTTAGACCGAAAGGGGCTTCGACAGAGTTGACTTTGAAGTCTTGACTATCACTAGTTTCGCTAGATCCGATTTGCTTTTGCATGGGTCAGCGGGACAAATGCGGTCTTGATGGATATTTGTGATTGCCGGGCTTAGACCGCCGAGTACGGATTCACAGTCTCGCAAGAAATCGAGACAAGTGTCCTATGAGAATGACGACGGGAAATTACAAAATCCTTGGCCAAGGTATTAAACTAACTCATGTTAGACATGGAGGGTAGTTTGGTAATTTGCCTCGTGTCATTTTATCATAGTATCGAGTTTAGTGAGTTTGACAAATACCACGGCTCTCACTCGATCGGGACACAGCTGAAGGGTTTGTACGTAGTACTATAATCTATAGTTAGGTTCTGGAATGAGACTAGTTCGAAATTCGTGCTCAAGTCAGGATTTGTCCGGTACTGCGGGATTGGCTAGGCACCTACCGGACTCTTGGATTCCTCCTTTGCTGATTGAGTCGAACCTAGAGAGTCGGGCTTAAAAAGGATCATCAATGTGTACCGAGAAGGAGAGATTGTGTTTTGGGCCTTAACGGGCCTCGGGTCGTTATGCCACGCCTTATTGGGCCTCGGGGTCATTAAGTGGACCGAAGTCGGACTTCATATGAAACTAACTTTAAGACTTAGGCTTGGCTAACTGCTTAGAAAGACTTGAGGGAAGAATTGGAATTCAACCCTAAGCCGAGAAATTCGAAAAATGCCTTAAAGGGTATTTTCGTAATTTACAAATATGGTAATAAAAATATTTGGAATATTATTTATTAAAACTAAAATTCGAATTTATATTTTATATAAATTTCGAAATTTATTTACCATATTTGAAGATATTTTAATATCTTAGTTAGTTTTCTATTTATAGTATGTTCCTTTAATAGAATTTTGAATTCAATTAGGAGAGATATTTTCGCAAGAATATCTCTCATATTTAGGAATAAATATTTCGAGATTTTAGCCTTGTTTAGGGCTGAAAATTTCGTCCTCCCCTACTATAAATAAGGGTGAGACCCTCGTCAAAAAAAAAAGACACGGGAAGAGAATCGACGCGAAATTTCTCGACCCGAGAATCAAAACACGAACACACAAACGCAAACCACTCTCCCGAGCGACTGATCAATTCTCTCTAGCCATCTTCGGAGAATCGAAACCGTGGTACACTGCGAGGTCGGTGTGATGGTCTAGACGATACCCAACACGACCGCGGCCGACGACGCAATCGACGAGGAGCTGCCACTTGCTTCAAAGGTAATCTCTCACGGGTATGACCCGCCCTATTACGGTCAAGGTGATTAGAGTTTTCGATTCGAGCTGCGAAGGAACCCGGAAAAAATTTTATTCCGCACCGTATCCCGGGGCGTTGCGTCTCGGGTACAAACCGGGTACCTTTTCCAACAGTGGTATCAGAGCCAGGGCTCGTGATCGGAATCATAACATGATTAAATCGAAACGAGGCTCGTGGGAGACGATCGAAAAGCCAACGCACTAGGCGCGTGGGGCTGCTCGATGCGTCGCTTGCGAACCACGACCACCATACCGCTCGACGGGTTCGAAGGCACCACCGCCGAGACTCTGCGACACGCAGACAGCCGCACAGCCGTACGCCCAACCGCGCCGTGCGACGGCGTATCCGCTGCCGCGGATTCGGGCAACGAAGACCCGAACCACCGCGCCGCTGCCTCGGGCAGCGGCACACCGCTATCCGATGGTGGTGCCACCTCTGACGGCAGCGCCAGCGGCGCGCGGACAGCCGCGCAACCGCGTACCCGCACGAAACTGCAGCCTCCGGGACACGACGGCCGCCTAGGGTTTTTCGCCCAAAAACCCTAACGGGCCTTTTTATCGGGCCTGGCCCATTTAAGGCCCAAATTGTCGTTTTCGGTTAGAATTCATGAAATTGTCAACGTGCTCGTTATGATTATGATTTAAGGCACACTTACGGGTTTAGGATTTCTATTTGGTTTTCCGGGTTATTTGTTAAGGGCCTCGTCCCCCCGGGTTGTATTTGTCTTTTACGGGTTGTTTGGGACTGATGATCCCCCCGTGTTGTACTTCAAAGTCTTTATTAGATTAGGCTTAGTTTAGAATACACGAAGCTGTTGGACTGTTGACGACTCCCCGGGAGAAGATGACTTGGTGGACGATCGATGACTTGGAGGCCGTTCGAATGATCAAGGGCGATTGTCGACTTCAAAGCCCATACGGAGAACCGATGATTTTTTGAAGCCACATACACATAATTCACGTAATAGGGCGAGAATATAAATAACCCGTTCGTGTTGCCTTGTAGTTTATTTTCCTAGGGTTTATTTACTACTTACGTGCGTGTCGATTTGTGAAATGATATGCATGCTTTATGTGCTCTTATGTGAAAAAGGTTTTTTCTCCCGTTTGATAAATACTAAGTGAGAAAAGGAATTGGGTTCCTGTCTTCTATCATGCTTGAGATGTCTGGTGTTAGGGAGTTTGTACGGTTTGTTCCGAGTAAGTTGGCGCCGTACCTCAAGGCCTAACATTAGCGTTTCGGGTTCGTTTGACGACGCTCACCATAGCATATTCCGCCCCACGAAGCGTAAGGCAGCAAGGCGGAATACTCGTAGGATGGGTTCGAGTGAAACTCGGCTTCGATCGATTAGGCACGCCAAATATTGCGTTAAAGGCTGAGGCATGTCTAATCGAGTCGGGGACCTCAACTCCACTATGAGACTACTCAACGAAGTTTCCGAAATTCTTAAATCGAGAGAATAGAATTTTCGAGAAAAATAGTGGGAGTCAAGCAAAACGAAAAGTCCGTGTTTGCGCTTGATGAATGATAGAATAAACCTAACTATGTGATCTTTATCTTCTGCAGAGTTATTTTCTTTCTAGTTACAATGACGAATCTTTTAAACATGGTGCTTGAAAAGAACCGTTTGGTAGGACCAAACTACGTGGACTGGCTCCGTAACCTCAGGATAGTTCTAGGTATGGAGTCTTTGACTTATGTCCGCGATTCCCCTACACCGCAATTTCCAGGGACTGATGCGAGTGACGACGACCGGGCTGCGTATGTCAAGTGGCAAATAGACAAGCCAAAGGTCAAGGGCTATATACTCCTATCCATGAGCAATGAGTTGCAGCGAAGCCACTCGGAAATGGAAGCGGGCGCCATTTTGCTTCATTTGAAGGAGCTCTTTGGTGAACACTCCAGGAGTGCTCGCTACTCTTCGACAGAGCAACTGTTTAATTGCAAAATGGATGAGGGCAGCGACGTTAGAGAACATGTGCTGAAAATGATCGGTTTGATCGAGAGACTCGATGCACTCGATTGTCAATGTAATCAAACATTGTTTTGCGTATTAATAAAGACATTATTCGTTTATTGGTTATATGAGTTCTTTACTTAGCATCGGGTAAAACAATAAATGAATAAATCCAAATGTGTCTAGTTGAGTCACTGTTCTCGATGGGTACGAGAGAGGAAGGCACCAGTGGACTCTTAACCTCGAACATAAAATGTCCATATGCCTTAGGTTTCAGTTGGGTGCTGGAAAACCAATCATGGCTTATTTGTAGATGACTTATCGTGTGCCGATATACCGCTTGGAAGCGGAAGTCATGACTTGTGATACGAGTCGAATCAAAGGATTGAATCGTTTCATGGACACTGACTCGCAGGTCGTACGATCAAACATGGCTTATTACTCAAGGAGTGTCAATGATCGACGACAAAAACTATAGTAGTCTGCTTGAACCTTAGACCAAAAGGGGCTTTGACGGAGTTGACTTTGAAGTCTTGACTATCACTGGTTTCGCTAGACCCGATTTGCTATTGCATGGGTCAGCGGGACAGATGCGGTCTTGATGGATATTTGTGATTGCCGGGCTTAGACCGCCGAGTACGGATTCACAGTCTCGCAAGTAATCGAGACAAGTGTCCTATGAGAATGACGACGGGAAATTACAAAATCCTTGGCCAAGGTATTAAACTAACTCATGTTAGACATGGAGGGTAGTTTGGTAATTTGCCTCGTGTCATTTTATCATAGTATCGAGTTTAGTGAGTTTGACAAATACCATGGCTCTCACTCGATCGGGACACAGCTGAAGGGTTTGTACGTAGTACTATAATCTATAGTTAGGTTCTGGAATGAGACTAGTTCGAAATTCGTGCTGAAGTCGGGATCTGTCCGGTACTGCGGGATTGGCTAGGCACCTACGGGACTCTTGGATTCCTTCCTTGCCGATTGAGTCGAACCTAGAGGTCGGGACACGGGAAGAGAATCGACGCGAAATTTCTCGACCCGAGAATCGAAACACGAACACACAAACGCAAACCACTCTCCCGAGCGACGGATCAACTCTCTCTAGCCATCTTCGGAGAATCGAAACCGTGATACACTGCGAGGTCGGCGTGACGATCTAGACGATACCCAACACGACTGCGGCCGACGATGCAATCGACGAGGAGCTGCCACTCGCTTCAAAGGTAATCTCTCACGGGTATGACCCGTCCTATTACGTGTCAACGTGATTAGAGTTTTCGATCCGAGCTGCGAAGGAACCCGGAAAAAAAATTTTTCCGCACCGTATGCCATGTTGACCAAGTAGAACGCCTTGTTGAACAAGTCGAATGCCTTGTTAAATAAGTAGAATGCCATGTATGCCTTGTTGACCAAGCCAAATGACCTTTTGAACAAGTAGAATGTCTTGTTGAACAACTCGAATGCCTTGTTGACAAAGTCACGCCTTGATGAACAAGTCGAATGCCTTGTTGGAAAAGTCCAACACCTTGTTGACCAAGTAGAATGCCTTGTTGACCAAGTAAAATGCCTTGTTTAACAAGTAAAATGTCTTTTTGAACAAGCCAAATGGTTTGTTGGCCAAGTAGTATGCCTTGGTCGAACGCCATGGTGACCAAGTCGAAGGCCTTTTTGAACAAGTCGAATGCCTTGTTGACCATGTCGAATGCCTTATTGAACAACTTAGATGCTTTGTTGACCAACTCGAACGCCTTGGTTGAATGCATTGGTCGAACGCTTTTGTGAACGAGTCGAATGCCTTTTTGAACGAATGCCTTGTTGACCAAGTCGAATGCCTTGTTGACCAAGTATGTCTTATTAAACAATTAGAATGCCGTGTTGAACAAGTCGAATGCTTTGTTGACCAAGTAGAATGTCTTGCTTAAAAAGTCGAATGCCTTGTTGTTCAAGTGCAATGCCTTGTTGAACAAGTAGAATTCCTCGTTGAATAGGTTGAATGCCTTGGTTACCAAGTAGAATGGCTTGCTGACGAAGTCGAATGCCTTGTAGAAGAACTCAAATGCCCTGTTGAACAACTCAAATGCATTGTTAACCAAGTCGAATGCCTTGTTGACCAAGTATAATACCTTGTTTAACAAGTAGAATGGCTCGTTGAATAAGTCGAATGTTCTTTAGACCAAGTCATGCCTTGTTGACCAAGTGGAATGACTTGCTGAACAAGTCGAATGCCTTGTTGACCAAGTAGAATGCCTTGTTGACCAAGTAGAATGCCATGTTGAAGAAGTCGAATGCCTTGTTGAACAAGTTGAATGCATTGTTGACCAATTGGAATGCCTTGTTGAACAACTCAAATGCCTTCTTGACCAATTGGAAGGCCTTTCCAAAAATGTCGAAGCCCTTGTTCAACAACTTTGATGCATTATTCCTAAAGTAGAATAAATTGGTGAACAAGTCGAATGCCTTGCTAAACAAGTCGAATGCCTTGTTGACAAAGTAGAATGCCTAGTTGACCAAGCAATGTCATGTTGAAGAAGTCGAATGCCTTGTTGAACAAGTCGAATGCCTTGTTGACGAAGTAGAATGCCTTGTTGACCAAGTCGAATGCCTTGTTGAACAACTCAAATGCCTTGTTGACCACGTGGAATGATTTGTTGAACAAGTCGAATACCAGGTTGACCAAGTCGAAGGCCTTTCCGAAAAGGTCGAATTCCTTGTGTAACAACTTTGATGTCTTATTGATCAAGTAGAATGACTTGTTGAACAAGTCGAATGCCTTGTTGACCAAGTAAAATGCCTTGATGAACATGTCAAATGCCTTGTTGACAAAGTAGAATGTTTTGTTGAACAAGTCGAATGCCTTGTTCACCAAGTATAATGTCTTGTTGACCAAGTCGAATGCCTTGTTGAACAACTCAAATGCCTTATTGACCAAGTGGAATGCCTTGTTGAACAAGTCGAATAACTGGTTGACCAACTCGAAGGCCTTTCCGAACAAGTCGAATGCCTTGTTGAACAACTTTGATGCCTTATTGACCAAGTAGAATAACTTGTTGAACAAATCGAATGCCTTGTTGAACAAGTCGAATGCCATGTTGACCAAGTAGAACGCCTTGTTAAACAAGTCGAATGCCTTGTTAAACAAGTATAATGCCTTTTATGCCTTGTTGACCAAGTCGAATTCCCTTTTGAACAAGTAGAATTCATTGTTGAACAACTCGAATGCCTTGTTGACCAAGTCACGCCTCGTTGAACAAGTCGAATGCCTTGTTGAAAAAGTTGAACACCTTGTTGACCAAGTAGAATGCCTTGTTAAACAAGAAAAATGTCTTTTTGAACAAGCCAAATGCCTTGTTGACCAAATTGTATGCCTTGGTCGAATGCGTTGGTGAACAAGTCGAAGGCCTTTTTGAACAAGTCGAAATGCCTTGTTTACCAAGTCGAATGCCTATTGAACAACTAAGATGCCTTGTTGACCAAGTCGAACGCCTTGGTTGAACGCCTTGGTCGAACGCTTTTGTGATCGAGTCGAAGGCCTTTTTGAACGAATGCCTTGTTGACCAAGTATGTCTTATTAAACAATTCGAATGCCGTGTTGAACAAGTCGAATGCCTTGTTGACCAAGTAGAATGTCTTGCTTAACAAGACGAATGCCTTGTTGTTCAAGTGCAATGCCTTGTTGAACAAGTAGAATGCCTTGTTGAACAAGTTGAATGCCTTTGTTACCAAGTAGAATGCGTTGTTGACGAAGTCGAATGCCTTGTTAAAGAACTCAAATGCCTTGTTGAACAACTCAAATGCGTTGTTAACCAAGTCGAATGCCTTGTTGACCAAGTAGAATGCCTTGTTGAACAAGTAGCATGGCTCGTTAAACAAGTCGAACGCCTTGTTCAACAAGTCGAATGTCCATTGGACAAAGTCATGCCTTGTTGACCAAGTGGAATGACTTGTTCAACAAGTAGAATGCCTTGTGACCAAGTCGAATGCCTTGTTGACCAAGTAAAATGCCTTGCTGAACAAGTAATGCCATGTTGAAGAAGTTGAATGCCTTGTTGAACAAGTTGAATGCCTTGTTCAACAAGTAGAATGCCTTGCTGACCATGTAAAATGCCTTGTTGAACAACTCAAACACCTTGTTGACCAAGTGGAATGATTTGTTGAACATGTCGAACGCCTTGTAGAACAAGTCGAATACCTTGTTGACCAAGTCGAAGGCCTTTCTGAAAAGGTCGATATCTTGTTGAACAACTTTGATGCCTTATTGACCAAGTAGAATAACTTGGTGAACAAGTCGAATGCCTTGTTGACCAAGTAAAATGCCTTGCTGAACAAGTCGAATGCCTTGTTGACAAAGTAGAATGCCTTGTTGACCAAGTAATGTCATGTTGAAGAAGTCGAATGCCTTGTTGAACAAGTCGAATGCCTTGTTGACCAACTAGAATACCTTGTTGTCCAAGTCGAATGCCTTGTTGAACAACTCAAATGCCTTGTTGACCAAGTGGAATGATTTGTTGAACTAGTCAAATACCAGGTTGACCAAGTCAGAGGCCTATCCGAAAAGGTCGAATGCCTTGTTGATCAACTTTGACGCCGTATGACCAAGTAAAATGAATTGTTGAACAACTCGAATGCCTTGTTGAATAAGTGGAATGCCATGTTGCCCAAGGAGAACGCCTTGTTGAAAAGTCGAATGCCTTGTTAGAAAAGTAGAATGCCTTGTATGCCTTGTTGACCAAGCCGAATGCCCTTTTGAGCAAGTAAAATGCCTTGTTGAACAACTCGAATGCTTGTTGAAGAGGTAGAATGCCTTGTTGACAAGGTAGAATGCCTTGTTGACCAAGTGTATGCCTTGTTCGAACGCATTGGTGAACAAGTCGAAGGCCTTTTTGAACAAGTCGAAATGCCTTGTTGACCAAGTCGAATGCCTTGTTGAACAACTACAGATGCCTCGTTGAGTAAGTGGAATGCCTCGTTGAACAAGTCGAATGCCTTGATGAGCAAGTCATATGCCTTGTTGACCAAGTCCAATTCCTTGTTTACCAAGTCAAATGCGTTGTTAACCAAGTCGAATGTCTTGTGGACCACAAACTACCTTGCTCACGAAGTCGAATGCCTTTTTAAACAAGTCGAATGTCTTGTTGACCAAGTTGAATGCCTTGTTGAACAAGTCGAATGCCTTTCTGAACAAGTCGAATGCCTCATTTAACAAGTCGAATGCCTCGTTGAATAAGTCCAAGGCCATTTTTGCCAAGTCAAATGCCTCGTTGAACAAGTGCGAGGCCTTGTTTACCAAGTAGAATGCCTCGTTAACAAGTTACATGACCTGTTGAGCATGTCAAATGACTTGGTCGTCAAGTCAAATGCCTTGTTGAGCAAGTCGAATGCCTTGCTAACCAAGTCGAATGCCTTGTTGAGCAAAAGGAATGCCTTTTAGAGCAAGTTATACCTTGTTGACAAAGTCGAATATCTTTTCAAACAAGTCGAATGCCTTGTTGAGCAAGTCGAATGCCTTGTTGACCAAGTCGAATGACTTGTTGACCAAATCAAATGACTTTCTGAGCAAGTCCAAACGCCTCATTCAACAAGTCGAATGTCTTATTGAACAAGTCGAATGCCTCGTTGAACAAGTGCAAGGCCTTGTTTACCAAGTAGAATGCCTCGTTAAACAAGTAAAATGACCGGTTAAGCAAGTCAAATGGCTAGGTGATCAAGTTAAATGACTTGTTGAGCAAGTCGATGCCTTGTTGAGCAACTCAAATGTCTTGCTGACCAAGTGGAATGCCTTGATGAGAAAGTGGAATGCCTTGTTGAACAAGTCGAATGCCTTGATGAGCAAGTCAAATGCCTTGTTCACCAAGTCGAATGCCTTGTGAACAAAAAATACCTTGCTCACGAAGTCGAATGCCTTTTTAAACAAGTCGAATGTCTTGTTGACCAAGTAGAATGCCTTGTTGAACAAGTCGATCTTCATTCAACAAGTCGAATGCCTCGTTGAATAAGTCCAAGGCCATGTTTACCAAGTCGAATGCCTCGTTGAACAAGTGCGAGTCTTTGTTTACCAAGTAGAATGCCTCGTTAAACCAGTAAAATGACCGGTTAAGCAAGTCAAATGGCTAGGTGATCAAGTTAAATGCCTTGTTCAGCGAGTCGAATGCATTGTTGAGCAACTCGAATGTCTTGATGACCAAGTGAAATGCCTTGTTGACCAAGTGGAATGCCTTGTTGAACAAGTCGAATGCCTTGTTGAGCAAGTGGAATGTCTTGTAGACCAATTCGAATGTCTTCTTGAGCAAGTCGAATGCCTTGTGACCAAGTCGAATGCATTGTTCAACAAGTCAGTGCCTTGATGAGCTAGTCGAATGCCTTGTGACCAAGTCGAATGCATTGTTCAACAAGTCGAGTCCCTTGATGAGCAAGTCGAATGCCTTGTTGAGCTAGTCAAATTCTTTGTTGAGGAAGTCGAATGCCTTGTTCAACAAGTCGAATGCCTCGTTAAGAAAGTAGAATGCCTTGTTGGGCAAGTCGAGTGCCTTGTTGACCAAGTAATGCCTTGATGATCAAGTCGAATAAACCGAATGCTTTGTGGACTAAGTCGAATGCCTTGTTCAGCGAGTTGGATACCTTGTGGACCAAGTCGAATTGCCTTGTTGAGCGAGTCAGACGCCTTTTTGAACAAGTCGAATGCTTTGATTTGCAAGTCAAATGCCTTGTTGACCAAGTCCAATTCCTTGTTTACCAAGTCAAATGCCTTGTAAACCTAGTCGAATGCCTTTTAGACCAAGTAATACGTTGCTCACAAAGTCGAATGCCTTATTGAGCAAGTCGAAGGCCTTTTTAAACAAGTCGAATGTCTTGTTGACCAAGTGGAATGCCTTGTTGAACAAGTCGAATGCCTTTTTGAACAAGTCAAATGCCTCATTCAACAAGTCGAATGCTTTGTTGAATAAGTCCAAGGCCATGTTTACCAAGTCGAATGCCTCCTTGAACAAGTGGCAAGGTCTTGTTTACCAAGTAGAATGACTCGTTAAACAAGTTAAATGACATGTTGAGCAAGTCCAAAGGATAGGTAATCAAGTTAAATTGCTTGTTGAGCAAGTCGAATGCCTTGTTGAGCAAGTCGAATGTCTTGCTGACCAAGTGGAACGCCTTGTTGAGTAAGTGGAATGCCTTGTTGAACAAGTCGAATGCCTTGTTGAGCAAGTGGAATGTCTTGTTGACCAATTCGAATGGCTTCTTGAGCAAGTCGAATGCCTTGTTACCAAGTCGAAAGCATTGTTCAACAAGTCGAATGCCTCGTTGAGAAAATAAAATGCCTTGTTGGGCAAGTCGAATGCCTTGTTGACCAGGTAATGCCTTGATGATCAAGTCGAATAAGTCGAATGCCTTGTGGACCAAGTCGAATGCCTTGTTCAGCGAGCCGGATGCCTTGTGGACCAAGTCAAAAGGCTTGTTGAGCGAGTCAGATGCCTCGTTGAACAAGTCGAATGCCTTGATGAGCAAGTCATATGCCTTGTTCACCAAGTCCAATTCCTTGTTTACCAAGTCAAATGCGTTGTTAACCAAGTCGAATGTCTTGTGGACCACAAACTACCTTGCTCACGAAGTCGAATGCCTTATTGAGCAAGTCGAATGCCTTTTTAAACAAGTCGAATGTCTTGTTGACCAAGTTGAATGCCTTGTTGAACAAGTCGAATGCCTTTCTGAACAAGTCGAATGCCTCATTTAACAAGTCGAATGCCTCGTTGAATAAGTCCAAGGCCATTTTTGCCAAGTCGAATGCCTCGTTGAACAAGTGCGAGGCCTTGTTTACCAAGTAGAATGCCTCGTTAACAAGTTACACGACCTGTTGAGCATGTTAAATGACTTGGTCGTCAAGTCAAATGCCTTGTTGAGCAATTCGAATGCCTTGCTAACCAAGTCGAATGCCTTGTTGAGCAAAAGGAATGCCTTTTAGAGCAAGTTATACCTTGTTGACAAAGTCGAATATCTTTTCAAACAAGTCGAATGCCTTGTTGACCAAGTCGAATGATTTGTTGACCAAATCAAATGACTTTCTGAGCAAGTCAAAACGCCTCATTCAACAAGTCGAATGTCTTATTGAACAAGTCGAATGCCTCGTTGAACAAGTGCAAGGCCTTGTTTACCAAGTAGAATGCCTCGTTAAACAAGTAAAATGACCGGTTAAGCAAGTCAAATGGCTAGGTGATCAAGTTAAATGACTTGTTGAGCAAGTCGATGCCTTGTTGACCAACTCAAATGTCTTGCTGACCAAGTGGAATGCCTTGATGAGAAAGTGGAATGCCTTGTTGAACAAGTCGAATGCCTTGATGAGCAAGTCAAATGTCTTGTTCACCAAGTCGAATGCCTTGTGAACAAAAAAATACCTTGCTCACGAAGTCGAATGCCTTTTTAAACAAGTCGAATGTCTTGTTGACCAAGTAGAATGCCTTGTTGAACAAGTCGATCTTCATTCAACAAGTCGAATGCCTCGTTGAATAAGTCCAAGGCCATGTTTACCAAGTCGAATGCCTCGTTGAACAAGTGCGAGTCCTTGTTTACCAAGTAGAATGCCTCGTTAAACCCGTAAAATGACCGGTTAAGCAAGTCAAATGGCTAGGTGATCAAGTTAAATGCCTTGTTCAGCGAGTCGAATGCATTGTTGAGCAACTCGAATGTCTTGATGACCAAGTGAAATGCCTTGTTGACCAAGTGGAATGCCTTGTTGAACAAGTCGAATGCCTTGTTGAGCAAGTGGAATGTCTTGTAGACCAATTCGAATGTCTTCTTGAGCAAGTCGAATGCCTTGTGACCAAGTCAAATGCATTGTTCAACAAGTCAGTGCCTTGATGAGCTAGTCGAATGCCTTGTGACCAAGTCGAATGCATTGTTCAACAAGTCGAGTCCCTTGATGAGCAAGTCGAATGCCTTGTTGAGCTAGTCAAATTCTTTGTTAAGGAAGTCGAATGCCTTGTTCAACAAGTCGAATGCCTCGTTAAGAAAGTAGAATGCCTTGTTGGGCAAGTCGAGTGCCTTGTTGACCAAGTAATGCCTTGATGATCAAGTCGAATAAACCGAATGCTTTGTGGACCAAGTCGAATGCCTTGTTCAGCGAGTTGGATGCCTTGTGGACCAAGTCGAATTGCCTTGTTGAGCGAGTCAGACGCCTTTTTGAACAAGTCGAATGCTTTGATTTGCAAGTCAAATGCCTTGTTGACCAAGTCCAATTCCTTGTTTACCAAGTCAAATGCCTTGTAAACCTAGTCGAATGCCTTTTAGACCAAGTAATACCTTGCCCACAAAGTCGAATGCCTTATTGAGCAAGTCGAATGCCTTTTTAAACAAGTCGAATGTCTTGTTGACCAAGTGGAATGCCTTGTTGAACAAGTCGAATGCCTTTTTGAACAAGTCAAATGCCTCATTCAACAAGTCGAATGCTTTGTTGAATAAGTCCAAGGCCATGTTTACCAAGTCGAATGCCTCCTTGAACAAGTGGCAAGGCCTTGTTTACCAAGTAGAATGACTCGTTAAACAAGTTAAATGACATGTTGAGCAAGTCCAAAGGATAGGTAATCAAGTTAAATTGCTTGTTGAGCAAGTCGAAAGCTTTGTTGAGCAAGTCGAATGTCTTGCTGACCAAGTGGAACGCCTTGTTGAGTAAGTGGAATGCCTTGTTGAACAAGTCGAATGCCTTGTTGAGCAAGTGGAATGTCTTGTTGACCAATTCGAATGGCTTCTTGAGCAAGTCGAATGCCTTGTTACCAAGTCGAAAGCATTGTTCAACAAGTCGAATGCCTCGTTGAGAAAATAAAATGCCTTGTTGGGCAAGTCTAATGCCTTGTTGACCAGGTAATGCCTTGATGATCAAGTCGAATAAGTCGAATGCCTTGTGGACCAAGTCGAATGCCTTGTTCAGCGAGCCGGATGCCTTGTGGACCAAGTCAAAAGGCTTGTTGAGCGAGTCAGATGCCTCGTTGAACAAGTCGAATGCCTTGATGAGCAAGTCATATGCCTTGTTCACCAAGTCCAATTCCTTGTTTACCAAGTCAAATGCGTTGTTAACCAAGTCGAATGTCTTGTGGACCACAAACTACCTTGCTCACGAAGTCGAATGCCTTATTGAGCAAGTCGAATGCCTTTTTAAACAAGTCGAATGTCTTGTTGACCAAGTTGAATGCCTTGTTGAACAAGTCGAATGCCTTTCTGAACAAGTCGAATGCCTCATTTAACAAGTCGAATGCCTCGTTGAATAAGTCCAAGGCCATTTTTGCCAAGTCGAATGCCTCGTTGAACAAGTGCGAGGCCTTGTTTACCAAGTAGAATGCCTCGTTAACAAGTTACATGACCTGTTGAGCATGTCAAATGACTTGGTCGTCAAGTCAAATGCCTTGTTGAGCAAGTCGAATGCCTTGCTAACCAAGTCAAATGCCTTGTTGAGCAAAAGGAATGCCTTTTAGAGCAAGTTATACCTTGTTGACAAAGTCGAATATCTTTTCAAACAAGTCGAATGCCTTGTTGACCAAGTCGAATGACTTGTTGACCAAATCAAATGACTTTCTGAGCAAGTCAAAACGCCTCATTCAACAAGTCGAATGTCTTATTGAACAAGTCGAATGCCTCGTGGAACAAGTGCAAGGCCTTGTTTACCAAGTAGAATGCCTCGCTAAACACGTAAAATGACCGGTTAAGCAAGTCAAATGGCTAGGTGATCAAGTTAAGTGACTTGTTGAGCAAGTCGATGCCTTGTTGAGCAACTCGAATGTCTTGCTGACCAAGTGGAATGCCTTGATGAGAAAGTGGAATGCCTTGTTGAACAAGTCGAATGCCTTGATGAGCAAGTCAAATGCCTTGTTCACCAAGTCGAATGCCTTGTGAACAAAAAAATACCTTGCTCACGAAGTCGAATGCCTTTTTAAACAAGTCGAATGTCTTGTTGACCAAGCAGAATGCCTTGTTGAACAAGTCGAATCTTCATTCAACAAGTCGAATGCCTCATTGAATAAGTCCAAGGCCATGTTTACCAAGTCGAATGCCACGTTGAACAAGTGCGAGTCCTTGTTTACCAAGTAGAATGCCTCGTTAACAAGTTAACTGACCAGTTGAGCATGTCAAATGACTTGCTCGTCAAGTCAAATGCCTTGTTGAGCAAGTCGAATGCCTTTCAAACCAAGTCGAATGCCTTGTTGAGCAAAAGGAATGCCTTTTAGAGCACGTAATACCATGTTCCCGAAGTCGAATGTCTTTTCAAACATGTCAAATGCCTTGTTGAGCAAGTCGAATGCCTCGTTGACCAAGTCGAATGACTTGTTGACCAAGTCAAATGACTTTCTGACCAAGTCGAATGACTTGTTGAGCAAGTCGAATGCCTTGTTGGCCAAGTCAAATGCCTTGTTGACCAAGTCGAATGCCTTGTTGAGCAAGTCGAATGCCTTGTTGGCCAAGTCGAATGACTTGTTGACCAAGTCAAATGACTTTCTGAACAAGTCAAACGCCTCATTCAACAAGTCAAATGTCTTATTGAACAAGTCGAATGCTTCGTTGACCAAGTCGAATGACTTGTTGACCAAGTCAAATGACTTTCTGACCAAGTCGAATGACTTGTTGAGCAAGTCGAATGCCTTGTTGGCCAAGTCAAATGCCTTGTTGACCAAGTCGAATGCCTTGTTGAGCAAGTCGAATGCCTTGTTGGCCAAGTCGAATGACTTGTTGACCAAGTCAAATGACTTTCTGAACAAGTCAAACGCCTCCTTCAACAAGTCAAATGTCTTATTGAACAAGTCGAATGCTTCGTTGAACAAGTGCAAGGCCTTGTTTACCAAGTAGAATGCCTCGTTAAACAAGTAAAATGACCGGTGAAGCAAGTCAAATGGCTAGATGATCAAGTTAAATGCCTTGTTCAGCAAGTCGAATGCCTTGTTGAGCAACTCGAATGTCTTGATGACCAAGTGAAATGCCTTGTTGACCAAGTGGAATGCCTTGTTGAACAAGTCGAATGCCTTGTTGAGCAAGTGGAATGTCTTATAGACCAATTCGAATGTCTTCTTGAGCAAGTCGAATGCCTTGTGACCAAGTCGAATGCATTGTTCAACAAGTCAGTGCCTTGATGAGCTAGTCGAATGCCTTGTGACCAAGTCGAATGCATTGTTCAACAAGTCGAGTCCCTTGATGAGCAAGTCGAATGCCTTGTTGAGCTAGTCAAATTCTTTGTTGAGGAAGTCGAATGCCATGTTCAACAAGTCGAATGCCTCGTTAAGAAAGTAGAATGCCTTTTTGGGCAAGTCGAGTGCCTTGTTGACCAAGTAATGCCTTGATGATCAAGTCGAATAAACTGAATGCTTTATGGACCAAGTCGAATGCCTTGTTCAGCGAGTTGGATGCCTTGTGGACCAAGTCGAATTGCCTTGTTGAGCGAGTCAGACGCCTTTTTGAACAAGTCGAATGCTTTGATTTGCAAGTCAAATGCCTTGTTGACCAAGTCCAATTCCTTGTTTACCAAGTCAAATGCCTTGTAAACCAAGTCGAATGACTTTTAGACCAAGTAATACCTTGCCCACAAAGTCGAATGCCTTATTGAGCAAGTCGAATGCCTTTTTAAATAAGTTGAATGTCTTGTTGACCAAGTTGAATGCCTTGTTGAACAAGTCAAATGCCTCATTCAACAAGTCGAATGCTTTGTTGAATAACTCCAAGGCCATGTTTACCAAGTCGAATGCCTCGTTGAAGAAAGGGCAAGGCCTTGTTTACCAAGTAGAATGCCTCGTTAAACAAGTTAAATGACATGTTGAGCAAGTCCAAAGGATAGGTAATCAAGTTAAATTGCTTGTTGAGCAAGTCGAATGCCTTGTTGACCAAGTGGAATGCCTTGTTGAACAAGTCGAATGCCTTGTTGAGCAAGTGGAATGTCTTGTTGACCAATTCGAATGGCTTCTTGAGCAAGTCGAATGCCTTGTTACCAAGTCGAAAGCATTGTTCAACAAGTCGAATGCCTCGTTGAGAAAATAAAATGCCTTGTTGGGCAAGTCGAATGCCTTGTTGACCAGGTAATGCCTTGATGATCAAGTCGAATAAGTCGAATGCCTTGTGGACCAAGTCGAATGCCTTGTTCAGTGAGCCGGATGCCTTGTGGACCAAGTCAAATGGCTTGTTGAGCGAGTCAGATGCCTCGTTGAACAAGTCGAATGCCTTTATGAGCAAGTCATATGCCTTGTTGACCAAGTCCAATTCCTTGTTTACCAAGTCAAATGCATTGTTAACCAAGTCGAATGTCTTGTGGACCAAAAACTACCTTGCTCACGAAGTCGAATGCCTTATTGAGCAAGTCGAATGCCTTTTTAAACAAGTCGAATGTCTTGTTGACCAAGTTGAATGCCTTGTTGAACAAGTCGAATGCCTTTTTGAACAAGTCGAATGCCTCATTCAACAAGTCGAATGCCTCGTTGAATAAGTCCAAGGCCATTTTTGCCAAGTCGAATGCCTCGTTGAACAAGTGTGAGGCCTTGTTTACCAGGTAGAATGCCTCGTTAACAAGTTAAATGTCCTGTTGAGCATGTCAAATGACTTGGTCGTCAAGCCAAATGCCTTGTTGAGCAAGTTGAATGCGTTGCTAACCAAGTCGAATGCCTTGTTGAGCAAAAGGAATGCCTTTTAGAGCAAGTTATACCTTGTTGACAAAGTCGAATATCTTTTCAAACAAGTCGAATGCCTTGTTGAGCAAGTCGAATGCCTTGTTGACCAAGTCGAATGCCTTGTTGACCAAATCAAATGACTTTCTGAGCAAGTCAAAACGCTTCATTCAACAAGTCGAATGTCTATTTGAACAAGTCGAATGCCTCGTTGAACAAGTGCAAGGCCTTGTTTACCAAGTAGAATGCCTCGTTAAACAAGTAAAATGACCGGTTAAGCAAGTCAAATGGCTAGGTGATCAAGTTAAATGACTTGTTAAGCAAGTCGAATGCCTTGTTGAGGAAGTCGAATGTCTTGCTGACCGAGTGGAATGCCTCGTTGAGTAAGTGGAATGCCTTGTTGAGCAAGTGGAATGTCTTGTTGACCAATTCGAATGGCTTCTTGAGCAAGTCGAATGCCTTGTTACCAAGTCGAAAGCATTGTTCAACAAGTCGAATGCCTCATTGAGAAAATAAAATGCCTTGTTGGGCAAGTCCAATGCCTTGTTGACCAGGTAATGCCTTGATGATCAAGTCGAATTAGTCGAATGCCTTGTGGACCAAGTCGAATGCCTTGTTCAGCGAGCCGGATGCCTTGTGGACCAAGTCAAAAGGCTTGTTGAGCGAGTCAGATGCCTCGTTGAACAAGTCGAATGCCTTGATGAGCAAGTCATATGCCTTGTTGACGAAGTCCAATTCCTTGTTTACCAAGTTAAATGCGTTGTTAACCAAGTCGAATGTCTTGTGGACCAAAAACTACATTGCTCACGAAGTCGAATGCCTTATTGAGCAAGTCGAATGTCTTGTTGATGTGGCGACCCTACTTCCTAATTAAGTTAATTGGCGGATTTCCCCGCAACAGAACACGCGGAAGACCCGATAAAATTTTCTTTTTTTTTTTTTTTTTTTAATTTAAATAACCTACATACTATTATATCGGGTTTACAAAAATATCTACTATTAATACTTTGGGCCGAAGCCCCAAAATTTCAAACCCAATATCAAACACTATGCCACTCCACAGGTCGCGTCCCATGTACTGCGCCACCCTCAAAAGTCCGTGGAGTCACCGCCGCCAGCTCGCCATGAATCTCAACCCTGACACTAGTCGGTGTCGGGTTCATTCTTACATACAAACAAAAATAGGATAGAACCCTGAGCTATTGCCCAGTAGGTGATTACATAACATGCAATACGTGCGTGCACTCCACCCAATCCCGGTTCCTCACAATATAATATAATGCACACTCGTCAAATCTCATCTATCAATTCTCAATTCTCAACAGGGCCCTAGGTCAGACTCGGCACCCACGCGCGCAATGGCAAAGTACACCATCAACCATGCGGTAGCCCACACCGGCCGCGCCGGGTCGCTCCTTCCGCACACAATCTCAACCCGACGGCTTTTTCCCCGAATGTTATACCACAAGTTCGGGTAGACAGGAATCTCACATCTGTCTGCCGTCCCTGAGCCAAATAATATCCGGTGGTTTACACCTCGGGTGGCTCAATCCCGAGTAAATGGGTGTCGCAAACCCCCTCTCCCACCAAGTGCATAATCGAGTCTGAACCTGACTGCCAAAATCGGCAACTCTACCCTTCTCACATTCGACACAATATCGTGTCACCGTATCATTACGGTACCTTCGCCTCTCTTATGCATGTCGTGAAATGCATATCACATTCGTCACATATATCACGTATTATTTCTTACAAATAATACCCCAAAATACTCTCGTATCTTAAAATAAGGGTTGACCCGAAAATTCTAGTCAAAGTATGAATATACTTTGATTTAAAGATAAAATGAACTTAAAATAATTTTATTTGAATATTTGGGCCTAATTTAAGACAAAAGTCCAAAAATAATTAGACTGGTCGAATCGTGAAGTTCGGTCAACTTCAGACTTTTTAAAAGCATATGGTCAACCCGACATTTGGAGTCAAAATTCGGGACTCTTCACAGTGTTAGCGGTATTGCCCGAATTTGGATTTCGCGCGTCATTTGATCGAATTTGCGAAGTCTGATTTAGTTCGCGTGTCACCCGAAATTCACTCACAGGAATCACCCCGCGAAATTCAAGTTGACCCGCGAAACTTTAGTCCGACCCGCTACTTCTCTCACAGGAATCACCCTGTGGTCGACCCGCGAAATTAATTCTGACCCGCGAAAAACCCATTTACTCACACAATAAAATCCATTTGAGTCCGCGAAGAACTTTTCGCGACCCGAATATAATTCGCGAACTAAACTTCGGCGAACTATCGAAAATCTGCCCGAATTTCAACCTTTCAAATTTGGCGAAATTTAAAATTTGGCCCGCGACCTTCTTTTCTCACTCACATCTTTACAAATCTTTCGGCCCGCGAATTTTATCGCCGCCCGCGATTTTCTTTCCTCTCTCACACTTCACGAACCTTTTTGGCCCGCGAATTCTTTTCAACCCGCGAATTTCTCATGAGCTGAAACTTTCTTTATCTCATCGAAATTCATATTTTCCAGAACTTCATCACATGAATCCGTTCCAGATTTCACATAAACATGTAAGAATTCATAGAACTCATATATTGAGCTCAAACTTAACATCTCAACACAGCAAATACAACACATAATCATTAAAGCTCCCGAAATTCATGAATTCGGATGACCTTTCATCCAAATTCGTTAAACTAAATAAATCAAACTTAAAAACAGTTTGTAGGGGTTAAAAACCACCTACCTCACTTCCAAGTTAGCCGAAATTGCTTAGTTCTTCTCTGCTTTTCTTCGTTTGTTTTCTTTCGTTTGATATTTTCGTGTCCTTATCACCTTTTGAGATAAACCTTTAAAAGGAAAGTTACGTTTCCTTTCTCTTAAGGAAATCTCTTATTGGGCCTACTTTAAATTAATTTGGGCCCATATCTATTTATTTTACTCAAAGAGTATTTTTCTTATTTTCGGTTCAATTTCCCGAAAATTCGCTTTGTCCGAAAATTAACTTCATAATTTTCCGAAACTTACAGAATAATTTTCACGCTAATTGCGCATTATTCCCGTATTAATTTTACGGGTATTACATCCTCCCCCCCTTAAAAGAAATTTCTTCCCCGAAATTTAAGTTGTCTGAAACAACTCAGGGTATTTCTCTCTCATTTCGTCTTCTCGCTCCCAAGTGGCTTCTTCCAATATCTGGTTTCGCCATAAGACCTTCACGAGGGGAATATTCTTATTTCGTAATTGCTTCACCTCATACATTAGAATCTCTACCGGCTTTTCTTCGTAACTCAAGTCCGGCTTCAATTGTTGGTGAAGTCTTTTGTCTCTTAGCACATGATACGGGTCCAACACATACTTTCGCAGTGTAGACACGTGGAATACGTCATGGACTTGTGCTAACGGCGTCGGTAATTCTAGCTGATATGCTACTTCACCGACTCTTTTCAAAATTTTGAAAGGTCCTATATATCTCGGACTCAACTTTCCTTTTTGTCCGAACCGTTTGACACCCTTCATAGGTGATACTTTCAAAAATACTTTATCACCTTCTTCAAATTCTAACGACCTTCGCCTCTTGTCTGCATAACTCTTCTGGCGACTTTGGGCCGTTTGCATTTTCTCCCGAATTTTCTTAACAACTTCAGTCATTTCGCGTACCATCTCGGGACCTAATAGCGCCTTCTCGCCGATTTCATCCCAATGAACTGGGGATCGACATTTACGTCCGTATAAGGCTTCGTAAGGCGCCATTCCGATCATTGCTTGATAGCTGTTGTTATATGAAAATTCTATTAACGGGAGATATTTACTCCAACTCCCTTGAAAATCCAAGACACATGCTCTCAACATGTCTTCGAGTGTCTGGATCGTCCTTTCCGATTGTCCGTCAGTCTGGGGATGATAAGCTGAACTAAATGATAATTTAGTTCCCAGAGCTTTCTGTAAGCTTTTCCAGAACTGGGACAGAAATCTTGAATCTCGATCTGATATGATCGATATCGGAATTCCATGGAGTCTCACTATCTCTTGAATGTAGAGTTCAGCGAACTTCTCCATGGGATAGGTCTGGTGAATAGGCAAGAAATGGGCGGACTTAGTCAGTCTGTCAACAATCACCCAAATTGCATCATAACCTTTCACCGTTCTTGGCAACCCGACGACAAAATCCATTGTTATATGGTCCCACTTCCACTCGGGAATCGTCAAAGGTTGTAACATTCCTGCCGGTCTTTGATGTTCTGCTTTGATCTGCTGACAATCAGGCATCTATGTACAAATGCAGCAACATCCTTTTTCATTCCCGGCCACCAATAATTTAGTCGCAAATCACGATACATTTTCGTTGCACCGGGATGCACCGAATATATTGTCGTATGTGCCTCCGTCATTAAAGTTCGACGAATCTCTTCATCTTCCGGCACATATAAGCGACTTTTAAATCGTAAACTCCCGTCTTCTCGGAATTCAAATTCCGATGAGACTTCTTTATCTTGTTCTCTTTGTTTCTTCAAGTACAACTCATCTTTCTTTTGTACTTCAATGATTCGGTCTAATAGTGTTGGCTTAAGTGTCAACACTGCCAACTTTTCTTCAATCTCTCCGAAATTGATTACTTCAACTCCGAATTGGCGTAATTCACTGTTTACAGTTTTGCGGCTCAATGCATCTGCGACTACGTTCGCTTTTCCTGGATGATAATTTATCACACAGTCGTAGTCTTTGACTAACTCGAGCCATCTTCTTTGCCTCATATTTAACTCCTTCTGGGTGAAGAAGTACTTCAAACTCTTGTGATCCGTGAAGATCTCGCATCTTTCTCCGTAAAGATAGTGTCGCCATGTTTTAAGAGCAAACACTACGGCTGCGAGTTCGAGATCATGAGTGGGGTAATTTTTCTCATATGGCTTTAATTGTCGGGAGGCATAAGCGATCACCTTCCCGTTTTGCATTAAAACACACCCCAACCCATATTTAGAGGCATCACTATAAACAGAAAAATTTCCAGTACCCGAAGGTATTGCTAACACTGGAGCAGTTGTTAGCCTTTTCTTTAATTCCTGGAAACTTTGCTCACATTCATCCGTCCATTTGAACGGAACATTTTTCTTTGTCAAATTGGTGAGCGTCGAGGCGATGCTGGAAAAGTCCTTAATGAACTTTCGATAATACCCAGCTAGCCCGAGAAAACTTCTTATCTCCGTGGGAGTGGTTGGTCTTGGCCAATTTTCTATAGCTTCTATCTTGCTGGGATCTACTGAAATTCCGCTTCCCGAAATAACATGCCCCAGAAAGATTACTCGATCCAACCAAAATTCGCACTTTTTAAATTTGGCGAATAATTGTTTCTCCCGAAGAATTCCTAGGACCGCTCTCAAATGTTCCTCATGTTCTTCTTTTGTCTTGGAATAAATGAGAATATCGTCGATAAAGACGATAACACATCGGTCCAGCAATTTTTGAATACTCGGTTCATCAAATCCATGAAGGCTGCCGGAGCATTCGTCAATCCGAAAGGCATGACCAAAAATTCATAGTGGCCGTACCTCGTACTGAATGCGGTTTTTTTGGAATGTCCGCTTCCCGGATCTTCAGCTGATGATAACCGGAGCGCAGGTCGATCTTAGAAAATACTGTTGCTCCTTGGAGTTGATCGAATAAATCGTCAATCCTTGGCAATGGGTATTTATTCTTAATCGTGATCTTGTTGAGTTCACGATAATCGATACACATTCTCATCGACCCGTCCTTTTTCTTCACAAATAAAACCGGGGCTCCCCATGGTGAGAAACTGGGTTGAATAAAACCCTTCTGCAACAAATCTTCCAATTGCTTCTTCAATTCTCGTAATTCGTTCGGTGCTAACCGATACGGGGATTTAGAGATCGGGGCAGCTCCAGGTACAAGATCGATTGCAAATTTAATCTCCCGATCTGGGGGTAATCCCGGAAGATCCTCGAGAAATACATCGGAATATTCGTTCACTATCGGAACCTCCTCAAGTTTAAGCTGGGAAGATTCCTCAGCATTCACCGCAAAAACTAGGAACGATTCGCAACCCGTATTTACGAGTCGCTGAGCTTTTAAAGCAGAAATCCGAGGGATTGAGTTTCTATTCTTTCTTCCCGAAAATTCAAACTCCTCTCCCTCTGGCGATCGAAACCTAACTACCCTTTTTGAACAATCAATAATGGCTCCGTATTTCGAAAGCCAATCCATCCCGAATATAATATCGTAATCATTCATCGGGATTACTATTAGGTTCACATCTAACTCTCTACCCTCAATTCTTACGGGACATTTCTCAACCACCAAATTTGATCGAGTTGGATCCCCATGTGGTAAAGATACCACGAAATCCATAATCATATCAAAGTATTACACTTAACTTACAGGCGAGGCTGGTTCTCCCGGCTTTTGAGTGGCAGTACATGGACAGTCTTCAGAATCTAAAGCCTAAGCTCTGATACCACCTGTGGCGACCCTACTTCCTAATTAAGTTAATTGGCAGATTTCCCCGCAACAGAACACGCGGAAGACCCGATAAAATTTTCTTTTTTTTTTTTTTTTTTAATTTAAATAACCTACATAGTATTATATCGGGTTTACAAAAATATCTACTATTAATACTTTGGGCCGAAGCCCCAAAATTTCAAACCCAATATCAAACACTATGCCACTCCACAGGTCGCGTCCCATGTACTGCGCCACCCTCAAAAGTCCGTGGAGTCACCGCCGCCAGCTCGCCATGAATCTCAACCCTGACACTAGTCGGTGTCGGGTTCATTCTTACCTACAAACAAAATAGGATAGAACCCTGAGCTATTGCCCAGTAGGTGATTACATAACATGCAATACGTGCGTGCACTCCACCCAATCCCGGTTCCTCACAATATAATATAATGCACACTCGACAAATCTCATCTATCAATTCTCAATTCTCAACAGGGCCCTAGGTCAGACTCGGCACCCACGCGCGCAATGGCAAAGTACACCATCAACCATGCGGTAGCCCACACCGGCCGCGCCGGGTCGCTCCTTCCGCACACAATCTCAACCCGACGGCTTTTTCCCCGAATGTTATACCACAAGTTCGGGTAGACAGGAATCTCACATCTGTCTGCCGTCCCTGAGCCAAATAATATCCGGTGGTTTACACCTCGGGTGGCTCAATCCCGAGTAGATGGGTGTCGCAAACCCCCTCTCCCACCAAGTGCATAATCGAGTCTGAACCTGACTGCCAAAATCGGCAACTCTACCCTTCTCACATTCGACACAATATCGTGTCACCGTATCATTACGGTACCTTCGCCTCTCTTATGCATGTCGTGAAATGCATATCACATTCGTCACATATATCACGTATTATTTCTTACAAATAATACCCCAAAATACTCTCGTATCTTAAAATAAGGGTTGACCCGAAAATTCTAGTCAAAGTATGAATATACTTTGATTTAAAGATAAAATGAACTTAAAATAATTTTATTTGAATATTTGGGCCTAATTTAAGACAAAAGTCCAAAAATAATTAGACTGGTCGAATCGTGAAGTTCGGTCAACTTCAGACTTTTTAAAAGCATATGGTCAACCCGACATTTGGAGTCAAAATTCGGGACTCTTCACAGTGTTAGCGGTATTGCCCGAATTTGGATTTCGCGCGTCATTTGATCGAATTTGCGAAGTCTAATTTAGTTCGCGTGTCACCCGAAATTCACTCACAGGAATCACCCCGCGAAATTCAAGTTGACCCGCGAAACTTTAGTCCGACCCGCTACTTCTCTCACAGGAATCACCCTGTGGTCGACCCACGAAATTAATTCTGACCCGCGAAAAACCCATTTACTCACACAATAAAATCCATTTGAGTCCGCGAAGAACTTTTCGCGACCCGAATATAATTCGCGAACTAAACTTCGGCGAACTATCGAAAATCTGCCCGAATTTCAACCATTCAAATTTGGCGAAATTTAAAATTTGGCCCGCGACCTTCTTTTCTCACTCACATCTTTACAAATCTTTCGGCCCGCGAATTTTATCGCAGCCCGCAATTTTCTTTCCTCTCTCACACTTCACGAACCTTTTTGGCCCGCGAATTCTTTTCAACCCGCGAATTTCTCATGAGCTGAAACTTTCTTCATCTCATCGAAATTCATATTTTCCAGAACTTCATCACATGAATCCGTTCCAGATTTCACATAAACATGTAAGAATTCATAGAACTCATATATTGAGCTCAAACTTAACATCTCAACACAGCAAATACAACACATAATCATTCAAAGCTCCCGAAATTCATGAATTCGGATGACCTTTCATCCAAATTCGTTAAACTAAATAAATCAAACTTAAAAACAGTTTGTAGGGGTTAAAAACCACCTACATCACTTCCAAGTTAGCCGAAATTGCTTAGTTCTTCTCTGCTTTTCTTCGTTTGTTTTCTTTCGTTTGATATTTTCGTTTGTCCTTATCACCTTTTGAGATAAACCTTTAAAAGGAAAGTTACGTTTCCTTTCTCTTAAGGAAATCTCTTATTGGGCCTACTTTAAATTAATTTGGGCCCATATCTATTTATTTTACTCAAAGAGTATTTTTCTTATTTTCGGTTCAATTTCCCGAAAATTCGCTTTGTCCGAAAATTAACTTCATAATTTTCCGAAACTTACAGAATAATTTTCAGGCTAATTGCGCATTATTCCCGTATTAATTTTACGGGTATTACAGTTGACCAAGTTGAATGCTTTGTTGAACAAGTTGAATGCCTTTTTTAACAAGTCGAAGGCCTCATTCAACAAGTCGAATGCCTCGTTGAATAAGTCCAAGGCCATTTTTGCCAAGTCGAATGCCTCGTTAACAAGTTAAATGACCTGTTGAGCATGTCAAATGACTTGGTCGTCAAGTCAAATGCCTTGTTGAGCAAGTCGAATGCCTTGCTAACCAAGTCGAATGCCTTGTTGAGCAAAAGGTATGCCTTTTAGAGCAAGTTATACCTTGTTGACAAAGTCGAATATCTTTTCAAACAAGTCGAATGCATTGTTGAGCAAGTCGAATGCCTTGTTGACCAAGTCCAATGACTTGTTGACCAAATCAAATGACTTTCTGAGCAAGTCAAAACGCCTCATTCAACAAGTCGAATGTCTTATTGAACTAGTCGAATGCCTCGTTGAACAAGTGCAAGGCCTTGTTTACCAAGTAGAATGCCTCGTTAAACAAGTAAAATGACCGGTTAAGCAAGTCAAATGGCTAGGTGATCAAGTTAAATGACTTGTTGAGCAAGTCGATGCCTTGTTGAGCAACTCAAATGTCTGCTGACCAAGTGGAATGCCTTGTTGAGAAAGTGGAATGCCTTGTTGAACAAGTCGAATGCCTTGATGAGCAAGTCAAATGCCTTGATGAGCAAGTTAAATGCCGCATAGACCAAGTCCACTTCCTTGTTTACCAAGTCAAATGCCTTGTTAACCAAGTCGAATGCCTTGTGGAAAAAAAAATACCTTGCTCACGAAGTCGAATGCCTTTTTAAACAAGTCGAATGTCTTGTTGACCAAGTAGAATGCCTTGTTGAACAAGTCGAATCTTCATTCAACAAGTCGAATGCCTCATTGAATAAGTCCAAGGCCATGTTTACCAAGTCGAATGCCTCGTTGAACAAGTGCGAGGCCTTGTTTACCAAGTAGAATGCCTCGTTAACAAGTTAAATGACCTGCTGAGCATGTCAAATGACTTGCTCGTCAAGTCAAATGCCTTGTTGAGCAAGTTGAATGCCTTTCAAACCAAGTCAAATGCCTTTTAGAGCACGTAATACCTTGTTGATGAAGTCGAATGTCTTTTCAAACAAGTCAAATGCCTTGTTGAGCAAGTCGAATGCCTTGTTGACCAAGTCGAATGACTTGTTGACCAAGTCAAATGACTTTTTGACTAAGTCAAACACCTCACTCAACAAGTCAAATGTCTTATTGAACAAGTCGAATGCCTCGTTGAACAAGTGCAAGGCCTTGTTTACCAAGTAGAATGCCTCGTTAAACAAGTAAAATGACCGGTTAAGCAAGTCAAATGGCTAGGTGATCAAGTTAAATGACTTGTTGAGCAAGTCGAATGCCTTGTTGAGCAACTGAAATGTCTTGCTGACCAAGTGGAATGCCTTGTTGAGCAACTGGAATGCCTTATTGAACAAGTCGAATGCCTTGTTGAGCAAGTGGAATGTCTTGTGGACCAATTCGAATGGCTTCTTGAGCAAGTCGAATGCTTTGTGACCAAGTCGAATGCATTGTTCAACAAGCCAGTGCCTTGATGAGCTAGTCGAATGCCTTGTGACCAAGTTGAATGCATTGTTTAACAAGTCGAGTCCCTTGATGAGCAAGTCGAATGCCTTGTTCAGCTAGTCAAATTCTTTGTTGAGGAAGTCGAATGCCTTGTTCAACAAGTCGAATGCCTCGTTAAGAAAGTAGAATGCCTTGTTGGGCAAGTCGAGTGCCTTGTTCACCAAGTAATGCCTTGATGATCAAGTCGAATAAACCGAATGCCTTGTGGACGAAGTCGAATGCCTTGTTCAGCGAGTTGGATGCCTTGTGGACCAAGTCGAATTGCCTTGTTGAGCGAGTCAGACGCCTTTTTGAACAAGTCAAATGCCTTGTTGACCAAGTCCAATTCCTTGTTTACCAAGTCAAATGCCTTGTAAACAAAGTCGAATGCCTTTTAGACCAAGTAATACCTTGCCCACGAAGTCGAAAGCCTTATTAAGCAAGTCGAATGCCTTTTTAAACAAGTCGAATGTCTTGTTGACCAAGTTGAATGCCTTGTTGAACAAGTCGAATGCCTTTTTGAACAAGTCTAATGCGTCATTCAACAAGTCGAATGCCTCGTTGAACCAGCCAAATGCCTCATTCTACAAGTCGAATGCTTTGTTGAATAAGTCCAAGGCCATGTTTACCAAGTCGAATGCCTCGTTGAACAAGTGTTAGGCCTTGTTTACCAAGTAGAATGCCTCGTTAACAAGTGAAATTACCTGTTGAGCATGTCAAATGACTTGGTCGTCAAGTCAAATGCCTTGTTGAGCAAGTCGAATGTCTTATTGAAAAAGTCGAATGTCTCGTTGAACAAGTGGCAAGGCCTTGTTTACCAAGTAGAATGCCTCTTTAAACAAGTTAAATGACATGTTGAGCATGTCCAAATGATAGGTAATCAAGTAAAATTGCTTGTTGAGAAAGTCGAATGCCTTGTTGAGCAAGTCGAATGTCTTGCTGACCAAGTCGAATGCCTCGTTGAGGAAGTGGAATGCCTTGTTGAACAAGTCGAATGCCTTGTTCAGCAAGTGGAATGTCTTGTTGACCAATTCAAATGGCTACTTGAGCAAGTCGAATGCCTTGTTACCAAGTCGAAAGCATTGTTCAACAAGTCGAACGCCTATTTGAGAAAATAAAATGCCTTGTTGGGCAAGTCGAATGCCTTGTTGACCAGGTAATGCCTTGATGATCAAGTCGAATAAGTCGAATGCCTTGTGGACCAAGTCGAATGCCTTGTTCAGCGAGCCGGATGCCTTGTGGACCAAGTCAAATGGCTTGTTGAGCGAGTCAGATGCCTCGTTGAACAAGTCGAATGCCTTGATGAGCAAGTCATATGCCTTGTTGACCAAGTCCAATTCCTTGTTTACCAAGTCAAATGCGTTGTTAACCAAGTCGAATGTCTTGTGGACCAAAAACTACCTTGCTCACGAAGTCGAATGCCTTATTGAGCAAGTCGAATGCCTTTTTAAACAAGCCGAATGTCTTGTTGACCAAGTTGAATGCCTTGTTGAACAAGTCGAATGCCTTTTTGAACAAGTCGAATGCGTCATTCAACAAGTCGAATGCCTCGTTGAATAAGTTCAAGGCCATTTTTGCCAAGTCGAATGCCTCGTTGAATAAGTGCGAGGCCTTGTTTACCAAGTAGAATGCTTCGTTAACAAGTTAAACGACCTGTTGAGCATGTCAAATGACTTGGTCGTCAACTCAAATGCCTAGTTGAGCAAGTCGAATGCCTTGCGAACCAAGTCGAATGCCTTATTGAGCAAAAGGAATGCCTTTTAGAGCAAGTTATACCTTGTTGACAAAGTCGAATATCTTTTCAAACAAGTCGAGTGCCTTGTTGAGCAAGTCGAATGCCTTGTTGACCAAGTCGAATGACTTGTTGACCAAATCAAATGACTTTCTGAGCAAGTCAAAACGCCTCATTCAACAAGTCGAATGTCTTATTGAACAAGTCGAATGCCTCGTTGAACAAGTGCAAGGCCTTGTTGACCAAGTAGAATGCCTCGTTAAACAAGTAAAATGACCGGTTAAGCAAGTCAAATGGCTAGGTGATCAAGTTAAATGACTTGTTGAGCAAGTCGAATGCCTTGTTGAGCAACTCAAATGTCTTGCTGACCAAGTGGAATGCCTTGTTGAGAAAGTGGAATGCCTTGTGGAACAAGTCGAATGCCTTGATGAGCAAGTCAAATGCCGTGTAGACCAAGTCCAATTCCTTGTTTACCAAGTAAAATGCCTTGTTAACCAAGTCGAATGCCTTGTCGATAAAAAAATACCTTGCTCACGAAGTCGAATGCCTTATTGAGCAAGTCGAATGCCTTTTTAAACAAGTCGAATGTCTTGTTGACCAAGTTGAATGCCTTGTTGAACAAGTCGAATCTTCATTCAACAAGTCGAATTCCTCGTTGAATAAGTCCAAGGCAATGTTTTCCAAGTCGAATGCCTCGTTGAACAAGTGCGAGGCCTTGTTTACCAAGTAGAAGAATGCCTCGTTAACAAGTTAAATGACCTTTTGAGCATGTCAAATGCCTTGTTGAGCAAGTCGAATGTCTTATTGAAAAAGTCGAATGCCTCGTTGAACAAGTGGCAAGGCCTTGTTTACCAAGTAGAATGCCTCGTTAAACAAGTTAAATGACATGTTAAGCAAGTCCAAAGGATAGCAAATCAAGTTAAATTACTTGTTGAGCAAGTCGAATGCCTTGTTGAGCTAGTCAAATTCTTTGTTGAGGAAGTTGAATGCCTTGTTCAACAAGTCGAATGCCTCGTTCAGAAAGTAGAATGCCTTGTTGGGTAAGTCGAGTGCCTTGTTGACCAAGTAATGCCTTGATGATCAAGTCGAATAAACCGAATGCCTTGTGGACCAAGTCGAATGTCTTGTTCAGCGAGTTGGATGCCTTGTGGACCAAGTCGAATTGCCTTGTTGAGCGAGTCAGACGCCTTTTTGAACAAGTCGAATGCTTTGATTTGCAAGTCAAATGCCTTGTTGACCAAGTCCAATTCCTTGTTTACCAAGTCAAATGTCTTGTAAACCAAGTCGAATGCCTTTTAAACCAAGTAATACCTTACCCACGAAGTCGAATGCCTTATTGAGCAAGTCGAATGCGTTTTTAAACAAGTCGAATGTCTTGTTGACCAAGTTGAATGCGTTGTTGAACAAGTCGAATGCCTTTTTGAACAAGTCAAATGCCTCATTCAACAAGTCGAATGCTTTGTTGAATAAGTCCAAGGCCATGTTTACCAAGTCGAATGCCTCGTTGAACAAGTGCGAGGCCTTGTTTACCAAGTAGAATGCCTCGTTAACAAGTTAAATTACCTGTTGAGCATGTCAAATGACTTGGTCATCAAGTCAAATGCTTTGTTGAGTAAGCTGAATGTCTTATTGAAAAAGTCGAATGCCTCGTTGAACATGTGGCAAGGCCTTGTTTACCAAGTAGAATGCCTCGTTAAACAAGTAAAATGACATTTTGAGCAAGTCCAAAGGATAGGTAATCAAGTTAAATTGCTTGTTGAGCAAGTAGAATGCCTTGTTGAGCAAGTCGAATGTGTTGCTGACCGAGTCGAATGCCTCGTTGAGTAAGTGGAATGCCTTGTTGAACAAGTCGAATGCCTTGTTCAGCAAGTGGAATGTCTTGTTGACCAATTCAAATGGCTTCTTGAGCAAGTCGAATGCATTGTTACCAAGTCGAAAGCATTGTTCAACAAGTCGAACGCCTATTTGAGAAAATAAAATGCCTTGTTGGGCAAGTCGAATGCCTTGTTGACCAGGTAATGCCTTGATGATCAAGTCGAATAAGTCGAATGCCTTGTGGACCAAGTCGAATGCCTTGTTCAGCGAGCCGGATGCCTTGTGGACCAAGTCAAATGGCTTGTTGAGCGAGTCAGATGCCTCGTTGAACAAGTCGAATGCCTTGATGAGCAAGTCATATGCCTTGTTGACCAAGTCCAATTCCTTGTTTACCAAGTCAAATGCGTTGTTAACCAAGTCGAATGTCTTGTGGACCAAAAACTACCTTGCTCACGAAGTCGAATGCCTTATTGAGCAAGTCGAATGCCTTTTTAAACAAGCCGAATGTCTTGTTGACCAAGTTGAATGCCTTGTTGAACAAGTCGAATGCCTTTTTGAACAAGTCGAATGCGTCATTCAACAAGTCGAATGCCTCGTTGAATAAGTTCAAGGCCATTTTTGCCAAGTCGAATGCCTCGTTGAATAAGTGCGAGGCCTTGTTTACCAAGTAGAATGCTTCGTTAACAAGTTAAACGACCTGTTGAGCATGTCAAATGACTGGGTCGTCAACTCAAATGCCTAGTTGAGCAAGTCGAATGCCTTGCTAACCAAGTCGAATGCCTTGTTGAGCAAAAGGAATGCCTTTTAGAGCAAGTTATACCCTGTTGACAAAGTCGAATATCTTTTTAAACAAGTGGAATGCCTTTTTGAGCAAGTCGAATGCCTTGTTGACCAAGTCGAATGACTTGTTAACCAAATCAAATGACTTTCTGAGCAAGTCAAACGCCTCATTCAACAAGTTGAATGTCTTATTGAACAACTCGAATGCCTCGTTGAACAAGTGCAAGGCCTTGTTTACCAAGTAGAATGCCTCGTTAAACAAGTAAAATGACCGGTTAAGCAAGTCAAATGGCTAGGTGATCAAGTTAAATGATTTGTTGAGCAAGTCGAATGCCTTGTTGAGCAACTCAAATGTCTTGGTGACCAAGTGGAATGCCTTGTTGAGAAAGTGGAATGCCTTGTTGAACAAGTCGAATGCCTTGATTAGCAAGTCAAATGCCGTGTAGACCAAGTCCAATTCCTTGTTTACCAAGTCAAATGCCTTGTTAACCAAGTCGAATGCCTTGTGGACAAAAAAATACATTGCTCACGAAGTCGAATGCCTTATTGAGCAAGTCGAATGCCTTTTTAAACAACTCGAATGTCTTGTTGACCAAGTTGAATGCCTTGTTGAACAAGTCGAATCTTCATTCAACAAGTCGAATGCCTCGTTGAATAAGTCCAAGGCCATGTTTACCAAGTCGAATGCCTTGTTGAACAAGTGCGAGGCCTTGTTTACCAAGTAGAATGCCTCGTTAACAAGTTAAATGACCTGTTGAGCATGTCAAATGCCTTGTTGAGCTAGTCGAATGTCTTATTAAAAAAGTCGAATGCCTCGTTGAACAAGTGGCAAGGCCTTGTTTACCAAGTAGAATGCCTCGTTAAACAAGTTAAATGACATGTTAAGCAAGTCCAAAGGATAGCAAATCAAGTTAAATTACTTGTTGAGCAAGTCGAATGCCTTGTTGAGCTAGTCAAATTCTTTGTTGAGGAAGTTGAATGCCTTGTTCAACAAGTCGAATGCCTCGTTAAGAAAGTAGAATGCCTTGTTGGGTAAGTCGAGTGCCTTGTTGACCAAGTAATGCCTTGATGATCAAGTCGAATAATTCGAATGCCTTGTGGACCAAGTCGAATGTCTTGTTCAGCGAGTTGGATGCCTTGTGGACCAAGTCGAATTGCCTTGTGGAGCGAGTCAGACGCCTTTTTGAAAAAGTCGAATGCTTTGATTTGCAAGTCAAATGCCTTGTTGACCAAGTCCAATTCCTTGTTTACCAAGTCAAATGCCTTGTAAACCAAGTCGAATGCCTTTTAAACCAAGTAATACCTTACCCACGAAGTCGAATGCCTTATTGAGCAAGTCGAATGCGTTTTTAAACAAGTCGAATGTCTTGTTGACCAAGTTGAATGCCTTGTTGAACAAGTCGAATGCCTTTTTGAACAAGTCAAATGCCTCATTCAACAAGTCGAATGCTTTGTTGAATAAGTCCAAGGCCATGTTTACCAAGTCGAATGCCTCGTTGCACAAGTGCGAGGCCTTGTTTACCAAGTAGAATGCCTCGTTAACAAGTTAAATTACCTGTTGAGCATGTCAAATGACTTGGTCATCAAGTCAAATGCCTTGTTGAGTAAGTTGAATGTCTTATTGAAAAAGTCGAATGCTTCGTTGAACATGTGGCAAGGCCTTGTTTACCAAGTAGAATGCCTCGTTAAACAAGTAAAATGACATTTTGAGCAAGTCCAAAGGATAGGTAATCAAGTTAAATTGCTTGTTGAGCAAGTCGAATGCCTTGTTGAGCAACTCAAATGTCTTGCTGACCAAGTGGAATGCCTTGTTGAGAAAGTGGAATGCCTTGTGGAACAAGTCGAATGCCTTGATGAGCAAGTCAAATGCCGTGTAGACTAAGTCCAATTCCTTGTTTACCAAGTAAAATGCCTTGTTAACCAAGTCGAATGCCTTGTGGATAAAAAAATACCTTGCTCACGAAGTCGAATGCCTTATTGAGCAAGTCGAATGCCTTTTTAAACAAGTCGAATGTCTTGTTGACCAAGTTGAATGCCTTGTTGAACAAGTCGAATCTTCATTCAACAAGTCGAATTCCTCGTTGAATAAGTCCAAGGCAATGTTTTCCAAGTCGAATGCCTCGTTAAACAAGTGCGAGGCCTTGTTTACCAAGTAGAAGAATGCCTCGTTAACAAGTTAAATGACCTTTTGAGCATGTCAAATGCCTTGTTGAGCAAGTCGAATGTCTTATTGAAAAAGTCGAATGCCTCGTTGAACAAGTGGCAAGGCCTTGTTTACCAAGTAGAATGCCTCGTTAAACAAGTTAAATGACATGTTAAGCAAGTCCAAAGGATAGCAAATCAAGTTAAATTACTTGTTGAGCAAGTCGAATGCCTTGTTGAGCTAGTGAAATTCTTTGTTGAGGAAGTTGAATGCCTTGTTCAACAAGTCGAATGCCTCGTTAAGAAAGTAGAATGCCTTGTTGGGTAAGTCGAGTGCCTTGTTGACCAAGTAATGCCTTGATGATCAAGTCGAATAAACCGAATGCCTTGTGGACCAAGTCGAATGTCTTGTTCAGCGAGTTGGATGCCTTGTGGACCAAGTCGAATTGCCTTGTTGAGCGAGTCAGACGCCTTTTTGAACAAGTCGAATGCTTTGATTTGCAAGTCAAATGCCTTGTTGACCAAGTCCAATTCCTTGTTTACCAAGTCAAATGCCTTGTAAACCAAGTCGAATGCCTTTTAAACCAAGTAATACCTTACCCACGAAGTCGAATGCCTTATTGAGCAAGTCGAATGCGTTTTTAAACAAGTCGAATGTCTTGTTGACCAAGTTGAATGCCTTGTTGAACAAGTCGAATGCCTTTTTGAACAAGTCAAATGCCTCATTCAACAAGTCGAATGCTTTGTTGAATAAGTCCAAGGCCATGTTTACCAAGTCGAATGCCTCGTTGAACAAGTGCGAGGCCTTGTTTACCAAGTAGAATGCCTCGTTAACAAGTTAAATTACCTGTTGAGCATGTCAAATGACTTGGTCATCAAGTCAAATGCTTTGTTGAGTAAGTTGAATGTCTTATTGAAAAAGTCGAATGCCTCGTTGAACATGTGGCAAGGCCTTGTTTACCAAGTAGAATGCCTCGTTAAACAAGTAAAATGATATTTTGAGCAAGTCCAAAGGATAGGTAATCAAGTTAAATTGCTTGTTGAGCAAGTCGAATGCCTTGTTGAGCAAGTCGAATGTCTTGCTGACCGAGTCGAATGCCTCGTTGAGTAAGTGGAATGCCTTGTTGAACAAGTCGAATGCCTTGTTCAGCAAGTGGAATGTCTTGTTGACCAATTCAAATGGCTACTTGAGCAAGTCGAATGCCTTGTTACCAAGTCGAAAGCATTGTTCAACAAGTCGAACGCCTATTTGAGAAAATAAAATGCCTTGTTGGGCAAGTCGAATGCCTTGTTGACCAGGTAATGCCTTGATGATCAAGTCGAATAAGTCGAATGCCTTGTGGACCAAGTCGAATGCCTTGTTCAGCGAGCCGGATGCCTTGTGGACCAAGTCAAATGGCTTGTTGAGCGAGTCAGATGCCTCGTTGAACAAGTCGAATGCCTTGATGAGCAAGTCATATGCCTTGTTGACCAAGTCCAATTCCTTGTTTACCAAGTCAAATGCGTTGTTAACCAAGTCGAATGTCTTGTGGACCAAAAACTACCTTGCTCACGAAGTCGAATGCCTTATTGAGCAAGTCGAATGCCTTTTTAAACAAGCCGAATGTCTTGTTGACCAAGTTGAATGCCTTGTTGAACAAGTCGAATGCCTTTTGAACAAGTCGAATGCGTCATTCAACAAGTCGAATGCCTCGTTGAATAAGTTCAAGGCCATTTTTGCCAAGTCGAATGCCTCGTTGAATAAGTGCGAGGCCTTGTTTACCAAGTAGAATGCTTCGTTAACAAGTTAAACGACCTGTTGAGCATGTCAAATGACTTGGTCGTCAACTCAAATGCCTAGTTGAGCAAGTCGAATGCCTTGCTAACCAAGTCGAATGCCTTGTTGAGCAAACGGAATGCCTTTTAGAGCAAGTTATACCTTGTTGACAAAGTCGAATCTCTTTTCAAACAAGTGGAATGCCTTTTTGAGCAAGTCGAATGCCTTGTTGACCAAGTCGAATGACTTGTTAACCAAGTCAAATGACTTTCTGAGCAAGTCAAACGCCTCATTCAACAAGTTGAATGTCTTATTGAACAACTCGAATGCCTCGTTGAACAAGTGCAAGGCCTTGTTTACCAAGTAGAATGCCTCGTTAAACAAGTAAAATGACCGGTTAAGCAAGTCAAATGGCTAGGTGATCAAGTTAAATGATTTGTTGAGCAAGTCGAATGCCTTGTTGAGCAACTCAAATGTCTTGCTGACCAAGTGGAATGCCTTGTTGAGAAAGTGGAATGCCTTGTTGAACAAGTCGAATGCCTTGATGAGCAAGTCAAATGCCGTGTAGACCAAGTCCAATTCCTTGTTTACCAAGTCAAATGCCTTGTTAACCAAGTCGAATGCCTTGTGGACAAAAAAATACCTTGCTCACGAAGTCGAATGCCTTATTGAGCAAGTCGAATGCCTTTTTAAACAACTCGAATGTCTTGTTGACCAAGTTGAATGCCTTGTTGAACAAGTCGAATCTTCATTCAACAAGTCGAATACCTCGTTGAATAAGTCCAAGGCCATGTTTACCAAGTCGAATGCCTTGTTGAACAAGTGCGAGGCCTTGTTTACCAAGTAGAATGCCTCGTTAACAAGTTAAATGACCTGTTGAGCATGTCAAATGCCTTGTTGAGCTAGTCGAATGTCTTATTAAAAAAGTCGAATGCCTCGTTGAACAAGTGGCAAGGCCTTGTTTACCAAGTAGAATGCCTCGTTAAACAAGTTAAATGACATGTTAAGCAAGTCCAAAGGATAGCAAATCAAGTTAAATTACTTGTTGAGCAAGTCGAATGCCTTGTTGAGCTAGTCAAATTCTTTGTTGAGGAAGTTGAATGCCTTGTTCAACAAGTCGAATGCCTCGTTAAGAAAGTAGAATGCCTTGTTGGGTAAGTCGAGTGCCTTGTTGACCAAGTAATGCCTTGATGATCAAGTCGAATAAACCGAATGCCTTGTGGACCAAGTCGAATGTCTTGTTCAGCGAGTTGGATGCCTTGTGGACCAAGTCGAATTGCCTTGTGGAGCGAGTCAGACGCCTTTTGAACAAGTCGAATGCTTTGATTTGCAAGTCAAATGCCTTGTTGACCAAGTCCAATTCCTTGTTTACCAAGTCAAATGCCTTGTAAACCAAGTCGAATGCCTTTTAAACCAAGTAATACCTTACCCACGAAGTCGAATGCCTTATTGAGCAAGTCGAATGCGTTTTTAAACAAGTCGAATGTCTTGTTGACCAAGTTAAATGCCTTGTTGAACAAGTCGAATGCCTTTTTGAACAAGTCAAATGCCTCATTCAACAAGTCGAATGCTTTGTTGAATAAGTCCAAGGCCATGTTTACCAAGTCGAATGCCTCGTTGCACAAGTGCGAGGCCTTGTTTACCAAGTAGAATGCCTCGTTAACAAGTTAAATTACCTGTTGAGCATGTCAAATGACTTGGTCATCAAGTCAAATGCCTTGTTGAGTAAGCTGAATGTCTTATTGAAAAAGTCGAATGCCTCGTTGAACATGTGGCAAGGCCTTGTTTACCAAGTAGAATGCCTCGTTAAACAAGTAAAATGACATTTTGAGCAAGTCCAAAGGATAGGTAATCAAGTTAAATTGCTTGTTGAGCAAGTCGAATGCCTTGTTGAGCAACTCAAATGTCTTGCTGACCAAGTGGAATGCCTTGTTGAGAAAGTGGAATGCCTTGTGGAACAAGTCGAATGCCTTGATGAGCAAGTCAAATGCCGTGTAGACCAAGTCCAATTCCTTGTTTACCAAGTAAAATGCCTTGTTAACCAAGTCGAATGCCTTGTGGATAAAAAAATACCTTGCTCACGAAGTCGAATGCCTTATTGAGCAAGTCGAATGCCTTTTTAAACAAGTCGAATGTCTTGTTGACCAAGTTGAATGCCTTGTTGGACAAGTCGAATCTTCATTCAACAAGTCGAATTCCTCGTTGAATAAGTCCATGGCAATGTTTTCCAAGTCGAATGCCTCCTTAAACAAGTGCGAGGCCTTGTTTACCAAGTAGAAGAATGCCTCGTTAACAAGTTAAATGACCTTTTGAGCATGTCAAATGCCTTGTTGAGCAAGTCGAATGTCTTATTGAAAAAGTCGAATGCCTCGTTGAACAAGTGGCAAGGCCTTGTTTACCAAGTAGAATGCCTCGTTAAACAAGTTAAATGACATGTTAAGCAAGTCCAAAGGATAGCAAATCAAGTTAAATTACTTGTTGAGCAAGTCGAATGCCTTGTTGAGCTAGTGAAATTCTTTGTTGAGGAAGTTGAATGCCTTGTTCAACAAGTCGAATGCCTCGTTAAGAAAGTAGAATGCCTTGTTGGGTAAGTCGAGTGCCTTGTTGACCAAGTAATGCCTTGATGATCAAGTCGAATAAACCGAATGCCTTGTGGACCAAGTCGAATGTCTTGTTCAGCGAGTTGGATGCCTTGTGGACCAAGTCGAATTGCCTTGTTGAGCGAGTCAGACGCCTTTTTGAACAAGTCGAATGCTTTGATTTGCAAGTCAAATGCCTTGTTGACCAAGTCCAATTCCTTGTTTACCAAGTCAAATGCCTTGTAAACCAAGTCGAATGCCTTTTAAACCAAGTAATACCTTACCCACGAAGTCGAATGCCTTATTGAGCAAGTCGAATGCGTTTTTAAACAAGTCGAATGTCTTGTTGACCAAGTTGAATGCGTTGTTGAACAAGTCGAATGCCTTTTTGAACAAGTCAAATGCCTCATTCAACAAGTCGAATGCTTTGTTGAATAAGTCCAAGGCCATGTTTACCAAGTCGAATGCCTCGTTGAACAAGTGTGAGGCCTTGTTTACCAAGTAGAATGCCTCGTTAACAAGTTAAATTACCTGTTGAGCATGTCAAATGACTTGGTCATCAAGTCAAATGCTTTGTTGAGTAAGTTGAATGTCTTATTGAAAAAGTCGAATGCCTCGTTGAACATGTGGCAAGGCCTTGTTTACCAAGTAGAATGCCTCGTTAAACAAGTAAAATGATATTTTGAGCAAGTCCAAAGGATAGGTAATCAAGTTAAATTGCTTGTTGAGCAAGTCGAATGCCTTGTTGAGCAAGTCGAATGTCTTGCTGACCGAGTCGAATGCCTCGTTGAGTAAGTGGAATGCCTTGTTGAACAAGTCGAATGCCTTGTTCAGCAAGTGGAATGTCTTGTTGACCAATTCAAATGGCTACTTGAGCAAGTCGAATGCCTTGTTACCAAGTCGAAAGCATTGTTCAACAAGTCGAACGCCTATTTGAGAAAATAAAATGCCTTGTTGGGCAAGTCGAATGCCTTGTTGACCAGGTAATGCCTTGATGATCAAGTCGAATAAGTCGAATGCCTTGTGGACCAAGTCGAATGCCTTGTTCAGCGAGCCGGATGCCTTGTGGACCAAGTCAAATGGCTTGTTGAGCGAGTCAGATGCCTCGTTGAACAAGTCGAATGCCTTGATGAGCAAGTCATATGCCTTGTTGACCAAGTCCAATTCCTTGTTTACCAAGTCAAATGCGTTGTTAACCAAGTCGAATGTCTTGTGGACCAAAAACTACCTTGCTCACGAAGTCGAATGCCTTATTGAGCAAGTCGAATGCCTTTTTAAACAAGCCGAATGTCTTGTTGACCAAGTTGAATGCCTTGTAGAACAAGTCGAATGCCTTTTTGAACAAGTCGAATGCGTCATTCAACAAGTCGAATGCCTCGTTGAATAAGTTCAAGGCCATTTTTGCCAAGTCGAATGCCTCGTTGAATAAGTGCGAGGCCTAGTTTACCAAGTAGAATGCTTCGTTAACAAGTTAAACGACCTGTTGAGCATGTCAAATGACTTGGTCGTCAACTCAAATGCCTAGTTGAGCAAGTCGAATGCCTTGCTAACCAAGTCGAATGCCTTGTTGAGCAAACGGAATGCCTTTTAAAGCAAGTTATACCTTGTTGACAAAGTCGAATATCTTTTTAAACAAGTGGAATGCCTTTTTGAGCAAGTCGAATGCCTTGTTGACCAAGTCGAATGACTTGTTAACCAAATCAAATGACTTTCTGAGCAAGTCAAACGCCTCATTCAACAAGTTGAATGTCTTATTGAACAACTCGAATGCCTCGTTGAACAAGTGCAAGGCCTTGTTTACCAAGTAGAATGCCTCGTTAAACAAGTAAAATGACCGGTTAAGCAAGTCAAATGGCTAGGTGATCAAGTTAGATGATTTGTTGAGCAAGTCGAATGCCTTGTTGAGCAACTCAAATGTCTTGCTGACCAAGTGGAATGCCTTGTTGAGAAAGTGGAATGCCTTGTTGAACAAGTCGAATGCCTTGATGAGCAAGTCAAATGCCGTGTAGACCAAGTCCAATTCCTTGTTTACCAAGTCAAATGCCTTGTTAACCAAGTCGAATGCCTTGTGGACAAAAAAATACCTTGCTCACGAAGTCGAATGTCTTATTGAGCAAGTCGAATGCCTTTTTAAACAACTCGAATGTCTTGTTGACCAAGTTGAATGCCTTGTTGAACAAGTCGAATCTTCATTCAACAAGTCGAATACCTCGTTGAATAAGTCCAAGGCCATGTTTACCAAGTCGAATGTCTTGTTGAACAAGTGCGAGGCCTTGTTTACCAAGTAGAAGAATGCCTCGTTAACAAGTTAAATGACCTGTTGAGCATGTCAAATGCCTTGTTGAGCTAGTCGAATGTCTTATTAAAAAAGTCGAATGCCTCGTTGAACAAGTGGCAAGGCCTTGTTTACCAAGTAGAATGCCTCGTTAAACAAGTTAAATGACATGTTAAGCAAGTCCAAAGGATAGCTAATCAAGTTAAATTACTTGTTGAGCAAGTCGAATGCCTTGTTGAGCTAGTCAAATTCTTTGTTGAGGAAGTCGAATGCCTTGTTCAACAGGTCGAATGCCTCGTTAAGAAAGTAGAATGCATTGTTGGGCAAGTCGAGTGCCTTGTTGACCAAGTAATGCCTTGATGATCAAGTCGAATAAACCGAATGCCTTGTTCAGCGAGTTGGATGCCTTGTGGACCAAGTCGAATTGCCTTGTTGAGCGAGTCAGACGCCTTTTTGAATAAGTCGAATGCTTTGATTTGCAACTCAAATGCATTGTTGACCAAGTCCAATTCCTTGTTTACCAAGTCAAATGCCTTGTAAACCAAGTCGAATGCCTTTTACACCAAGTAATACCTTGCCCACGAAGTCGAATGCCTTATTGAGCAAGTCCAATGCCTTTTTAAACAAGTCGAATGTCTTGTTGACCAAGTTGAATGCCTTGTTGAACAAGTCGAATGCCTTTTTGAACAAGTCAAATGCCTCATTCAACAAGTAGAATGCTTTGTTGAATAAGTCCAAGGCCATGTTTACCAAGTTGAATGCCTCGTTGAACAAGTGCGAGGCCTTCTTTACCAAGTAGAATGCCTCGTTAACAAGTTAAATTACCAATTGAGCATGTCACATGACTTGGTCGTCATGTCAAATGCCTTGTTGAGTAAGTCGAATGTCATATTGAAAAAGTCGAATGCCTCGTTGAACAAGTGGCAAGGCCTTGTTTACCAAGTAGAATGCCTCGTTAAACAAGTTAAATGACAAGTTGAGCAAGTCCAAAGGATAGGTAATCAAGTTAAATTGCTTGTTGAGCAAGTCGAATGCCTTGTTGAGCAAGTCGAATGTCTTGTTGACCGAGTCGAATGCCTCGTTGAGTAAGTGGAATGCCTTGTTGAACAAGTCGAATGCTTTGTTGAGCAAGTGCAATATCTTGTTGACCAATTTGAATGGCTTCTTGAGCAAGTCGAATGCATTGTTACCAAGTCGAAAGCATTGTTCAAGAAGTCGAATGCCTCGTTGAGAAAATAAAATGCCTTGTTGGGCAAGTCGAATGCCTTGTTGACCAGGTAATGCCTTGATGATCAAGTCGAATAAGTCGAATGCCTTGTGGACCAAGTCGAATGCCTTGTTCAGCGAGCCGGATGCCTTGTGGACCAAGTCAAATGGCTTGTTGAGCGAGTCAGATGCCTCGTTGAACAAGTCGAATGCCTTGATGAGCAAGTCATATGCCTTGTTGACGAAGTCCAATTCCTTGTTTACTAAGTCAAATGTGTTATTAACCAAGTCGAATGTCTTGTGGACCAAAAACTACCTTGCTCACGAAGTCGAATGCCTTATTGAGCAAGTCGAATGCCTTTTTAAACAAGTCGAATGTCTTGTTGACCAAGTTGAATGCCTTGTTGAACAAGTCGAATGCCTTATTGAACAAGTCGAATGCCTCATTCAACAAGTCGAATGCCTCGTTGAATAAGTCCAAGGCAATTTTTGCCAAGTCGAATGCCTCGTTGAACAAGTGCGAGGCCTTGTTTACCAAGTAGAATGCCTCGTTAACAAGTTAAATGACCTGTTGAGCATGTCAAATGACTTGGTCGTCAAGTCAAATGCCTTGTTGAGCAAGTCGAATGCCTTGCTAACCAAGTCGAATGCCTTGTTGAGCAAAAGGAATGCCTTTTAGAGCAAGTTATACCTTGCTGACAAAGTCGAATATCTTTTCAAACAAGTCGAATGCCTTGTTGAGCAAGTCGAATGCGTTGTTGACCAAGTCGAATGACTTGTTGACCAAATCAAATGACTTTCTGAGCAAGTCAAACGCCTCATTCAACAAGTCGAATGTCTTATTGAACAAGTCGAATGCCTCGTTGAACAAGTGCAAGGCCTTGTTTACCAAGTAGAATGCCTCGTTAAACAAGTAAAATGACCGGTTAAGCAAGTCAAATGGTTAGGTGATCAAGTTAAAAGACTTGTTGAGCAAGTCGAATGCCTTGTTAAGCAACTCAAATGTCTTGCTGACCAAGTGGAATGCCTTGTTGAGAAAGTGGAATGCCTTGTTGAACAAGTCGAATGCCTTGATAAGCAAGTCAAATGCCTTGATGAGCAAGTCAAATGCCGCGTAGACCAAGTCCACTTCCTTGTTTACCAAGTCAAATGCCTTTTAACCAAGTCGAATGCCTTCTGGACAAACAAATACCTTGCTCACGAAGTCGAATGCCTTATTGAGCAAGTCGAATGCCTTTTTAAACAACTCAAATGTCTTGCTGACCAATGGAATGCCTTGTTGAGAAAGTGGAATGCCTTGTTGAAAAAGTCGAATGCCTTGATGAGCAAGTCAAATGCCGTGTAGACCAAGTCCAATTCCTTGTTTACTAAGTCAAATGCCTTGTTAACCAAGTCGAATGCCTTGTGGATAAAAAAATACCTTGCTCACGAAGTCGAATGCCTTTTTGAGCAACTCGAATGCCTTTTTAAACAAGTCGAATGTCTTGTTGACCAAGTTGAATGCCTTGTTGAACAAGTCGAATCTTCATTCAACAAGTCGAATGCCTCCTTGAATAAGTCCGAGGCCATGTTTACCAAGTCAAATGCCTCGTTGAATAAGTGCGAGGCCTTGTTTACCAAGTAGGATTCCTTGTTAACAAGTTAAATGACCTGTTGAGCATGTCAAATGACTTGGTCGTCAAGTCAAATGCCTTGTTGAGCAAGTCGAATGCCTTTCCAACAAAGTCGGATGCATTGTTGAGCAAAAGGAATGCCTTTTAGAGCAAGTAATACCTTGTTGACGAAGTCGAATGTCTTTTCAAACAAGTCAAATACCTTGTTGAGCAAGTCGAATGCCTTGTTGACCAAGTCGAATGACTTTCTGAACAAGTCAAACGCCTCATTCAACAAGTCAAATGTCTTATTGAACAAGTCGAATGCCTCGTTGAACATTGCAAGGCCTTGTTTACCAAGTAGAATGCCTCGTTAAACAAGTAAAATGACCGGTTAAGCAAGTCAAATGGCTAGGTGATCAAGTTAAATGCCTTGTTCAGCAAGTCGAATGCCTTGTTGAGCAACTCGAATGTCTTGATGACCAAGTGGAATGTCTTATTGAGCAAGTCGAATGCGTTGTTGAACAAGTCGAATCTTCATTCAACAAGTCGAATGCCTTGTTGACCAAGTCGAATGCCTTGTTGACCAAGTCGAATGCCTTGTTGAGCAAGTGGAATGTCTTGTAGACCAATTCGAATGGCTTCTTGAGCAAGTCGAATGCCTTGTGACCAAGTCGAATGCATTGTTCAACAAGTCAGTGCCTTGATGAGCTAGTCGAATGCCTTGTGACCAAGTCGAATGCATTGTTCAACAAATCGAGTCCCTTGATGAGCAAGTCGAATGCCTTGTTGAGCTAGTCAAATTCTTTGTTGAGGAAGTCGAATGCCTTGTTCAACAAGTCGAATGCCTCGTTAAGAAAGTAGAATGCCTTGTTGGGCAAGTCGAGTGCCTTGTTGACCAAGTAATGCCTTGATGATCAAGTCGAATAAAGCGAATGCCTTGTGGACCAAGTCGAATGCCTTGTTCAGCGAGTTGGATGCCTTGTGGACCAAGTCGAATTGCCTTGTTGAGCGAGTCAGATGCCTTTTTGAACAAGTCGAATGCTTTGATTTGCAAGTCAAATGCCTTGTTGACCAAGTCCAATTCCTTGTTACCAAGTCAAATGCCTTGTAAACCAAGTCGAATGCCTTGTAGACCAAGTAATACCTTGCCCACGAAGTCGAATGCCTTATTGAGCAAGTCGAATGCGTTTTTAAACAAGTCGAATGTCTTGTTGACCAAGTTGAATGCCTTGTTGAACAAGTCGAATGCCTTTTTGAACAAGCCAAATGCCTCATTCAACAAGTCGAATGCTTTGTTGAATAAGTCCAAGGCCATGTTTACCAAGTCGAATGCCTCGTTGAACAAGTGCGAGGCCTTGTTTACCAAGTGGAATGCCTCGTTAACAAGTTTTTGAGCATGTCAAATGACTTGGTCGTCAAGTCAAATGCCTTGTTTAGCAAGTTGAATGCTTTGGTGACCAAGTCGAATGCCCTGTTGACCAAGTCGAATGCCTTGTTGAGCAAGCCGAATGACTTTTTGAGCTAGTGGAATGCTTTGTTGAGCAAGTCGAATGTCGTGTTAAACAAGTCGATTGCCCCGGTGAGCAAGTAGAATGCTCTTTCTCAGCAAGTCATGCCTTGTTGAGGAAGTCGAATGCCTTTTTACCAGGTAATGCCTTGATGACCAAGTCGAATACCTTTTTGAACAAGTCCAATAGCTTGCTGACCAAGTCAAATGCTTTGTTAAGCGAACCCAGATGCCTTGTTGAATAAGTCCAATGCCTTGTTGAACAACTCCAATGCCTTGTTTTGCAACTCGAATGCCTTGTTAAATAAGTCAAATGCCTTGTTGACTAAGTCGAATGTCTTGTAGACCAAGTAATACCTTGTTGAACGAGGCGAATACCTTGTTGAGCAAGTCGAATGCCTTGTTGAACAAGTTGAATGTCTTGTTAACCAAGTCGAACTCACCACTAGTTTGAAAACTTGTGAAAGCGAGCGAAAAACCAAAACTAGAGAGTAAAACATTGCAAATGAACGTAGGCAAACCTAAGATTAAAAGCTTAAAGGATATTCTTACGAAGAGAGGACAAACGGATCAAACCATTTTCCTAAATAAGCCCAAGGACACGAGATTCTATAATCCACGAGAAGGCCTACGCTTTAAACCATCCGACCAATTGGTTGAGAAAAAGCCCTTACCCCTTTACGAAATTAAATACTTAGGTGTAAAGATACCTAATCTAATGCCCTTCAAGAGAGCACCAGATATAGATTCTCTCGAGGAAGAAAAAGAGAACCGTGAAGCTAAAGCAAGGGCCGAAGTTCCGTTTGATTATGCTAGATTGAATGATAGTTACAAAACAAGGGAAATCTCTTTATCTTCGAACTATCTACCAATATGCCGATCATCTACCGAAGCCATGTCTGTTGAAGAGAATTCTGACACAGGAAAAACTTGCACCACAAGTGCCTACATTCCAGCGATAATCCAAGAAATAACGGATTTGCGCTCAACCCTAGAGTCAAACGAAGGACTTTCAAGCAGCAAGGGAGACACTACTTTGTAGAATCTCTTTGCTTGAAAAGCCTCTCGACTCAAACAAAGCTTCGATCTCACACTCTGTCTCTCTATCTAAAACAGAAAATAAAATCCACATTCAAGCTAGACATCCAGAAAAGGAAGTTATGAGTCGCAAAAGCGACTTCAATAATCCATCTTTACTTATGTCCCAAGCAAGTACCTAAGTAAGAACGGGGAGACGGAAGCTACAGGGACTCAAAAGGAGGATCCTAATCTCTTTCTGAAAAAAAAAGTTACCTTATCTAGTGTTTATTTTAGAATTCATGTAGAAAGACTCAAAAGGAGGATGCTAATCTATTTCGAATTCATGTAGAAAGACTTCTTCATGTATTTCAGACCGTGTTGCTACATTCTCATCATTATTTTCTGAAGAAACGTAGAAATTGTTCTTTGTTAATTAGTTATCCTTGTAATTAGGGGCGTAGCTCGTATGTTTGTTAGTGTAGGACTAGTTTGTAAATATACCATGTATAGAGGTATATATACCATGTACACAACAAAAATAAATAAACAAGAATTTCAGAAAATTCAAAAAGCACAGAATTCACATTCTAGGAGAGAAATACAATCGAAAACTTCCACTCTCTAATCGTTTCTCTCTCCCGATCTTCAAACTTGATATTCGACCGAAGGTAACTTTCGAGAGTTCTTATTCGAATATCTAGAATTCATGCTTAGATCGATCGTTAGTTGATTATTTAGGACCTAACAACTGATATCAGAGCGAATCGTGATCATTTTTGGATTGAATTTGCTATTCTTATATCAAAATTATTTTCCAGATTTTTTGAAAGAAAAACTTACGTGAAATGCATTTTGATTTACGTGCTTAATTTTGCGAATTTTGTTGATGATCTTGCTGCTAAAGTGATAGATTATATGTTAGGAATGAATTACGTACTGATTTCAATCGCTTAGAACATCGGATTATTTCAGATTTTCGATCTTGATCGATATTAGTGTTTGCGATTGAGTTTTGAATACGGTTTGAATTCTTCATAATCGATATAATTTGCTGTAAAACTTTGTTAATCTTGTGTTGGTTCATATTCAAAACTCATATTCGAGTCATTATCCAGAATCTCAGCGTCTAACTTGAGTTTTTCAGTTTAATCTGGATTTTCACTGTTCCATTGAACTCAAGTTGTGTTATTCGTTCGATCGAAAAACTTTGCTCGAAAAATATTTTCCGAATAAGTTAACAGGCGAAAAGTTTTTCGATATTCATACTGTTTTCGTGAGTTTCACTCATATATAAGACTCGAAAAACATTATTTTCGATAATTAGTTTTTCAATTCACAGATAAATATCTTTTTCGGGCGTAAATAAGCGTAAAACGTTTTCGACGAATATTGTTTTCGCAACATAAATATCTAATTTTGACACGAAAAACTTGTTTTTCTATTACAATTTTTTCGATCTTAAGATTTTCGATCATCTAAATTTTCGAGTCACAATTTCGCGAAAACATATTTCGATCGAATAATTCACTCTCGAAAAATTTTTGGCAACAATCTGAGTCAAACTTAACGAAATTATCGATCACACTTAATTTTTTAATTACAAATATTTCGATAAATGTTTTTTTGCGATCAACAAAATTATTCAACAAACTATTTTTCGATAGGATATTTTCTTTGCAAAACTCTTTCGTTCGCAAAATAATTTTCAATAAACATACATTAAAAAAAAACTATACGATCGAAAATCTTTTTCGATTATAAGGTTCGAAATTTTTAAAATCTAAAAACTTGCTGCTCGAAAAAATTTTCGACTATTGAACTCCCAAACACATACACATTTTACATTGATCCGAAAGAAATCAAAATCATAATTTTCAAAACTTACGAAAAATATTTTTCTTCACATAATCATTTTGGACACTCAAAATTTTTTATCAAAATTATAAAATTCTTTAGCAAAATTTTGAAGTATCAATTTCTGAACCAAATATTTTTCATACTAAAAAACAATTTATTTCTAAACCAAAAATAGGTCCGAAAAGGAAATTGCTCAAGGTACGAGCCATACATTACTAGCTAAGTTTATCACTTGTGAAGCACTTTTTCCATTTCAATTCCAAACTTTTACGAGATCCTATCAATCAACTACACACAATGGATGCTTACTCACTTGGAAAAGATTCGTCCTTCAATTTTACGAAGAGGCGAATACACCGTATGGAGAAGCCGATTCATGAACTTCTTGGAGACAAAAGATCAAGCTACAAATTTGATAGCTTCTCTTCAAGAAGGACCCGCTCTATTTTGGCTTACCCAAGAAGGCGGCACATATAATCCTCCCATTCCTGCCACTAGAAGACTCAAAATTCCTAGTGAATACACTGAGGGGGAGCGATTAAGAGCCAAAGCAGATCTCAGAGCTAAAACTTTCCTAATGCAAGGCATCCCGAATGACATTTATATGCAAATAGATAGTCTATCAAGTGTGAAGGCTATGTGGGACGAGCTCCACAAAATGATGCAACGGACCGACGTCGGGGTCAAGGCTAAGAAAGCGAACATTCTCACCGCTTACAACTCCTTCAAAGAAAAGACAGAGGAAAATGTCTACGAACTCTATCAACGCTATTTGACTCTTCTTAACGAGATGAAGAAAATAGAAATTTTCAAGACCAATAAGGAGGTCAATATCCGATTTCTTTCTTCTCTTCAACCAGAGTGGAAGAAAATATCCATGCAAATCCGTCAAAACAAGGATTTGGATGAAATGGATATTCACGTCGTATTTGACAATCTCGATCAACACGAGGAAGACATTAGCGAGATACAGAAAGAAAAAGAGGGCAAATAGATAAAAGACAAAATAGCTCTAGTTTCGGAAAGAAAAACTAGTCGATCTCGTAAAGATAAAAGCATCAAATTGTCGAGTTCCTCCGAAGATGAAGACGAATCATAATCGGATACCGAGCCCGATATGAAAGAGTTCAAGAAACAATTGGCTTTCATTACTAAAATGATGAGCAAAAAGTTCTATAAAAAGAAATCCTCCTCCTCGGCTAAGAGACTTCGGACCTCAAGCTCTAAGCACAAGGAAAGACCAGTCGAGTCGTCAGAATCCAAAACCGCCAAAGAACAACAAAAATGCTACAATTGTGGAAAGATAGGGCACTTCGTCAGAGAATGCAATCTTCCTAAGAAGAAAGACGCCAATTACTACTCCAAGAAATTTCAACTAACCAAACAAAAGGACGCTAGAGTAGCTCTAATGGCCGAACAAGAGCACTGGTTGGAAGACACAACGGATTATGACAACGACAATCTCGCTCTAATGGCATTTCTTGACATGCCTCAGACGAAAACTCAGCGAGGGGGTCCGACGACGAAGACAAAGCATCTACCTCATCTCTGATTCTACATTATTAATCATGTTAAAATCTTTACAAATTAAATATACTAACATGAAAAATGAGTGGAAAAGTACAAAAGAATTAGAGGAGAGACTAGCCCTTAGTGAAAATATAATTTCAAAAAGCAACTAGATAAGAAAGTTCACCTAGAAATTCTCTTATCTAATGATAAGGAAACAATAAATAGACTTGAATCCATGTTAGCTACTTCCGAGACAAAAATTAACGACATTAGTAAGACTCTTAGCGATTGTCAGAGATATTTAGAAATTTCTAGAAATAATTTTAAGGAAATCTCTGACGAACGTAAGAAGTGTTACTATAAGATTAAGACTTCAGACGATCTTCTAACAAAAAGGGGACAAACGGATCAAACTATTTTTCTAAATCAACCTCATGATATAGAATTTTATAATCCTATAGAAGGCTTAGGTTTTAACGATCCCTGTAACTTGAAAAAGGTAAATGTCAAACAATTATATGATATCATGTACATGGGTTTAGGATTAACTTCTTTAATGGCTTTTACTAACTCTTCTGAAGTAAATGCCTTAGAAGAATCCGAAAGAAAAGCCACAAATAGGACTGACATCCCCTTTGACTACACCGATTTGAATAATAGTTACAAGACACGGGAAATAAACATGTCTAGTGATTATAATTCATTCTATCCTTTAGAAGATCTTCCTAAAGTTACGGAAGAAAATTATGATCATTCTAAAAATTCTACTTTCTGTTATATTCCCTTTATTATTAAGAAAGTAATTAATTTGAACTCTTCCCTAGAAACAGAAACAAAGAATTTTGAAGCAGAAAATAATGCGCTTTTATTCGAGATTTCTACTCTAAAAAATTCCTCAGTTTTAAAATCTTGTCCTGATTTTGTTTTGAAAGAAAAATCATTAATTGAGGACAAGACTAAATATAAGGAAACAATTCCCATTATTTTACAAAATATTTCAAAAGAGAAGAATTTTCTTTCAAAAACGTAAAGGGAGGAAAAGAGTCCTTAAATGCTTCAAAGGCGAATAATATTTTTACTAATTCTTTTCTACTCCATCCACAAGTAAAGTAGTCAAGGAGATGAAGCATGCAAAGGAGAGAGTGTTTACCATATAAATTTAAGAATAAAAATAATAGAAATGACTTATTTTCTAAACTTTCTTCTGTATCAAAAACTAATGACACTCGTAAGAAGAAAGCTGTTACTATTTTCATGTTGTTGCTTCAAATTATGCTTTAAAGTGTATTAATTTTGAAAGCATAAATTTTGAAATCGGCTCTACTTCTAAAAACAAAAACCATCATTCTAAGACAAATGCAACTCTTAAGTCTCGTAGGAAACAAGATCCGGCTGTTAAGCAAGCTTATAGCTCGATACATTCTTGCCTTCATCTAAGGTACCCATTCCTAGTACACTCGGCTAAACACCTTAGGAGACTAACTAGAGAAAAGATTTTCTCATGCACTAAGACTAATAAGATATTTGTCCAAGCTGAAATTAATCTCTCTTGTAAGGTTAACCCTCAATGGGTTCCCAAGACACCATCTAGGCCGACGCAAGCCAACAAGGCCAAGTTGCCTAAAGAGGTACCACTTAAACCAACTACTTCTAAGTTGGTTTGGGTACTTAAGAGCACCAATGTTTAGGAACAAAAAATGAACAAACCTTACCTACTAAATCTGCTAATCCGAGAGGACCCATTAATAAGTGGGTGCCTAAGTCTCTCTAAAACCTTTCTATGCAGATCCATCATCTGTGATATCTAGATTCCGGTTGCTCCACACACATGACAGGAAATCAAGAACTATTGAGCAACTATCAAGACCGTTACAACGGAAAAGTCAAATTCGGTAACAACGATTCAGCTCTAATACTATGCTTTGGAGATATTATTTCGAAGAATCTGAAAATCAAAGATGTCTCCTACGTCCAATGTCTTAAACACAACTTGTTCAGCTTAGGACAATTCTGCGATAAAGGGTTTTCAAGTGGTGTTTTTAGCTGGTCAGTGCATAATCTTAAATAGTCAGAATCAAGAACTTCTTACCCGATCTCAAAGATCTAATCTATACACCATCAATCTGACTCAGTACGACCTTCGGTAGATGTTTGCCTCATCTCACAGACTACAATCAAGAGGAATAGCTTATGGCATCAACGTTTGTCTCATCTAAATCTCAAAGCTCTTCACAAACTCTTTATCAAAAAGTTGGTCAACGGTCTACCAACTATTTCTCTTCATCAAGAGCATCACTATTCGGCTTGACATATGGGAAAAATGAAGCGAGCGTCACTCAAACTCAAGCAAGTAGCTTCCACATCTCAACCTTTGGAATTACTACACATGGACCTTTGTGGACCAATGCGAACACAAAGTACCAACGATAGTAAGTATGTACTAGTAATTGTAGAGGATAATTCTCGCTACACTTGGACAAGATTTCTCCGTACTAAAGATGCGACTGGAGACTTGATAATAAGCTTTGTAAATTCAACAATTACTATCAGGACTGGCAATGGGACTGAATTCAAGAATCATCGTCTCAACAATTACTATCAGTCACTTGGAATTATTCAACAATTTTCAGCCGCTAAAATGCCTCAACAAAATGGCATCGTAGAACGGAAGAACCGGACTTTAGTTGAAGCTGGAAGAAGTGAGTACAACGTGCTTTACCCAAAATCGGACGATTATTCACAAACGCTTTGAAAAGACATCGTACGAGATAATAAATTAAAGGATTCCGAATATCTCTTTCTTCAAAGTCTTCGGGTGGAAATGTTTTGTGGCCAACGATCGAGAGCATCGAAGAAAGTTTGACCCTAAAGCGTTTGAAGCAGTCTTTGTTGGATATTCATCCACTTCTAAAGCATATCGCGTCTATATCAAGTCTTCTCGTACAATTTTAGAAAGCTACAACGTCACTTTTCAAGAAGTGACCGATTTGAGTTCTGAACAAAACAGTTCAGAACCCGAGCGTATAGGTGTTGGTACAAAGTCAACAAATTCCAAAACATCTACCTTAACGTTAGAAGAAGCAATTCCCGCCAATTTGGAAGATTTAGATTTTCTATTTGAACATTTTTATCGGAACGAGTCTCAAATGACTGCTTTGTCTCATTCTATACCAAGCAGCGCATCTTCCCCTTCTACGGTGGAAATTACAATTGAGATTCTCAACGCTCAAACTCTAACAAATGTTCCAGATTCTCCAAATTCTGAATCTTCAACTTGTGTTGCAGCTCCTACTAATGACGACGCGGAATTCTCCCAATTCAACTTCAGAATTGAATTCTCCTATTACGAATGATCAGCCTAACAATTAAGGATGTCTCGACCTACATATCAACGATGGATCTACTTCGGTTCTTCCTCAGGAACGTAATTGGACTCGAGCTCATCCTGTCGACCAAATAATTGGTGATCCTTCAAGAGGAGTACGCACTAGGACATCTGCACAAAGCAGACTATTCACGTGATTCTTAAGCCAAAACGAAACACTTAAGGTAGCCGAAGCCCTTAAAGACACGGATTGGGTGATCGCAATGCAAGATGACCTCAATCAATTCGAGCGTCTACGAGTTTGTACACTAGTTCCTCGATCACATGGCAAAACAATTATAGGAACTAAATGGATTATCATAAATAAGAAGAACGAGAACGGTGAAATTATCAGGAATAAAGCACGATCGAGCAACCGGAGCATACTTCTCGTCGTAGTCAATAGTATTGACTACGACGAGAAGTATGCTCCAGTTGCTCGTATCGAAGCTATTCGATTATTTCTGCCATATGCAACTCATAAAGACTTCAAAGTCTATCAAATGGATGTCAAAAGAAGAAGTCTACGTCGCTTAACCCAACGGGTTTGTGCACGAAAATCATCCTGATTATGTATATCGATTGGAAAAAGCTCTCTACGGACTAAAACAAGCCCTTCGTGCTTGGTATGATGTTCTGAGCGAATTTCTACTCAAGTCCAACTTCATAAGAGGAACAATCGATACGACACTTTTCATCAAAAAGCAAGGCAAGGACTTGATGATTGTTCAAGTCTACGTTGATGACATCATCTTCGGCTCGACAAATGAACGACTCTGTCAGAAATTTGGTGATCTGATGAAGACCAAATTCGAGATGAGCTTTGGGCGAACTCCAATTCTTTCTTAGATTACAAGTCAAGCAACTCGAAGATGTAATATTCATTAGTCAAACCAAGTATATCCGAGATATTCCGAAGATATTTAATCAAGACAAGAGCACACCTATGAATACTCCCATGTCAACAAACTTTAAATTGGATGTTGATCCTTCTGGAAAGGCAGTCAACATCACAACCTATCGGAGTATTATTGGATCTCTTCTCTACTTAAAGTCAAGCCGACCCGACATTATGTTATCCACTTGTCTTTGTGCTCGTTTTGAAGTTGACCCGAAGGAGTCTCACATGCACGCGGTCAAGTGAATTCTACGATATCACAAAGGAACTCCCAACTTATGGCTATGGTATCCTAAAGACACTGATGTTAGATTAATTGGCTATACTAATGCTGATTATGCAGGTTGTCGAATGGACAGAAAAATCACATCTGGCGGAGCACAATTTCTAGGCAATAAGTTGGTCCTCAAAGAAACGGAATTGCGTGTCAACGTAAACGGCCGAGCTTGAGTACGTCGCGGCTGTTTATAAAAGATCATGTAGAAAAAGGCACTATATGTGTGTATTTTGTTAAAACAAAACTTCAACTTGCCGACTTATTCACTAAGGCATTGCATGAAAAACGATTACAATTCCTTATTGTTAAGCTAGGCATGTTGAATCTCAATCATGCTTGACATATTCTTCACATGCGCTATTATATTTACGTATGATATTCTATGTGCTTCCTAAAATTATTTGCTATATCTTGCGTGATTTTATTTTTCAGATTTTTTTAAAATAATATAGTATATATATAATAAAAATAATAACATAAAATAAAATAAAAATGGGGGATGATGATACTTTTCTCTATTTTGATTTGTACTTCGAAGCTTCATTCTTGCTTTTGTGTTTGTTTGTCATGAAAATGATAAGGGCAAATTACGAAATTCCTCACTTGGCACAAATTATCAATCCTTTGCTATTTCCTTTAGTAATCCACTTTGAGCCTTCTCCAACATTCTTTTTCTTTTGAAACCCGATCAAGCCTTCAACCTTATTCCAAACTTTCGGGGTTGCTCAATCGAGCAAAAGAGGGGGAGAAAAAGAAGATGCACATGATGAACTTCTCCCAATGATTATAAAGGTGAAACACAGATCTCGCTGTGAACTTCACCTAGAAAATCTCGTATACTCCTAGAAGAGAAGCACCTCGAAGTGAACTTCTCCAACGATAATCTAGATCTTTTATCGAGAAAACGAGAAGAGGAGCATGACCTTGGGTTCGAATCCCATAACTGTGAAACCATCAAAAGGAACACGATCTCGGCCCAAAAACAAAAAGAAGATCTCATCTCTCAAAGCTTCGTAAAGAAGAAGAGACTCATCTTGAGCAAGTGCAGAAGAAAAGAAAAGAAAAAGGAGCAGAAATGAATTTCAAAAGGACCCTTGGAATTGAAGAATTTTTAAGCTCACTAATCCCAAAAATATCCTACACCTTTTAGTAAGAGCCTAAAAATAATCCCTTCAAAGTCCCTTTGATTCAAATTGATGGACTTTCACTTGGTAAGTCGATTAAATACGCTACGATAACAAATTAATTGATATAATTTTGTTATCCTACCCCTTTTAGTCAGAGGCTAAAAATAATCCCTTCAAAGTCCCTTTGTCGTATTGACATGAGTGATATATCTACTAATTTCCATGCTTAAAATAAATTGAGTGCTATGAGCGAAACTTGCGAGAGTTGTCAAAAGGATTCAAAATGATTCATACTATAATCTTAGAATATTAGTTTAGTTACATGATTGGACGGCAAATTATTATTCGATATGTCAAGTGAAATTTTTGCGTGATAAAGTTCAAAATGGACAATCTGACCCAAAACAAAAATATTTTTGCACATTATAAATGCATTAATACATGCAGTGGTTCAGATTTGATAAAACGCAAAATTTTTTAAAAACGCAAAATTTTCATGAATCTATGATGAATTGCTTAAATGCATTACTTGTGCTTATATCGTAAATTTTCATATGCATAATTGTATTAAATATGTGCTAAATCGCAGAAAAGTTAAACGTGCATTTGTTGAGGGGGAGTTTACATGAAAAATTGTTCTTATCTCCTAGATGATTTACTTGCAATCACGACTAATAATATTTTTTTCTATCACAGAGTATTTCGAGCTCATCCGAGGACTCAGGGGTTGAATTTCATCACAAATGGGAGATAACTGCATTTATTTCAGAAATACAGGGAGCTTTATAAAATTTTTTTGGGGAGTAAAAGTAAAATATTTATTTTTTTTTGTTAACCATACCTGATTTTTAACGAAAGCCCAAAATATTTTTTCGCCCCAAAGACTTTAAACATTACCTGATCGAAAAGTATTAATATAACTTTTTCGATCGAAAAACTCATCTCACGCAAACGAAAATGATCGCTAAACTTTTCGGATTCTGATACTCTTCAATCGCCGATTTGAAAACTCTCTTAAATCCTCACAGATTTTCTGTCAAAACTCGTCGAATGGTAGCAACCATTGGGTCTTATTTCCGTTCCGAAACACACGAATCGCGACAAGTTTTCAAAATCATTCGACGAAAATGTTCAACTTCGCGACTTTTTCGACTGAAACATCATAAGAACTCAAAATTGACGTGTTTAAACACGACCATTCTGATTAAAAGCATGGTATTTGGATTCGCAACTGATTTATGATCATTACTAGTCCAGATTAACTCATAATTTACCCAGAATCGTCATTTGCATTTTTAAGCGTTTACTGTTTGAATTCAAACTTTTTCGATCGAAAATGTTCGTATCGCAAACAGTGTCATCGAAGAACATTAGTTTTCGTTAAGTTTAATTCGATCGCAAAACTCAGCGGCGAAAACCTTATGTTGTCGATATGTTTTTATTCGATCGTAAAACTTAACGGAGAAAACTTTAGTTTTCGATAAAATTTTATTCGATTGCAAAAATAAGCGTCGAAAACTTTAAGTATTTCGATACATTTTTATTAGATCGCAAAAATACGCGGCGAAAAACTTAAGTTTTTCGACAACAAATAAATTACTCAGCGAAAAACTTTAGTTTTCGATAAATTTTATTCGATTGCATAACTCAGCGGCAAAAATCTTTAATTTTCGCTAAGTTTTTATTCGATCGCAAAACTCAGCGTTTGAATAAATTTACCCTCGAATAAAATCACGTTGTAAAGACTTAGAAATTTTTTAAACCTTGTGTCCTAAGTCTTTCGATAATACATTTAAACACTCAGGAAAAAAAATTCAAAAATTTTTCTAAGTCATTTTCTATACACATAAACACTGTTTGTGCCTTAAACAACAATTTAAATTGAAATTTTAAAATTTTTCCCATTCACAGTTGATTAATTAATTATTGCAGATGATTATTTTAATCTAATGAATTTTATTCATTCTTTTCTGAAATGGCTCATCAAGAGTACTCCTACATCTACCCTTCAGACAGTTGGCTGACGGTCCACGACAACAACTACCAATTGGACCTCGCCACTTTCCGGTGTCATGCTGAAGTGGTTATATCCATCCTCAAAGGCTATCCACTATGGCCAGCTCTCACCATGACTGCTTCGGTTCATATGGTTTACCTTCAGCAGTTCTGGGCATACATGGAGAGCCACATCGACGGTGATGACGTGGTCTACGCAACCAAAATAAATAAAAAACACGTTTATCATCAACAAGAATCTACTGGCCATGGTCCTCGATCTACCGCATCACGAAGTTTACGACCTACTACCAACAGATGCTGTGATCGTGGAAGACATGCTTCGGATGTGATATAAGCCACCGCTGACGAAACTGTAAAATTTCCAGAACAGCGGGATCCCACATCCATGGAGGACATTGTTCGGCATCATCAACAAATGTCTTCCATGGTTAGATCGATCGTTAGTTGATTAATTAGGACCTAACAGTTTCTAAACATGGGCATGTAAAGACTATTTTGCATATTAATTCCTATGATCAATGTTTTGATTCAAATGTCAATAATTCTAGTCATATGAATGCATCTCTTAAGAAAACCAGGAATAAAGTATTGTCTCCTAGTAAGTCAAATTCAAAACATGACCAAAAGGGACTAAGTGTCAAAGCATACTAAAACTAACGCCAAAACCAATGTTTAAGACATTAAACAGATTTGGGTAATCAAAAGGGAGCTCATATCAAGCAGTAAGCTTTGCTACCCCTTATGAATAAAAAAGATATGGGTTCCTAAGTCTGAAATAAAGACAAGAAATACATCTGAAACTGACTTAGTACCCAAATTTACCAAAGAGTGCGTTCAAAGCACCTTCTGCAAACAAGGGAGGACGCATCCTTAACTGGGTAAAACTCCTTAATCTGTTTTGCATATCCATCATGTGTGGTACCTTGACTCTGGTTGCTCCACACACATGACTGGAAGATGAGAGTTGTTGAGCAACTACACCGAACGTTTCGGTGATCAAGTGCGTTTCAAGAATAGTCACTCTGCACCCATTCTAGGACACGACGATCTTATCCATGACAATTTAATAATCAAGGATGTCTCCTTCGTTGACGGCATAAGCCACAACCTCTTCAGCTTCGGACAATTGTGTGATAGAAGATTAAAAGTCAACTTCCATGCTGAAGGATGTAGCATTAGTGATGAGGACGGAAAGGAGCTTCTTACAGGATCACGAGCATCAAATCTCTACAATAGCAGCCTTAGGATCGTTCGACCTTCGTGCAATCTGTCTGTTATCTAAGGCCTCCCTACTTCAAAGCAATATGTGGCATCAACGGCTATCCCATTTAAACTTTAAAACTCTAAACCAACTACACTAAAAACTCTGGCTTCAATTTAATTAGATATTCTGACGCTGACTATGCATGGTGCAAGATGGACAGGAAAAGCACCTCGGGTGGAGCGCAATTCTTGGGTGAACAGCTAGTAAGTTTGTTAGGTCCTGATTCATCAATCAACAAGCAATCTAAGCACGAATTATCGGTATTCGAGTAAGAAATCTTACGATATACGATCGGTCGAATATCCACGTTGAAGATCTTCAGAGAGGTTGTTATCTTTTTCGAGTTTTTCGATTGGAATGTGTAGCGTGTGAGAGAGTTTTTTGATTGATAAAGTGATATTAATACTTTACGATCGGGTAAAGTAAAAATTCTTTTGGGCCGTAAAAAAAATATTCGTGGGCTTTAGATAAATTCAGTTCTGAAAAAAATTTATGAATTAACCCAAAAATAATTTGCATAATACTCCCTGTATTTCGGAGAGAAATGAAATTATCTCCTAATGTTGATGAAATTCAACATTTGACTCCTCGGATGAGTTCTAAATTTTTTGCGAGGCTTAAAAAAGGTTAGAATTCATGGTTTACGAGTGTAGAGGATAATAACACATTCTCATATAAAAACTCCCCCTCAACAATTGCATGAGTAAGCTTTTCAGTACCTACACATTTTTTTGGTACATATAAAAATTTCCGATTTAAGCACAATTAACACATTGTAAGCAATTCAGCATAGTTTCATTAAAAAAAATTTGCATTTTACAAAATATTTAATCGCATTTTAACAATTCTGAACCAATGCATGTATTAATGCATTTAAAATGTGCGAATAAAAAAACTTTTGTTTCGGGCTCAGATTTATTTATTTATTTTTATCACACAAAAAATTCCAAGATATATATAACAATAATTTGCCATAAAATCAGGTAACTAAACTAGTATTCTAAGAGCATAGTATGAATCACTTCGACAACTCTCGCAAGTTTCGCACATATCACTCAATTTATTTTTATCAAGGAGATTTTTAGTAGATATATCACTCTTACCATCACAAAAAATTTATATTAATTAATTTGTTATCGTAGTATTTTTAATCAACTTACCGAGTGATAGTTCGTCATTTTGAATCAAAGGGACTTTTAAGGGATTATTTTTAGGCTCTGACTAAAGGGGTAGCAATTTTAGGTTAGTGAGCTTAAAAAATCTTCTCTTCCATGGGCCCTTTTTTGTGAGATTCTATTATGAACCTTTTGTTTTTCCTTTCTATAGTAATTTCTTTTCAGGTCTTTTAGAGATAAGATCTTCTTTGATTTTGGGTCGAGACTGTGTTCCTTTAGAAAGTTTCACAGTTATGGAGTTCGAACCCAAGACTGTGCTTCTCTTCTCGTTTTCTCTACATAAGATCTAGATTATCATTGGAGAAGTTCACTTCGAGGTGCTTCACTTCTAGGAGTATACGAGATTATCTAGGAGAAGTTCACAGTGAGATCAGTGTTTTTCTTCTATAATGATTGAGAAGTGCGTAATGTGCATCACTTTAGCTCTCCCCCTCTTTTCTTGATTGAGTAACCCCAAATCATTTGAATAATGTTGAAGGCTTAATCGGGTGTTTGATAATGAAAAAGGAATGTCGGAGAAGGCTCAAAGGGGATCTCTAGAGGAAAAAGTAAAGGATTTATTAGGCCATGTGAGGAATTTCCTAGTATGCCCTTATCATTTTCATGACAAACTAAACACAAAAGCGAGATGAAGCTACGAAAGACAAACCAAAAAATAGTCATTTGAAGTGTGACACTCAAAAAAAATATTGAGGTTCAAATTCTCACATGTATGATGTGGCTTTGTGCCGAGTGAGACAAACAAAGTTCTTTTGAATAAAATAATGTCATATGAATTTTTAGGCAAAGAACTTAGTCATATATTTCGAAGAAATATTTTTGCGAGTAATTTCAAAAACGGTCAAGATCATCGTCATCCCCCCTTTTTTATTTATACTATTTATATATATGTATTATTATATATATTTATTTTATGTAAAAAAATAAAAAATATATTTTATATATATATTTTTTTTATTTTTAATTTTATTTTAGAAAAAAAATCTTAAAAGATAGAGTCACGCAAAATAATCAAGAAATATTAAGAAGCACATAGATTATCAAATTGAAGCATAGTAGAGCATGTAAAGCACATTTTAAGTAAAATTGAGATTCAACATGCCTAAGATAGAAATAAGGAATTGAAATCGTTTTTAATCCAATGCCTTAGTGAATAAGTCGGCAAGTTGAAGCTCCGTTTTAACAAAATACGTATCTATCGTGCCTTTTTCTACATGATCTTTTATAAAATGATATCGTATATCTATGTGTTTCGTGCGTGAATGATGAACAGGATTGCAAGTAATGGCTATAGCACTTTGAGAATCACTATAAATGGGAATGTTATTGAAATCAAACCAGTAATCGCGTAGTTGTGTCCGCATCGATAGAATTTGCGACCAACAGCTGACAGTCGCAACGTATTCCGCCTCGGCCGTCGATGTTGACACACAATTTTGTTTCTTTGAAGACCACCAGACCAACTTTTCGCCTAAAAATTGTGCTCCGCCAGACGTGCTTTTTCGGTCCATTCGACAACCTGCATAGTCAGCATCAGTATAGCCAATAAGTCGAAAGTCAGTATTTTTAAGATACCAAAGCCCTAAGTTTGGAGTTCCTTTGAGGTATCGTAGAATCCTCTTGATGGCATTCATGTGGGACTTCTTTGGGTCGGCTTGAAAACGGGTGTATAAGCAAGTTGCAAACATAATGTCGGGTCGGCTGGATGTCAAGTAGAGAATAGATTGGATAATGCTCAGATAGGTAATGATGTTGACAGCCTTTCCAGACGGATCAACATCCAGTTTGCAATTAGTAGACATAGGAGTATTCATCAGTGTCTCTTGTCTTGATTAAATCTCTTCAGAATATCTCGGATATATTTGGTCTGACTGATGAAAATTCCATCATCGAGTTGCATGACTTGTAATCCAAGAAAGAATTGGAGTTTTCCCATTAAGCTCATCTCGAATTTAGTCTTCATGAGATTACTAAATTTCTGACCGAGACGTTCATTCGTCGATCCGAAAATGATGTCATGAACGATCATCAGGTCTTTGCCTTGCTTTTTGATGAAGAGAGTCGTATCGATTGTTCCTCTGATGAAGTTGGATTTGACCAAAAATTCGCTCAAAACATCATACCAAGCACGAGGGGCTTGTTTTAGTTCATAGAGAGCTTCGTCCAATCGATAGACATGATCAGGATGGTTCTCGTGCATGACCCCTTCGGGTTGAGCGACGTAGACTTCTTCTTTTAAGACGCCGTTGAGAAACGCAGTTTTGACGTCCATTTGATACACTTTGAAGTCTTTGAAGTCTTTGTGAGCCGCGTATGCTAGAAATAAGGGAATAGCTTCAATACGTGCAACCGGAGCATACGTCTCGTCGTAATCAATTCCTTCTTGTTGATTGTATCCCTTAGCAACGAGTCGTGCTTTAATCCTGATTACTTCACCGTTCTCATTTTTCTTGTTCTTGAAAACCCATTTAGTTCCAATTATGGTTTTGCCTTGTGGTCGAGGAACCAATGTCCAAACTTATAGACGCTTGAACTAGTTGAGTTCATCTTGCATCGCAATTACCCAATCCCGGTCTTTCAGAGATCCGCTACCTTATTTGGTTCGTTTTGGCTTCGGAAGCATGTGAATAAACCGCTTTGTGTAAACGTCTTAGTATGTACACCACTTGAAGGATCACCGATAATCTGATCAGTAGGGTGAGCTCGAGTCCATTTGTATTAAACTAACTCATGTTAGACATGGAGGGTAGTTTGGTAATTTGCCTCGTGTCATTTTATAATAGTATCGAGTTTAGTGAGTTTGACAAATTCCATGGCTCTCACTCGATCGGGACACAGCTGAAGGGTTTGTACGTAGTACTATAATCTATAGTTAGGTTCTGGAATGAGACTAGTTCGAAATTCGTGCTCAAGTCGGGATCTGTCTGGTACTGCGGGATTGGCTAGGCACCTACCGGACTCTTGGATTCCTCCCTTGCCGATTGAGTCGAACCTAGAGAGTCGGGCTTAAAAAGGATCATCAATGTGTACCGAGAAGGAAAGTTGTGTTTTGGGCCTTAACGGGCCTCGGGCCGTTATGCCACGCCTTATTGGGCCTCGGGGTCATTAAGTGGACCGAAGTCGAACTTCATATGAAACTAACTTTAAGACTTAGGCTTGGCTAAGTGCTTAGAAAGACTTGAGGGAAGAATTGGAATTCAACCCTAAGCCGAGAAATTCGAAAAATGCCTTAAAGGGTATTTTCGTAATTTATAAATATGGTAATAAAAATATTTGGAATATTATTTATTAAAACTAAAATTCGAATTTAATTTCATATAAATTTCGAAATTTATTTACCATATTTGAACATATTTTAATATCTTAGTTAATTTTTTATTTATAGTATGTTCCTTTAATAGAATTTTGAATTCAATTAGGAGAGATATTTTGGCAAGAATATCTCTCATATTTAGGAACAAATATTTCGAGATTTTAGCCTTGTTTAGGGCTGAAAATTTCGTCCTCCCCTACTTTAAATAAGGGTGAGACTCTCGTCAAAAAGAAGAGACACGGGAAGAGAATCGACGCGAAATTTCTCCACCCGAGAATCGAAACACGAACACACAAACGCAAACCATTCTCCCGAGCGACGGATCAATTCTCTCTAGCCATCTTCGGAGAATCGAAACCGTGGTACACTGCGAGGTCGGCGTGACGATCTAGACGATACCCAACACGACCGCGCCCGACGACGCAATCGACGAGGAGCTACCACTCACTTCAAAGGTAATCTCTCACGGGTATGACCCGCCCTATTACGTGTCAACGTGATTAGAGTTTTCGATCCGAGCTGCGAAGGAACCCGGAAAAAATTTTATTCGCACCGTATCCCGGGGCGTTGTGTCTCAGGTACAAACCGGGTACCTTTCCCAACACAACCTTGTGTTGGGATCGGGGAATTCGATTTGAAATTTGGAGAGACGTACATGAGCGGTAACTTCGGTCATTGAAGCTCGTGGTGTTTTCTTGATTCAACGACGCTTAGGAATTTAGTATTTCCGATCAATCTTGCACTTTCGTTGTTGTATTGCTCCCATTTCATTAGTACTACTCCCCCTCATGATGATCGAGTGGGGATATCATCATGGCGATGTATCAAAATGGGGCATCGTCGTTGGCAAGAAGATTGTATCGTCGTGACAAGGAGATGGAGTTTGTAGACTTCGTAGGAAATCAAATTCGGTAATAACTCGACGGAGCCACGAAGGCGTTCTGCCGATATAAAACCGGGCCCACATAGGCTTCCCGTTGACATCGTTCTAGGAGCATTGCTCGTACAAGATGGTCTGATACCGTTGTTGTTTTGATGTTGCAATGACATGACTTCCTTTCGATCATCGAAGCATGTCAGAGAATGACAATTCTACAAAAGTTCTAACTTGATCACAAAGACCAAGTATAAAAAGTGTATGTGTCCTAGAAAATTATAAAAATTTAGGAAGGGAGGACGCACTAGACACGATGTGATCAATGAAAGCGTGGTACGGGGCGATTACCACTTAGTTCAATATCTCCCACTTCTGAGTGAAGTGGTGATAGTAGACGTGGCTCCCCGTGAGAAAATGAAATATCGGTCTTTTAGGAGACGATGAGTGGGTACGGCTCGGATGTGCACGCGTCGTTGGACTTAATGCGACGTCTTCAACCCGAAAGCTAATAAAATTAGCACATGTACATATGGGGGTTAGTTCGAAATATTTTTGAATAAGGGATTTGTGTACCTTAAAAAATTTCCAAGTCATCTTGCTTGTTGTTCGGATGATGTCGGGTAGGTGGTAGGTTGTATCGTCACTAATGCTCGAACGCGTTCCGGGGTTAGGATCAAGTCGGTTTAGACTGAACCATGGGAACTAGAAATTTATGCTTTCGGGATATGAGATGAGTGCTGCTTTATTTGAATCAGCAAGCCAGAGTTGGTCGTTGAAAATGAGCATTTGGATCGTCATGAAGACTGTCACATTTGCCTTTTGGAAAAATATGGTCGTTGTAAACTCGAGATTCTTCCTTAAAGTCCGTCGAAAGTTGTCGGAGGAAATATTCATAAAGCTTAGTGAAGATGAGATGACATTTTTTTTTATTTTCTTTTTATATTAATTTTTTTTTTTATTTTGAAGTATATATGTATATTTATTAGTAATATATAGTAGTATATGATATTATATATATATATATAGTAGTATATATGGTTTGCGGGAGAGAGGTTGTCGGGTCAGAGTCGAGAAGTGGAGCTATCGAGAAAAATTTTCGAATGAGGTTTGCGAAAAAATTTCTCTGACTGAGGTGTATCGAAAAAAATTTCGGATGAGGTTTCCGAAAAAATTTCTCGATATGTAAGCCTTTATCGAAAAAAAATTTCTCGATATACTGGATAAGATTTCTCGAAAAAAAATTTACGATAACGTTCTACGAGAAAAATTTCACGAGAAAGTTGTACGAAAAAAATTTATCGATAAAGTTTTCGGAGAAAAAAAATTTACGATTAAGTTTTTCGGAAAGACTAAATAAAAGACTTTCACGAAAAAAATGGTCGAAAAAATTTTCACATTACGTATCGAGAAAGTTTGTCGATAAAAAATGTGTTGAGAAAGTCTTGCGATAAAAATTCTCGAGAAAGTGTAGAAAATTTATCGGTAAACTTTGTCGGTAAATTTTCAAAAATTCAATATTGAAAACTATATCTATATTTTTATTTCTCCCTCTCAAATAATGCTTCCAAAATAAAGTTTCTCCCCCTAGAAAGTTGCGTGGTAAGATTAAAAAACATATTACGAATCTCTTTCCCTTAATGCATTCGTTTAAAGTTTTAACTCCCCCTCAAAAATTAAAATTGTTGCTTCTTGAAAGAAATAAGAGTCGCTCCTCTTTAAAATAAAAGAGTAGCTCCCCCTCAAATTAAGCTCATTTAAAAATGTTATACTGAAAAAAAAAATTGTATTTATCATTTCCGTGTGTAATATGCATTTAGAATTTAAAATCTCTTAAAGTTTTGAAAATGCATATTTAAAATGTACCATGTTGAAAAATAATTGGTATTTTTCAATGTAGCTCATATGCGTACGCAAATATAGACTATTGAAAGTTTGTTCAACATACGCATAATTAGAATGTACCTCGTTGAAGTGTAGTTGTAGTAGCTCATGCCTCTTCCCTTTATCATGTATGTGGAGCCTCTATGTCAAATGACATACATGAGGGAATCTGCAAAACATTATCGGTACTTTGGTGAGTCCTCCCTTAGTAGAAGAAAACGGGTTAAGCATAGGTGAGTAAAATTTAATTTCGGTCCTAAATCATCCATTAATGTGAGTTTAGGTAACCAAATTTGTGTGGGGTTTGCTAACTTAATAGTAGACATAGGAACTCATGTAGGAGTACTTTGACATGGAAAAGAAATTTCAGCTCAAGTGAAAGTGTGTTTCGGAGAAGGTTTAAATATTTTCTCCGAAGTCAGTCGCATAAGATGCTTCTTAGAATGAACTTGGACTGGATACTTCATGTAGGAATACGAGCATGTAGAATTATAAGCATCACTAGCATATAAGTCGTGTATCCTATGTTGAGAATTCACACAATTCACATTAGAATGATGAGAATAATTAAGAAAATTATTTCCAAGTCTAAGTTTCTTAAATAGAGAATTATTAAAATCATTTGAAGCACACAATGAACTTTGTTTGCTAGAACTTGGAGCCTTTTCATTAAAAATTTTCTTTATAGAAAAGGAGAGGAAAAATTTTGTTCAATAATGTAGATTTTTCTTTCTCCTTCCTAAGTTGTATTTGTTCCTTAGCAATTTGAAGTTCTTGGCTTTTACTTTGAATATGAATTTCGGTCAAAATTGACGTAGAAGTATTAGTAAAAGTCTTTTCGATTTTAGGAACAAAAACGTCTGTTTGCGTTGCTTTATCCTGTTTAAGAGAAGATTTTTGTTTAGAAATATCGTTTAAAACAGATAAAGGACATGAATTTTTTAGATTTGATATCTCCAATAAAAGCACATTCTTTTCTGCTTCAAAATTCTTTCTTTCTGATTCTAAGGAGGAGTTTAAATCAGCTATTTTCTTAACAATATCATGAATATAACATAAAGTAGAATTTTTAGAATGATAATGATTTTCTTCCTCGACTTCAGGAATATTTTCTGTAGGATATAATGAATTATAGTCACTAGACAAGTTTATTTGCCGTGTCTTGTAACTATTATTCAAATCAGTATAATCAAAATGGATTTGAGTCCTAGTTGTGGCTTTTCTTTTGGATTCTTCTAAGGCATTTATTTCTGAAGCGTTAGTAAAAGTCATTAAAGAGGTTAATCATAAACTCATGTATTTTATATCATATAATTGTTTTACATTAATCTTTTTCAAGTTACAGGGATTAGTAAAGCCTAAGCCTTCAACATGATTATAAAATTCCATGTCATGTAAATGAGGGGAATTTTTTAGATTTGATGTCTACTCTAAAAGCTTTTTCTTTTCCGCTCGGAAACCTACTCTTTCTAATTCCACAGTTACATTCAATTCGGTTATTTTATGAATAACCTCCGGAATTTCCCAACAAGAGGTAGGTTTATCAGAATGTAAAATATTTTCCCAATTAGATGCTAAGGTTTTAGAGAAATTTTGGTCTTTTTGACTCTTTTTCGCAAAATTGTCTTCTAAATTTTTAGTTTTAGAGTACAATTTTCCGCGATCCTCAACTAATTCATCATAAAGGAGTGACTTATTACAACACGCTGCTTCACTATTTTTAAAGCGCGTGGTAAGTTCCTTGTTTTTTTGCTTTTAACTCTATAAACTGTTTTTTCTAACTTTTCAAAGAAACTAGAGTCAGAAGGACTAACCTGGAGATGATCAGTTGAAGAGTTCATTCGTAGATACCGTGCTCTCTGAAGAGTATCAAGTAGGTCTCGGTTGTGTTCCATAGAGTAGGTATCGTTTTGGTTAGGTTGGATATGTGATCGTTGACGTATTTTGGATTTTAGAATTTGAATTTTTAATATTCGAAACTTTTGGCTTTTATAAAAGTCAGTATCGAAAAATTTTCGAGTTTTCGTGAAATATAGTGACGTTTCGAAAATTTTATTCGTATGGAAAACTTTTTGGTAGGTACTGAAAAGTTTTATGTTGATGTCGAAAAATTTGTAAAAATTACAAAAACTTTCTTAGAATGAGCCAAAAAAAATGAGTACGAATTTTATTTTCGGTATAAGGTGCTAAAATTTTGTCTGTAGAAAAATGAATGCGAAAAAGTTTTTCGATATGTATTGAGAATATATATACCGAGAAACGTTTTGTCGAAAAAAGTTCTCGATAGAAAACTGTTTATCGAGATATGTGTGCCGGTAGACTTATTGGTAGAAAAAAAATCTATATCAGGAAAACTTATTTCTCGATACTGTATATATCTATCGAGAAATATGTTCCAAGTTAATTAGCTATTGAGGAACTTGCTAATTACGTGATTAACTACAAAAAAAAACATATTTCTCTATCGAGAAAGTTTTTCGGATGAAATATCGAGAAATGTTTTCCACGATCGTCTTCTTTGCAGTCGCAGATCGGTGCTTTGCTCTATCAATCAGCAAATTCTATACGCAGCAAACAATCAACAGCTCTCAAGATTACAGAATCTTTGGTGAGCTTCGCAATAATGTGAACAAAGTCAAACTTCTTCAACAAAGATTTCACAATCTCGTCGAAGAAGAGCATTCACCTACTAAATCGACTAGTAAGTCTTAGAAATCAGAGAACACGAGCTAGAGTAGGAGCAGAATCAAGCCGAAGTTTCCACCTTAATCGAAGCCAAATCGATTAAGCTTCTAGCCTCTAAAGGTTCAGTTAATTGACAAGCTCATTTCTCTTCTCCAATTTTTTGATGAGATCGATTAAACTTCTCGGCTGGAGTAAAGGTTTCATAGTGATGCTATTGATGGATTCACGTTATCTATCGAGAAATTTGGGTTTCCGAAAGTATCGAGAAACAGAAATTGAGTGTGGGTTTGTCGTCGAGATTTTTAATCGAGATGAAGCTTTTGATCGTTAAGGAGAAATCAATTGATTGAAGAGGAAATTTCCTACAATCTATGCTTGTTGAACGATGATGATGGAAAAAAAAAATTCCGATATTCAGAGAAACAGAAATCTATGCTTGCTGAACGATGATGAATGAAGTGTGAAAAAAAAAATATTCTTTAGCGAGAAAGTTTTGCGTGAGACGTATTTTGCGATAGATGTGCTTATACTGTAGCTTTTAAATGATATAAGGAAAATTTTACGGGTTGACTAAAGCTTTTGGTTTGACCAAAATTTCTCGATAATCTGTGACTTTGCGAAATAGTTTTACGATAGTAAAAATTCTCAACTTTCACTCAAAACATCAAATTAGGTAAATTGAGCTTAGGTCATTGTTCGTTATATGTAGATTTACGATTAGAAACACTCAATTAAACAGAAAAACAGCAAAATAGGTCGAATTTTTTATAAAACGGATGAATTTCACGAAGAACGTGATTTATCGGATCATAAAAATTAGCAAAAACTAGTGTTTCGATTGATCAAATATCAGCCCAGACATGTTAAAAATACTCGATCAAAGTCTAAAAACACCAAATCAATGCGAAATTTGAAGAATCAAACCGAAATTTGAAATTTGCCGGATACGAAAATTTTTAAAAATCAGTCCGGAAATTCGATAATTTCGATCAAATCCAAGCACGTTTTGCTCTGATACCAATTGTTAGGTCCTAATTAATCCAACACGATTAAGTTCGGTGAAGAATTCGATAGAAAATGTAAAACTTACGAAGAACACGTTTGAATTTGGGGCAAAAGCTTGAGAGCGTTCTTCACGTTGTAAAGCTTGGTTTTCTATTAAAATGAATTTTAACCCTAATACATCACATTAGGGTTCCTTACAGACAAAACAAGTTTGGTATATTTGCTAAGTAGTCCTAATCTATGACTTAATTAGAGTTAAGCCCAAACTACTACTTATACTACAAGACTAAAATAACATATATTTGAACACAATAAAAATATCCTAACATGTACCTCGTTCAAGTGTTGAAGAAGATTAGGAATTGTGCTTCGTTTATTAGTTATCCTTGTAATTAGGGGCGTAAGCTTGTATTTTTGCTAGTGTAGGACTAATTAATAAATACACCATGTATATAGGTATATATACAATGTACACTACATAAATCAATACACAACAATTTCGAAAAATTTACAAGGCAGAATTCACATTCTAGATAGAAAAATACAAACGAAAACTTTCTCGCTCTAAGCATCTCTCTCGTGATCTTCAGCCGAGATATTCGACCGAAGGTAACATTTGATAATCTATCTTCGAATATCTAGAATTAATGCCTAGATCTCTCGTTAGTTGATTAATTATGACCTATCAATTGGTATCAGAGCAGATCATGATCATTTTTGGATTGATTTTGCTATTTTTAGATCAAAATTATTTTCCATAGTTTTCGATCGAAAAACACGCGCTGCAATTTGATCTCTGTGCTGAATTTTGCGAACTTTGTTGATGATCATTCTGCTAAAGTGATAGATTATATGTTGGAAATAAATTACGTACTGATTTCAATCGCTTAAAACATCGGATTATTTCTGATTTTCGATTTCGATCGATTTTACTTTTTGCGATTGAGTTTTGAATACGATTTGATTTTTGTCATAATCGATATATTTTGTTGTAAAACGTGGTTAATATTGTTTGTTCAGATTCAGAACTCATATTCGAATGATTAACCAGAATCTCAGCGTCTAACTTGAGTTTTTCAATTGAATCTGGGTTTTTACTGTTCCATTGAACTCGAGTTGTGTTCTTCTATCGTTTTTCGATCGAAAAACTTGGCTCGAAAATCTTTTTCGAATAAGTTCACTGGCGAAAAGTTTTTCGGTACTTTCACTGTATTCGCGAGTTTTACTCATACGTACGACTCGAAAAACTTTATTTTCGATAAATAGTTTTTCGATTCACACATAAATATCTTTTTCGAGCGTAATTAAGCGTAATTTTTTTTTCTTCGATGAATACAGTTTTCGCTAGATACATATCTACTTTTGACACAAAAAACTTGTTTTACTATTACAAGTTTTTCGATCTCTAGTTTTTCAATCATCTAAATTCTCGAGTTAAAACTTAGCGAAAACATAGTTCGATCGAATATTTCACACTCGAATAAGTTTAGTCAACAATTTGAGTAAAACTTATCGAAATTGTTTTTAAAGACATAGAATTTCGATCATTTTAGATTTTTTGAAAACAAATATTTCGATAAAAGTTTTTGCGATTGACAATTTTTTTCGATATACTATTTTTCGATATGACACATACATTGAAAAAATTATACTATCGAAAATCATTTTCGATTATAAGGATCGAAATTTTTCAAAGCAAAAAATCTTACTGCTCGAAAAAAATTTCAATTACTGAACTTTCAAACACACACACATTTTACATTGATCTGAATTTTTTTGAAGGAATCAAAATCGTAATTTTCAAAACTTACGAAAAATATTTTTTCGAGTAATCATTTTCGACACTCAAAATTTTCGATCAAAATCATAAATTCGAAATTCTTTAGAAAAATTTTGAAGTATCAATTTTTGTACTAAATATTTTTCGTACTCAAAAAACAATTTTTTTAACCGAAAAATAGGTCCGAAAAGGAAATTGCTTAAGGTACGAACCAAACATTACTAACTAGTTGACACCTGTGAAGCATTTTTACCATCTCAACTCCAAACATTCATGAGATTCTACCAATCAACTACTACAATGGATGCTTACTCACTTGGAAACGATATTCGTCCCCCAATTCTAAGAAGAGGTGATTTATGAATTTCTTGGAGACAAAAGATCAAGCTACAAATTTGATAGCTTCTCTCCAAGAAGGACCCGCTCAATTCTGGCTAATCCAAGAAGGCGATGCCACAAATAATCCTCACATTCCTGCCACTAGAAGACTCAAAATTCCTAGTGAATACTCTGAAGGGGAGAGATTAAGAGCTAAAGCTGATCTCGGTGCTAAAACTTTCCTGATGCAAGGCATCCCAAATGATATCTATATGCAAATAGATAGTCTATCAAGTGCTTAGGCTATGTGGGACGAGCTCCACAAAATGATGCAAAAGGACCGAAGTCGGAGTCAAGGCTAAGAAAGCGAACATACTCACAGCTTACGACTCCTTCAAAGCTAAGACGGAGGAAAATCTTTACGAACTCTATCAACACTATTTGACACTTCTTAACGACATGAGGAAAATAGAAGTTTTCAAGACAAATATGGAGGTAAATATCCAATATCTTTCATCTCTTCAACCGGAGTGGAAGAAAATATCCATGCAAATCCGTCAAAATAAGGATTTGGACGAAATGGATATCCACGCCGTTTTCGACAATCTCGCTCAACACGAGGAAGATATTAACGAGATACAAAAAGAACAAAAGGGCAAACAGATCGAAGACTCAATAGCTCTAGTTTCGGAAAGAAAAACTAGTCGATCTCGTAAAGCATGAAACTGCCGAGTTCTTCAGAAGAAGAAGACGAGTCAGAATCGGATTTCGAGCCCGGTATGAAAGAGTTCAAGAAACAATTCGCTCTCATTACTAAAATGATGAGCAAAAAGTTCTACAAAAAAGAAATCCTCCTCCTCAGCTAATCGACTTCGGACCTCAAGCTCTAAGCACAAGGAAAGATTAGTCAAATCGTCAGAATCCAAAAAAGCCAAAGAGCCACAAAAATGCTACAATTGTGGTAAAATATGGCACTTTGCTAGAGAATGCAATCTTCCGAAGAAGAAAGACGCCAACTACTACTCCAAGAAATTTCAATTAATTAAACAAAATGAAGCTGGAGTAGCTCTAATGGCTAAACAAGAGCACTAGCTAGAAGATACAACTGATTCTAACAACGACAATTTAGCTCTCATGGCATTTCTTGACGATGCCTCAGACGAAAGTTCAACGAGGAGGTCCGACGACGACAAAGCACCAACCTCGTCTCAAGAGGTAGCTACACCTGATTCTACATTATTAATCATGTTATAATCTTTAAAAATTAAATATGCTAACATGAAAAATGAGCGGACAAGTACAAAAGAGTTAGAAGAGAGACTAACAGTTAGCGAAAATAATTTCCAAAAAGAAATTAGATAAAACAGTTCTAGAAATTCCTTATCTATTGGTAAGGAAATCATAACTAGTCTTGAATCTAGGATAGCTACTTCTGAGACAAAAATTAAAGACTTTAGTAAAACTCTTAGCGATAATCAGAGAGATTTAGAAATTACTAGAAATTGAGGAATTTTTTTAAGCTCCCGAATCCCAAAATTGTCCTTCCCTTTTAGTCAGAGCCTAAAAATAAAAATCCCTTCAAAGCCCCTTTGATTCAAATTGATGGACTTTCACTTGGTAAGTTGATTAAATGTGCTACTATAACAACTTGACTGATAAAATTTTGTCGTGTTGATATGAGTGATATATCTACTAAATATTCTCATGATAAAAATAAATTGAGTGTTATGAGCGAACCAGGTGAGAGTTGTTGAAATAATTCAAAATATGATCTTAGAATATTAGTTTAATTACATGATTTGACGGCAAATTATTATTCTATGTGTCATGTGAAATTTTTACGTGATAATATTTAAAATGGAAAATCTGACACCAAAAGAAAATTATTTTCGCACATTTTAAATGCATTAATACATGCATTGGTTCAGATTTGATAAAATGCGAAATTTTATGAAAAATGCAAAATTTTCATATACATGATTAGGAGATCATGAATATACGATGAATAGATTAATGCGTCATTTGTGCTTATATCATATATTTTCATATGCATAATTGTGTTGAAAATGTGTTAAATTGCCAAAACAATATATGTGCATTTGTTGAGAGGGAGTTTGCGTAAATATTTGCTATAATCTCCTAAATAATTTACTTACAATCACGACTTCTCATGTTTTCATTCTAACTTTTACAGAGAATTTTGAGCTCAATCAAGGAGTCCAATGATGAATTTCATCGCACATTGGGAGTTAATTGCATTTATTTCTGACCAAAAGGGAACTCTATGAAATTTCTTTTTGGGTGCAAAGTAAAAAGATTAAAATTTTCGGTTAACAGACTTGATTTTAACAAAAGGCCAAAATAATTTTTTACGGCCCAAAATCCTTTACTTTACCTGATCAAAAAAGTATTTATACACTTTTCGATCGAAAAACTCTTTCTCACGCAAACTAAAACGATCGAAACACTCTTCGCATTCTCAAAAGCTTCAAACGGCGATTTCAAAAAAATCTTAACCTTCTCAAATTTTCTGTCAAAAACTCACCTAATTTGAAGCTAGAATCCAGTTTCGGTTCATCTTTTTGTTCCGAAAATCACGAATCGAGACAGTTTTTCAAAATCATTCGAAGATATTTCTCAACTTTGCAATTTTTCGACTGAAAATTCTTACGAAATTAAATTTTCTGTGTTTAGATTCGACCATTTTGATTAAACGCGTGATATTTGGATTCGCAACTGATTTCTGGTCATTTCGAGTCCAGATTAGCTCATGTTTTACCCAGAATCGTCATTCGCGTTTTAAGAATTTACTGTTTGATTTAAAAATTTTTAGGTCGAAAATCGTCTTATCGCAAACAGTACCATTGAAGAACTTTAGTTTTCGTTAAGTTTTATTCGATCGCAAAACTCGGCGGCGAAAACCTTATGTTTTCGATATGTTTTTATTCGATTGTAAAACTTAACGGCGAAAATTTAAGTTTTTCGATAAAATTTTATTCGATCGCGAAACTTAGCGGCGAAAACATAAGTTTTTCGATAAAATTTTATTCGATCGCAAAAATACGCGGCGAAAACTTTAGTTTTTCTATAGACTTTTATTCGATCGCAAAACTACGCGGCGAAAAACTTGAGTTTTCGTTATGTTTTTATTCGATTGCAAAACTTAACGTTCGAAAAATTTTCGCTCAAATAAAAACACGCCGCAAATAGTATACACTTTAAACACTTAAAAAAAATTCAACATTTTTCTAAGTCATTCGTTATACACATAAACACTGTTTGCGCCTCGAAAACAATTTTTCAACACTAACAATTACTTAATCTAATTTACATTTGATTATTCCAATCTAATGATTCTTATTCATTTGTTTTCAGAGATGACTCATAAAAAATACACATACATTTATTCTTCCAAAGAGTGTAACGGACAACGGCTTGTTCGGGTCCACGAGTTCAAGCTTGCTGGACTGAGGAAGTTGAGAGCTGGGCACGGTCGGGCGCGAGTATAGCCGCAAACACAGTAGTAGAAGCATTATCTGATGTCGTGCAGCGAGGATGCTGTTCGGAACTGCGGGATTGCAAGGGGCGGTGCCGGCGAGATCAGGGCTGCAGCGGCTCAGGATTGTGGTACAATATGGGACAACGGTGAGGAGCTGCGGGACGGAGATAACTACACGGGGCAGCGATGTGTGGCTGTGCGTCGTTGGGTACTCCAGGGTGCGCAGCACTCACCTATACGGGCGGCCCTATAGTCGACTACAGGGTTGGGCACACTGCTGCCCAGCTGCAGCGCTAAACATTGTTCGGTTGAACGACAGATCGGTCGGACGCGGCAAGCTGTTCGCATTCATCTTCTACGAACCAACACCGTCAGGCGCGCGTATAGCAACTTACGCCACACTTCGGGGCTGAGAAGAACGTTACTGCTGTGGGGGTTGCATGACTGAGCATCATAGGCGCTGCAGGTCGCTGTGTGGCTGCTGCACGACGCTGCGGAACTGCACGAAGCTATGCGTTGTGAGCTGCAAATTTGTGAGCCTGATGCATAGGGTACGCTGTAAAGCGCTATCGGACTGAGGGCTGAGCATTGTGGGACTCGTTTTGTGTGCAAGAATATAGCTGAAGCTCAAGCAGCATTGTTGGGCACTGAGGGGTTGCGAGTCTGTGTGACTTTGCACGCCGGTGTGTTGCGGGGCTGTGGGCTGCTGCAAAGCAGCTTCGGACGTATCGCAGCAAAGGCCTCATGAGGGTAGTGCCGTTGGGCACTGTAGTGTGCCTCTGATGTGGTGGCTATGTGGTTGGGTCGGGAGCTCTGTGTACGGCGTTGCGTTGGTGCGTAACTGAGCATCGTTGAGCTACGAGGGATGCCATTGCTGCAAATGCGTTCGTCTCGGTGATGGGCCCGTTGCTACCCGGTAATACCATTAGGCGTCGTGCGGAACAATATGAAAAAGACAAGGAATATATATATATATATATATATATATATATATATATATATATGTTGGGCCCACTAGAGATGCCCCGAGTTTAGGCCAAATTGGACCTACGTGTTTCCATCTACATCATGGCTTATATGGAGCCTATAAGGAGATGATGAATTGTAATGCGGATTAGTTCCTACCCTAAAAATTGTGGGGGAAGCATTTCTGTCAGCAAATCGCATTCCAGATGTGTTGCCACACACAAGAGGGAATAAGACTTTGTACGAGTTAAGGAAAAAATAGGAAAATATCCTAGAAACACTTTGAAGTGTGGGAGTGCCTAACAAAGGTCTAAGTATCTAAAACGAAGCATGTTAAAATGGGACTCAAGACTCTTGATTGCATTTTCTTCGGATACACTAATAACATAGTGCATGCAAATTTCTGGTGCACAAATCGGAAATCCCTGACATGAACGCATGGTTGATAATCGAGTCGCGGAATGCAACATTCTTAAAAACTATCTTTCCGAATAAGGAGAGAAAAGAGATGAGTTCTGGGAAAAGAACTTACGATGTCATTGAGAGTTCACCTCAAGAAAAATGAGGAATCGAGGCAAAGTAAAAAAAAAAAGAAAGTCGCCAAATCATTTGGACCCGACGTTCTGACGTATATTATGGACGATGAACCCCGGACACTGCAAGAAGCCTCGTCCAGTCCAGAAGCTCCGTTCTAGAAAGAAGCTATCAATAGCGAAATTGAGTCCATCATCATACTTGGGAATTAGTAGATCTACCGAAGGGCTGCAAACCTCTCGGATGTAAGTGGATCCTTAAAAGGAAGCTTCAGACCGATGGATCGATTTTAAAATATAAAGCCCGATTAGTGGCTAAGGGGTTCAATCAAAAAGAAGGTTATGACTTCTTCGATACCTATTCGCCCGTAACAAGGATAACATCCATTCGAGTTCTCGTTGCTATTGCAGCATTGTATGATCTCGAGATACACCAAATGGACGTGAAGACAGGATTCCTGAACGGGGAATTAGAGGAAGAAATATATATGAAACAGAGCGAAGGGTTTATAGCACCCGGGCAAGAGCAAAGTATGCCCGTCTCGTGTAATCACTTTACGGGCTTTCACAAGCGCCGAAATAGTGACACGAAAAAATCGATATGACAATGCTATCGAATAGGTTCAAAATAAATGAGTGTGATAAATGTGTTTACATTAAATGCACACCCGATGAATTTGTGATTGTATGTCTTTACGTAAACAACATGTTGATCATGGGAAACAGTTACAAAATAATCGTGAATACGAAGAATATGTTGAAAAATTATTTTAGCATGAAGGATGTGGGTATGGCTGATGTCATATTAGGGATAAATGTCTCTAAGATACCCGAAGGAATTGTACTGACACAATCTCACTACGTTAAGAACGTGTTAAAGAAATTTGAAGTCTTCGATGATCCTCCGGCTAAGACACCTGTAGTTAATCTGCATTTGGTCAAAAATAAAGGAGAACATATATTGCAACTCGAATATGCTCGGGTGATTGGCAGGACGTATCTGTTTAACTTCACTCGACCTGACATAGCATATTCAGTGAGTAAACATAGGGGGTTTACTAGTAATTCGGGTAATAGCCATTGGATAGCACTAAAAAGAGTGCTAAGATATCTGAAGTACAACATTAATTATGGCATACTCTATTCAAGATATCATGCAGTTCCCGAAGCATACTGCGACGCGAATTGGATAATAACAGTAAAAACTCCAAATATATGAGTGGTTACGTATTTACCATCGGTGGAGGAGCAGTTTCTTGGAAATTCTCAAAGCAAACGTGCATAGCTCGATCAACGATAGAATCGGAGTTCATTGCACTAGATAAAGCCGGCGAAGAAGTTGAATGGCTTCAGATTTTCTGGAGGATATTCCGTGCTGGAACAAACCCATGCAGCGATAATGATACACTGCGATAGCATGGCGGCTGTCAGCAGGGCACAAAGTTATATGTATAACGGGAAGTCTCGACACATACGTCATACATAACACCGTAAGACTACTAATCTCTAATGAAATAATCTCTATCGACTATGTGAAGTATAAAGAGAACATAACAGATCCTTTGACGAAAGGCATCGCTAGAGAATAGTTAAACACCACAATAAGGGGAATGAGACTAAAAATCCACACACCAAGAAATGGCACAGTAGAAACTCAACAAGGATGAAAAGGAAAAATTTTTCATTTATTGAGTGGTCTTTACCCCCTTTTGCAATAACCCGGCCCCTACCACCTATAGGTAGTTTTAAACAAGTTTCTATTGGATTTGAATCAGATTTCGGATCGGGTGCATACGAAGATTCTTTAACCATTTGAGGCAGAAAAATAATACATTTGATGGAGATCCCACTAACTGGGTTCAATGAGACAACTAAGTTGTAGCTATTTCAGTTGTATACTTGGAAATCTTAAAAGTCCATTCTCAAGAGCTGCCCAAGTAATCTCTCGATGATGTGTGGTAAGGGTAAACATTTACACTTTTAATGATGAATATACCAAATTTGGTGGAGTATTTCGAGCTACTCCAGGATTAAGTCCTAATAGTCAGTCACCTATATAAGTGAGAAGTGGGGCCGCTTCAATGTTAACACTTACGAATCCGAGATATGGTCCAAGGTCGAAACGGACACAGCGTGAGAATCGAAAGAGATCGGATTAGTCATTGTGTGTATGTTGTTATCTTAGTTTACACCAAAAGTCGTCAGTTCAAGACATCACGTTCACTAAGCAGCGAGTAAATCCGATAGCATTTCACTATGCAAGGTTCAAAGCCACAAGCTACCTATCCCGATGCAATGATGGGTCGTCGGGACTTTCTTGCAAGAGTCAGCATACATATGCATTAGTTTCATTCATGTGGGGGATCGTTGGAAATTGCGAATGAAAATTAATCTAAACGGCACATTTGAAATGGTGCATGAATTAATTCTAAAAGGTACAATTGAAAAGGTATTTTCTCTTGAAGAGATGTACCTTTTTGTACTTGATGATCATTAGGTCACTATAAATAGGTTCCCCACAACATTGAATTAAAAAACGAAGTTGCATTCATTGCATACTAGAAATCACGTCATAGGATGATAGTGCAAGAAAGATCCGAGTCTCGTAGTAAGATTTGCCAAAAACTTAAGAGTCGAAAGTGTTACGATTCCGAAGTTAGAAGTCGTTTTATCTTGGGGATGCTCGCCGTTAAACCGATTGAGCACGTAATATCGGGGTGATATGTCTTACGGACAGCGCACGTAGTATGTGCCTCGACTTACTCCGTTTGAGTCTCCATAAATTAGCCACCGAAATACAACATGGGCTTCACTCTGAATCCTAAGAGGTACAAGGAAAAAAGTGAGGCTTTGGAGTGGGTTCGGGCAGCGGCTACAACTCGAATTCTAATGATTGGTTGATGTATAAATAGATACTTCTAAAAAGATGCAGGAGAGTGGTGAAACGCTCAATGGTCACATGTCTCTGACCCAATCACACAGTGATATTACTAATTTGTCTAAAATGTTAGCACTGGACATGCTCTACGTATTCTAGAGATATTGATACCATTACATCAATGTACTATTAAAAAATCATGTTACAATATATTAATAGGCTTGTATTAACATCGGAGTTGTGACAGCTCGTCGAGCGACCTTTGTCTTATATTACTATTTTAATAATATTCTAAGTGGTACGACTTAATTATATTATATATTAGTAGTATTAATAATATTCAAGTTGAATGAATGTGTTACTGTACGACTATTATGGTAAGAGCGTTATTGACATAAATGCTGTAATAATGGCCTGCTATTGGAACGGTATATTATATAATCATAAGTTGATAATGTAATATTTTTGCTAATAGCAATGTTGTAAAGCTACTTCACTGATTGAGTGTTATATGTTAAAACTGATATTGTTAGGTTGCAACATCAATTTTGTAAGACTACCCCATTAACCAACTTAGACTATATAATGGTAAGACTAATAATGTCAAGAGTGTTCTTAACATCAGTTGCACCACTGATCGACTATTACACTGTATACCGATAAGCACGATGATGTAAGATTGTTTCTAACATTAGTGTTATAAAACTGCACCATTGATGTAGTGTTAAATTATACGGTAAGACTGATACTGACATCGATGTTGTAAGACTGCTCAATAATAGTAGAATGTTTATATTCATGTTGTACGACTGTGTTGATGTACGACTTATGGTAAAACTATTATTAATATCAATGTGTAAGATCCATGTCAAGTCATCAACGTATACCAAGAAGTTTTCAACACAATATAGCGTATGACCATAATTTTTATTGAATGTTGAGTATGACTATGTTTGATTAATATAGTTTTTTGGTGTAATCATACATTTGATTACTTTATTTCGCGTACAGTTACAACTTAAATTATTCATGCGAACGACAAAAATTAGTAATCATGCTTCACAAAATTTCAAGTCTTTTGCTTCTGTTTTTTTTTTTATTTTCCGACATATCCCCACTCGATCAGACTATGACGGATGCTCAATTGCGCCACACACTCCATAAGTAGGAATAATCCTCGGGGCCGGATGAATCTGTCTCAAACCCATCTGACAACGATAGTCATGGGCCATAAAGCCCAATTGTGGGTGGGGGATTCGATCCCACAACCTAATCCACAAAGTCCTTAAAGCCTTCTCCTTGACCACTAGACCAATGCCTCATTGGCCTCCTGCTTTTGTGTTAGCACACATGAAATGTGTTTCATATTCTCTTATTTTGTTATATACAATATATAATGTATTTAGCATTTTAATTAATATAGTTTTACATATTGTGTAATGTATTTAGCATTTAATAAGGATGTGTAGCATATGTATAACGAAGAGATTGTGTTTATACGAGGAAGTTTTGGTTTTCTGGGAGTTCATTAATTACTCCACAAACTACCTTCTTAAGCGAACAATCGTGTATACTCTTAACTTTTTTAGGCTTTATATACAAGATTGATAAGACAAACCTGAGGGTGAAGGGTCCGCTACTCTCGGATCGGCAGCTTTCCAACACCGACTCAGCCGATGAGCAAGTTAGGGCTTATTTACCAGTTCGGCTTCCTATTTCAACGACTCGCCCAACACTACGGCGAAGATGTCGAACTTTAGTCCACTTACCGAGACCTAGAGTCAAATCATGAGGAATTGCAGGAGGACGCTAATTATGTTTTGGTGGTCGGATGTAAACCCTCGCAGCATCCAAGTACTGAAAAGTAGCAGAAATATCTAAGAAAGTTCGGGTCGAGCATCAAGAAAGGGATCGAAACCTTAGGTTGCCCGTGAAAGATCCTCCAGTGTTGATAGAGGCGACGCAAGCCACGATTGACTATAAAAATAATGGCTGAAATTATATTATATAATAGTAAGACTGATATTGTAAAACCGCAATAGTAAGATTGCTTCGTTGATTGAATGTTATGTGATATGATGGTAACATTGTGTTATATAATGATAAGATTGATATTGTAAGACTGCTCATAACATCCATATTGTAACAAAATTTGAGGTTGAAAAAAATCTTACCATAATCAGTTGCACAAGCCTTCAGATATACATTAGCTTGTCCTCGCACATATTATAAAGCATTATACGAATTTGTCCCAATTTTTTCCATGTTTGAAGATGACCTTCTGAGTTGACCAGCTAAGAACATCAGTAAAAAAAATTCAGCAGAGAAAGATAAATTTAAGAAAGTGTAAATAGCATATAACTCACATGTGTTTTGAAAAATAAGCATCAAAACCTCTGATTCGGAAACAGCATAAAATTCCTTCCTTGTCATTTTCACCTAATAACTGGGGGTACAATGCTATTTTATAAAAAACATAGGGGGTAGTGTGCTAAGTTTTCGACAACACGGGGGGTAATGTTGATTCTTTCTTGCTTTCCACTACATTTTAGCGCACAATCCGTTGTTTCTAACAACAGTCTTCCATAATCCGATGTGCAGCACGGTAATGCAACACAAATATAATGAACATTCTTAGACAATATAACATTAGATGAATTTATAATCTACAAATTTTGAGAGAAAATCATACAATAATTAGTCGTGCATCGACTCGGTCTTAAAACATTAGAACAACCTTTACAATAATATTATATTACAGTCAATCACCTTTACAGTCTACAACATTGAGATTTAAAAAACTTTTACCAATTGTGTAAGACGCGATCATTTATAGAGTATTGCAATTTGATAGGAGTCTGGCGCAATAAAAAATAGCCTTTTCGAGTAATATAAGTACGAATTTGCCTTTGAATCCGTCTGGAGGCCAAGAACATCTGCTCTTCTGGCATCGGCTATCTTACCAACCCGTAGGAAGACTTTGGTCTTACCTAATGGCAAAAGCATGATTTAAATGTTAGTTCATAGTTGCAGCGAGACTAAGTGTTATTTAGTTGTTGCACACTTTCACATAACATACCCATGAACATAAGTAATTAAGAGTACATTCTACAAAAACCATTATCTTATAGTATAGTTGCCCTAGCCCTGTAGTCCATTACTTATCACCAATGTTGTAGAACATAGAATGATAAATTATTTGAAAGAAAATATTATAAAATACCAACAAATGAAATCTTAAAAAAGGAGATTTGAAAATAGATTTTAAGACTAAGTAGACAGAGGTGTACACATACCTTCCGTCCAAGACTTCTAGAGCAAGAATACTGAATGGGAGAATAAATTCATCAAATGTACGTCAAGTGGGGTTAGCGGGAACAAATGGTTCTGATAGCTTTAAGTACATGATAATTAATAGAACGAAAAAACACAAAGTTCTCATCCAGTAGAAGTTATAAGTTTCCAATAGACTTACTCCACATGCAACTGTTGAATCACATTAATGTTCTCAACAATGGATGTATTCTGGACATTGTTTGACTTCACACATCTGATGATATTCAGATGTAGACAATACTCATTTGGAATGTAGTTATCCAGCAATGTTGGCATCAATCGTCCCATATGAAGAGGTGATATTCCATTTAATGATCCAATTTTCTAGAAATAAACTAACACCATCCTGACCATCTTAATGTTGACTGCAACATGAAAACTTCATGAACTTAGCTCGTAAAACATGTTGCCTCATAGTCAAAATTGAGGATGATTTGCGGAAATAACATAACTCAACATCCGTGGAGGAAGTCCTTCTTGTTAGCTCGACCAATAAAATTCTATGATAACAATAAATTCTTGTTGCCGACGTAAGTTACTTTAGATAGTTGAGATCAATGAATATAGTTAACTCAAAAACCATGCGCTTACGACAGTGTAAGTACTGTCTGCCTGATCTCCGACCATCTTTCTAGAAAACACATCAAGTTGGATATTTTAAGCAGCAAAAAAAGAGAACACATTAAAATGTATTACAGAAAACAAGCATTCCTACATACCTTTGAAGCTGGAACGAAGTACTTACCAGAGAGCAGACCATTAGGTAATACAAAATATGCAAGGCAAGTTAGACAATACATGCCAATGGCAGAAAGTTTAAACAATCTTGAACCATTATAAGATTCATCAAGCGCTCTCATTCTCAAATTGACTCAGAAAGCAATTTTCTGAACAGAAAAGGGAACATGGATAGAAAAAGAAATTAGAGTTGGCGAAAGAGACTGAAACTGCTTATCATAGTTTCCGTTCCTTTTTCTAGCGAATTTCAACATTTTCCTGAACTTTGGATTCATATAATCCATGCTGATTAAATACGATGGTCGCTACCGCAAATCATCCAAACCTTAACTCTCTTCTTCCTTTTCTCTTTTCATTAGCCTGCGATGTTAGAAGATCCTCAACAAAAGAACTGTACGAGAATGTCTAATAATTCGAGCCATTAATAGATCTACGACACCTTACCTTTATGATTAATAGTCTCAACGTTAGAACAATTGTATCTCTAGTGCGGCAGAGTTAAAAGAGCACACTATGATTAAATAGTGTACTACAATGTACGTCTAACTTATGTATTAATTTATAATCTAAATTCCTGAACTTTTACTTATACATTTGATAATAGCTAACCTGCTTATATATGATGTGCTTCCATATACACGAAGCATACGCTCGATCCCTAGTGAATTAATTATGTTGAAATCTGCAGGACTCACAAATGGAATCCACACTTAGAAGGTGTCCATAGCTTAAAATTATTAACAGATAAACTCTAATGATCAAGAGATCATATTTACGTTTCCTCCTAACAATTTCACTTCAGAAAAAGTATTAATGTATTCTTATGCTTCTCATGTCAACATCATCTTCTCTATGGACAACGAGAGCATAACATCTGTCCGTGATGAACAATCGGAAGGAGAATATATAAGGAACGTACAATCGTGGATGAAGAAAACTTCTCTATTACCACCAGTCCACTTGGTCCAGTACATTGGACGTAGCTGTCTCTTTTGGTGGACAATGCGGCTGGCTCCCATATATTGAGAAACCGCTTTTTACAAACTAAAAAAAACAAACGATAAGGTGAATTGGCGCGATACAGGAAATAAAGAAGTTTTCATCCCATCTGGAAGACAAAGATAACATGTAAAGCATAGGGCCTTTTCAATGTTGCTCTGCATTTCATGATATGAAAACAATGCAAGGAATAATCATATGACAAATGATGCACGCGGCTAGTGCAAGAGTAACGGAAGTGATAAAGTCAAAGCTAAAGATAAATGTTTACTACCGCATGTAATTTTATTATGCTCGTTTGTAAAAACCTTCACCAGCTCCCTGGCAAATAGAAAGAGAGCGTTATCATAAAAGAGAAACTGGACATGCTCAAGTACCTCTGAGAAATTGAAGGACTTCTTCTAAAAGAAAAAAGTATTTGGCAATTTCTTTGCCTGAAGTAGAATACGTAAGATGCAAAAAATCATTGAAATTTAACCGTTGACTGGTGGTCTTTGAAGTTCCATTTGGATGAAGTTGGTGTAGTCGTTGCCATCTTAGACGGTGTTTTCGAAAAATATATATAACAATTAAAAAAATAATGAAATAAAATAAAAACAACGTAGACGTATATGGTGCGTGAAAGCCATTAAAATCAAATGAAAAGAACCTTCGACCTATCGTACTACAGTAGCTAATCATGTAAATCAAACTCGCAAATAAAACTTTCACGCTTAAAGTCGCAAAATGTACATTGAAAGCATAAATAACCGAGGGCGAGCACACATACTAATGGTTGCTTCGACAAACTGCAAGAGAAAGCATAATCATTGTCATTATTCAGATTTCAAACCAAAAAAAAAACAAAATCGAATGAAATTGCACAACCAATCATCTCAGTAATTGCGGGACTACACCCAAGGGTACTGGAACTGCAAAAGTAAAAAAAACTTGGTGAATTGCTCGCCTAGATGAAGTTGTATGAGATGAATGGTGTCGACGGCTGGCAAATCTGTTGGCCTAGGGACTGGAAGTTTCTATTGTCGGGGAATAAGATCGTTACTTCTGCTGAAGCAACGTTTACTCCTCCTAAGATTGTACGGACCAAACCATTTTGCTTGTGGAACGGTGAAATACGGGAGCGCCCTAGTTTGCTAGATGCTGGTAGATAAACATTCTAAGCGCGTCGAAAGAACAGGAAAAGTAAGTAAATGTATAACCGAAGAGCAAGCTTCTAACATCCTCTAGCAGGCTGCAGAGACATTAAAAGCCGCCAGAAGCACCTGAGCAGACTAGCCTTCCAAACTGATGTTCTTCCATCCATGTGAGTAAATATTGGACTGTAAAACACATTAAAATTTGATATATTATTATATTTAGACAGAACGAAAGAAAGAAAATCAAACTGTTAGCAGCCACACCATTTCTATAGCTTGTCATTCAACATCATCATATCTGAAGAAAACAGTATGATTGCCCATACCATCAACTTAGCATATAGTACCCATCAGAGTTAAACTGGTGCACAAAGTGATGCTACTGTTGATACACCGACCTAAAAAGGAAGAAAAGAGATCACAACCAATCACCCAAATAAAATACGACCCAAACTGAAAATGAAGAGTAGAGATCATATCCAATACCCAGTTAGAAGCTACAAATTAGGGGGAAAAGAAATAAATTCAAAGGTTAGTAAATCGCATAATATTGGAAAAATCAAACATCGACTGAAATAACTATACCTGAGTTGCGGGGACTGGAACGGATTGAGTAAAATCTCCCTGCTACAAAATGGAAAATATTATGGTAAGAAGGTTCCTGTGATTGAACGCCCCTACACCTACTCGGCCAAATGCTGAGACGGAAAATCCCCATTTTTTAAGGACAGATCAAAACCTCAGGGAGGGCCAAAAAAAGGTCCAGAGACGTCAAAACCATCACCACCACCGACTATTGTAATCTTTTCGTCGTTGAGTCCTCTCATATCAAGACACTTCTCTCGGAAGACCATTTTATAATCTGGGATGTGCTTATTTGATTCAGCGGACAACTCCATCAAAATCTATCTCCACCATTGTCGTAATAAACTATTGCACGGGCTTCCGTCGACGCCCACGACCTGAACCCTACCGCTTCTCTTCACGATGTAGGTCACCTGCGAAGCCGAGTCGCATGCCCTGGAGACCACCTGTCTCCACCGTCGAGCCTCACCATGTCGGCCCCGAGCCCCACCTGCCCACAGGGGAGGTTCTTGGTGTTCAGAACAAATCCCGCCAGACGCCACCGTTCTTGCTGCCCACGTCGATGGGAGCTTCCTCGCAGTTGAGGGCCATGCCATTGTAGTGCTCCTTCTTGGGCCATGCCCTAGGCGATGAACTGGCTGTTGTCGGAGAAGACGGTGGCAAACCAAACAACATCGCCGAAACCTCCAGCGTCGTCCTCAATTGGACCGACGTGTGGGCGAAGAAGCACACGCGTCTCTTGCAGTGGGTACTGTCATTGCAAGACTGTGTCCTCCTGCTATCGAGGTGTGATCAATGACAAACTCTTCGTGTATTGATAAGGATATTTTTAGTTGAGGATTCAATTGTTGAATTCGACATATGCGACGTCCTTTAATCTACCAAAGAGTTGGTGAGTGAGTACATTAATTAATAAATCTCGCAAGAATACATCTTCAATAGAGTGAGAATGAACCAAAACTGAATCCAAGCTTACGGGAGTGACACATCAACAAACCACTTGTCACAACCGTGAGTGCCACGTCAGCGCGGCTCGATCACTGCCGAGCCACACCCTAGCAGTGACGCCCTGACCAAGGGGCGAGAGTTGGTATGTCTCGACACTTGGCGTTTTTCGGGCCCAGACCTTACACGCATGGGGACACTTACCCGAGGAGCACGAGGCCGCCCCGAGTGGTGCGCGCGCATGGGGGCACCTACCCGAGACAGCACGAGGCTGTCCCGAGAGGTGCGCGCGCAGGGAGGCACTTACCCGAGGCAGTACGAGGCCGCCCCGAAAGGTGTGCGGGAAATGGGGGAAGGCATCGCGCACTGCGCGCGCAGCGTGCCCGCAAGGGCGCGCGCGCCAGCGTCTGCTGGCCCATCCCGAGTGGATGTGGCGCGCGCGGCCAGGGCAAGTGGCCCTGGCCAAATCCCTCGTTGAGGTTAACTTAGGCATGGTGTGGCCTAAGGGCGACGGGCGGTGACCCGGCGCGGGTCCGGCCGAGGGCAGCGGCCCTCGGCGATGCACGGCGGCGACGGCGGCGGCGGCAGCGGCGGCGGTGCAAGGCGGCAACGGCGACGGCGGTTGCAGGGCAGCGGTCCGGCAGTGGCTCCGGCGGACGGCGGCGACGGCGGAAAACGACGACGACGACGGCGGCGAAGGTGGGGGCCAAGCCAGGTAGGCTCGGCCCGACGCAGGCCATGGACGGGGCCGCGTGCCAGGCACGGCGCGCGGCCCGGCCGCGAGGAAGCCCAGCGCCAGGCGGGCGCTGGGCCTGAGGAAGGGCAGCGCGCGCGGAGTGCGCGCGCGCCCGCAGCTGTTGCGGGCGTTCCTCGGGACGCCGGGCTGCGGGACTTGGCTTGGGCGACCGAGTCTTACGGGACGAGGTTGTTGGAGATTTTCTCGGGCCAATTCAAATCGGAGACCAAGTCTTACGAGAAATCGGTTAAGATACGATCTTCGAAGATATGGCCCGATAAAGGCCCAAGCCACTTCTATATAAAGGAGGCCGCCCCTCTCATTTTCCTCATTCACTCTCATTCGACATTCCACCTTTCGAGAGGGAACTTGGCGAGAAGGAGCTTTCTCCGACGAGCCAAAGCCACACAAGTCCGAGCGAGTTTAGATCGGGCTTAGGGATCCCGAGTAGGGTTTAGCGAGCGAAGCGAGCTATTAAGATCCCGACCAGGGACGTAGGATTTTAGGGCCGTGTGTTAGAGTTAGGTTGAGGCCGAGACTTGTTCGGGCCCACGGTGTGCGTAAGATCCTATCTTGTACTCTTTGTGTTTAATAAAGATTACGACAAGCGGGGTAGGCGAACCCCGTTGTCCCTGTTTTACCCAGCTTGCTTTGTTTCGTTTCCGCTTTATCAAGGCAGGTTACTTGGCGCGTATTTGCGTTAAGTTAGGGCGGTGAGGCTTATCTCGAGCGGGGCGCGAATCAAGGGGCGAGGAGCGACCCGAGCGAGAGCCGGTTGTAAGGCGCGCGGGCTTGGAATTTTTCGAAAAAAATTTTCTAAGTCCCGGATTTGCAACAACTTTGGTATCAGAGCCATCGTTTCCATACAATGGCCGACGGAAGCCGAACGACAGGAGCACGTTTGGCGGACTTGGAAGCTAGGGCAAATAGTTTCCAGCAGCTGTTCGAGGCGATGCCGGACCTCACACAGCTGGCTGCGGAGGTAGCGATGACCACTCAGGCACGCGGAACGCTTGAGGCGCGGGTCGCGCAACTGGAGGCCGAAGCAGCGGCGCTGCGCGTCTTGATGGCGCGCGGCGCACCACCAGCCGCGGCAGCCCCGCGACGATCCGCGCGCGAGCCGCGGGTCTTTCTCGGGGTACGGGACGCCAAGGAGTTAGAGAACTTCTTGTTCGACATGGAGGCCTATTTCGATGGGGCCGGGATAGCGGAAGCGGAGAAGGTGAACACGGCTCTCACGTACCTTGACGGGGACGCGAAGCTGTGGTGGCGTACGCGACTCTCGATTGACGCTCAACTCAACCGTGCAAGACTGGCGGCGTGGGACGAGCTCAAGCGAGAGTTGCGAGCTCAATTCATGCCGGGCAACTCGGCATGGCGGGCACGGGAGGCGCTACGCAAGCTGCACCAGACGGGGACCGTAAGCGACTACGTCAAGCAGTTTGCATCTTTGATGCTGGACATCACGGAGATGTCCGAGGCGGACCGGCTATTCAATTTCATGTCGGGGCTGAAGGGGTGGGCTCAGGCGGAGCTCGCCCGGCAGGGGGTACAGGACCTCACGGCAGCATATGCCGCGGCGGAACGGCTTGTGGAGTACAGGCCGGTCGAGGCGCAGGCCACGGGGGCGGAGCCGTGGCCAAATCCTCCAAAACGGCGGATAAGGTAAGGAAGACCAGGAAGAAGGGCGGCGACAGGAAAGGCAAGGAGGCCGCACCCGCAGCCGGCTCATGCTTTGTGTGCGGGTCTACTGCGCACATGGCTCGCGGGTGCCCGAAACGCGCGAGGGTTTCGGCCGTGGTAGGGGACGAGGACTCGGAGGTACCCGGGCCCTCTCGGATGAACCCACTACGGAAATTAGGCGCCATTAGACGGGGTCCCGCGACGAGGGACCTAATGTTCGTTCGGAGCTCACTAAACGGGACCGAGATTTTCGGACTCGTTGATACAGGTGCGACTCACACTTTCGTGTCGAGCCGTTTGATCGCGGATCTTAACCTGCAGGTGCGCTACCACGGTGGAACGATGAAAGCTGTCAATTCCCGGCCAGCCAGAACAACGGGCTTAGCGCGCGCATCGCTAAGGCTCGGGGCGTGGACCGGCGAGATCGATCTCACGGTGACAGAGTTGGACGACTTCGATCTCATCCTGGGGCTAGACTTTATGGAGGCGGAACGGATCACGGTGGACCCGGCCCGCAACCTTATCCGATTCGGCCATGGAGGTGGAGGAGCAGTTGAGTGCGAGCCGCAGAGGCCTGAGCCGCGGACGGGTGATGTCCATGCCATTTCCGCACTACAACTGCGCGATGGACTACGGAAGGGCGAGCCTACGTATGTGGCTGCGTTGATCCAGGAGCGGGGCGAGAGTGCGGCTGACGTGCCAGAGGAGCTGGCGATGGTGCTGTCCGACTACACGGACATAATGCCAGCCGAACTTCCCCGGGAGTTGCCGCCCAGGAGAGCCATAGACCATCGCATCGAGCTGGAGCCCGGGGCCAAGGCGCCAGCTCAGGCACCATATCGGATGAACCCGGCAGAGTTGGCCGAGTTGAGGAGGCAGCTAGACGAGCTCCTTGAGGCGGGGCTGATCCAACCGTCGAAAGCCCCTTACGGTTCTCCGATCCTGTTCCAGAAGAAGAAGGACGGTTCAATGCGTTTCTGCGTAGATTACCGCGCATTGAACAAGGTTACTGTGAAGAACAAATACCTCATTCCGAACGCGCTCGACTTGTTCGATAAGCTGGCGCGGGCGGTTATATTCTCGAAGGTGGATTTGCGCTCAGGGTATTGGCAAGTGCGGATCGCGGAGGGTGACGAGCCCAAAACGACTTGTGTTACTCGCTATGGTTCATACGAGTTTCTGGTGATGCCCTTCGGGCTAACCAACGCACCTGCCACGTTCTGTAACCTTATGAATGACGTGTTATATGATTTTCTGGACAGGTTTGTCGTCGTTTACCTCGACGACATAGTGATCTACTCGCAGAGCATGGCTGAGCATGTGGGACATCTTCGGGCGGTCTTCGATGCTCTGCGCAAGCATCGACTCTACCTCAAGCGCGAGAAGTGCGACTTCGGTTTGAGGCAGATCACCTTCCTGGGCCACATCGTTTCGGAGGGTCGGATCCAGATGGACCCGGCGAAGGTGAAATCCGTGGTGGAGTGGGAGAGGCCGACGAACGTGACAGGCTTACGTTCGTTTCTCGGCATGGCGAACTACTACAGACGCTTCATCAAGGGTTACTCGCACATCGCGAGCCCCTTGACTGACATGCTTAAGAAGGGAGCCCGATGGCATTGGTCCGAGAAGGCGGTGGAGGCTTTCGAGGAGCTGAAGACGGCGCTAGCAACCGAGCCCGTGTTGAGGCTCGCAGACTTCAGCTTGCCATTCAAGGTGCACACGGACGCATCTGGACAGGCTCTTGGAGGCGTGCTCGTACAGGAGGGCTACCATGTGGCGTACGAGAGCAGGAAGTTCAACGAGACGGAGGGCCGATACTCTACGCACGAGAAGGAGATGACGGCGGTGATCCACTGCTTGGAGACGTGGCGACACTATCTGCTTGGGACGAAGTTCGTGGTAATCACGGACAATGTCGCCAACACTTACTTCAAGACCCAGAAGAAGTTGTCTCCAAAGCAGGCGAGGTGGCAGGAGTACCTCGGCGAATATGACTTCGACTGGATCCATAAGCCGGGTCGGCACAATGATGTTGCTGACTCCCTGAGCCGCAAAGGCGTGGAGGCCTTTGTCAGCTCGCTCAGTGCGGTTACCTCAGACTTCGTGGGGAAGGTGCGTGAGGCGGCCGAGGCGAGCAAGGCGTACAGGAAGCTCGTTGAAGAGGTCAACGAGGGGCTGGTGCGACAATATTGGCTCAAGGACGGGATCCTCGTGACAAGGGGAGGGCGCGTCTACGTTCCAGAAGGCGCGTTGAGGCAGGAGTTGCTTCGGGAGCACCACGACCCGCAATGGGCAGGACATCCCGGGATGGACCGGATGTACGCACTGCTTTCTACCAAATTCATCTGGCCGAGGATGAAGGACGATGTGGAGGCCTACGTGAGGACCTGCGTCACATGCCAGCAGGACAAGGCCGAACGTCGTAAGCAGGCCGGCTTACTGGAGCCGCTGCCCATTCCGTCGAAACCGTGGGATTCGGTATCGATGGATTTTATTACACACCTGCCTAAATCGCAGGGGTGTACTTCGAAGATGGCGATTTTCGCCCCGGCACCCGCGGAGTGCCCGGCGAAGGAGTCGGCGGAGATTTTCTTCAAGCACGTGGTGAAACATTTCGGGGTTCCCACGTCGATCGTGAGCGATCGGGACGCGAGATTTACGGGACGGTTCTGGACATTCCTCTTCAAACTTCTTGGCACGAAGCTGAAGCTCTCGACGTCGTTTCACCCGCAAACCGATGTCCAAACGGAGCGGGCGAATCAAACGCTTGAAGAATACCTGAGGCATTACATCACGGCGAGCTAGACCAACTGGGTCGACCTACTCGATGCGGCGCAGTTCAGCTACAACCTGCACCGAGCCTCAGCGACGAAAACCAGCCCATTCGAGATGGTGTATGGTTTTCAACCGAACCAGCCAGCGGTGGCGTACACGCGGATGATTGGTGAGTGTCCAGCGGCGTACAGGTTCGCGTGGTCCCGACACGAGTTGTGGACCGCAGCTAGAGATAGCATGGCCAAGGCTCATAAGCGCATGAAGGCATACGCAGATATCGACCGTCGCGAGGTCGAGTTTGAGGTAGGCGAGAAGGTACTTCTGAAGCTGCGGCCCCACATGTGGAGACCGGAGAGTCAGGGCAAGAAGGCACAGCTAGCGCGGGGCCTTATGCCGAAATACGATGGGCCGTTCGAGGTGGAGTCTCGAGTCGGGCGTGTGGCCTATCGGCTCAAGTTGCCGGAACACATGAAGGTACATCCCGTCTTTCACGTATCATTTTTAAAGAAGTTTCACCCAGGCGATCCTTCGACGGAGGAAATGAGGCGTGTCCCACCGAGCACCGTGGCGAAGGTGTTCGACAGGCGAATTCGGCGTATACTCGACCACAGGCGTGGAGGCGGAGTTAACGAGTTCCTGGTGCAATGGGATGGCGAGGATGTGTCCGAAACTTCGTGGGAGAAGTTCACGGACATTGCGCAATTTGAGGACGTGGTGGCGGATTACTGGCACATGAGACATGGTGCGGGTTACGGGACTCCGACAACGAGGACGTTGACAGGCTCCGGCGGGGGGAGAATGTCACAACCGTGAGTGCCACGTCAGCACGGCTCGATCACTGCCGAGCCACACCCTAGCAGTGATGCCCTGACCAAGGGGCGAGAGTTGGTATGTCTCGACACTTGGCGTTTTTCGGGCCCAGACCTTACACGCATGGGGACACTTACCCGAGGAGCACGAGGCCGCCCCGAGTGGTGCGCGCGCATGGGGGCACCTACCCGAGACAGCACGAGGCTGTCCCGAGAGGTGCGCACGCAGGGAGGCACTTACCCGAGGCAGCACGAGGCCGCCCCGAGAGGTGTGCGGGAAATGGGGAAGGCATCGCGCACTGCGCGCGCGCGCCAGCGTCTGCTGGCCCATCCCGAGTGGATGTGGCGCGCGCGGCCAGGGCAAGTGGCCCTGGCCAAATCCCTCGTTGAGGTTAACTTAGGCATGGTGTGGCCTAAGGGCGACGGGCGGTGACCCGGCGCGGGTCCGGCCGAGGGCAGCGGCCCTCGGCGATGCACGACGGCGACGGCGGCGGCGACGGTGCAAGGCGGCAACGGCGGCGGCGGTTGCAGGGCAGCGGTCCGGCGGTGGCTCCGGCGGACGGCGGCGACGACGGTGGCGACGGCGGAAAACGACGACGACGACGGCGGCGAAGGTGGGGGCCGAGCCTACCTGGCTCGGCCCGACGCAGGCCATGGACGGGGTCGCGTGCCAGGCACGGCGCGCGGCCCGGCCGCGAGGAAGCCCAGCGCCAGGCGGGCGCTGGGCCTGAGGAAGGGCAGCGCGCGCGGAGTGCGCGCGCGCGCCCGCAGCTGTTGCGGGCGTTCCTCGGGACGCCGGGCTGCGGGACTTGGCTTGGGCGACCGAGTCTTACGGGACGAGGTTGTTGGAGATTTTCTCGGGCCAATTCAAATCGGAGACCAAGTCTTACGAGAAATCGGTTAAGATACGATCTTCGAAGATATGGCCCGATAAAGGCCCAAGCCACTTCTATATAAAGGAGGCCGCCCCCTCTCATTTTCCTCATTCACTCTCATTCGACATTCCACCTTTCGAGAGGGAACTTGGCGAGAAGGAGCTTTCTCCGACGAGCCAAAGCCACACAAGTCCGAGCGAGTTTAGATCGGGCTTAGGGATCCCGAGTAGGGTTTAGCGAGCGAAGCGAGCTATTAAGATCCCGACCAGGGACGTAGGATTTTAGGGCCGTGTGTTAGAGTTAGGTTGAGGCCGAGACTTGTTCGAGCCCACGGTGTGCGTAAGATCCTATCTTGTACTCTTTGTGTTTAATAAAGATTACGACAAGCGGGGTAGGCGAACCCCGTTGTCCCTGTTTTACCCAACTTGCTTTGTTTCGTTTCCGCTTTATCAAGGCAGGTTACTTGGCGCGTATTTGCGTTAAGTTAGGGCGGTGAGGCTTATCTCGAGCGGGGCGCGAATCAAGGGGCGAGGAGCGACCCGAGCGAGAGCCGGTTGTAAAGGCGCGCGGGCTTGGAATTTTTCGAAAAAAATTTTCTAAGTCCCGGATTTGCAACACCACTCTATCCACCAAATACAATGTATCTAGTCCAAAAAATATAAATTCACATGTTTTGCCGACGTGTCACCATTATCGAGATAGTGCTAGCTAAAGCATCGAGATCCTCGAGCAATTTCCAATTCTAATCTCGAGAAAGATATACGCGATTGCCATTCTGCTGTGCAACGGCCTTCTTCACTAAAAGTTGGTTGATTGCCCTTCTCGAGAAGTTACTTAGAGGTTGGAGAACATGAGGATCGGACTCGAAGAATTGGACACCAAAGGCTTTTTCTTGAACTGGGATTGTTATCTGGTACACTTCAGCTGAAGTTCCTGAATTTGTTTCTTGCTCACGTCAAACGAAATTTGAAATGATCTTTATAGTTTAGTTGATAGCTCTCGCAGTTCATACACAAAGGCGAAAAACATTGAACATTTTTTTGCTGTATCACACTCCTTGGAGACGACCAACAGCTATTGTTCTCTTCTCTTTTGAGTTATGAACTGTCGTTGGTTCGAAAGAGCCGAAAAAGCAGGGAAACTCGGTTCAATAAAATCATAAAAAGGAAATGGAAAGTAAGACATACATCATTCATTATTGGAGATCATTGAACAATAAGTGAAGCATTACAACCACACATTTATACCTTATTCTCATAAGAAAAGTAACATGAAAAACCGAAGGTAGAGAAAACGATTGAAGAACATTGAGATAACTCTTCAAATGGAACAAAGTTAATCCCTTGACATCCATTGTACGCAATATAGCAATACCACATTGCTTCTGCAAAAATAGAGGTTGAAGCATTATAGAATCAAAAAGCCACAATCAAATGGACGAAGATAAAATAATCCACACAATACTAATTATTGGTATACATCAAACTATCGACGAAATGCAGTGAAAATCAGGGAAGATGTCCACGCGAAAAAAAAAAAAAAGAAGAGAAACATAAAAGCGAAAGGGAAAAATATACCGAGAAAGTAGCTTCTGCAATATACATCATACATGTAATTGGTTTTGGAAAGATGAGATACATTTAAAGCTTCAATATAAAGCCTAGAGTAACTACCTTCGTGGAAGCCTCGCCCTCAGTTTGCTTTCCAAGTCTATATTTCTGCAGTACCAAAGACCTGGAAAAGACATATGGAAAATCAAAAGAATAGAATACAAATAAAAAATCTGGAGATGGCTCTTCAAATGGAACAGAGATAATCCTTTCACAAACCTGAAAATTCATGGTGGTTTAGAAGAGAAAAAGAAATAGACATATAAGCAAAATAATAGTATGTGGCATCAGATTAGGTCATGGAAACGATACAAAATGAACAACACTTAGTGTTATTTCTTAGTTGCGATAACATACGAAACGAACATTAATAAAGCAAAGATATTCATAACCTCATTACAACCACGCATTTATACCTTATTCTCCCGTCAATTGTTCTACAAAAGTCACACACCAACATCTAATAAAATAATACACGCCCACACCTATCCAAAAATCGAGAGAAATAAAACACACGCTCATACCTCGTTGGTGTTTGGAATTGGATGTATAGTCTTCAGTGTTAACCGCCGAATATCCAATTTCTCGACCCCTTTGCACTCGAACGTCTTCGATCGGCGCCCATTCATCTGGTCGCAGTAATCGGATCGCTGGGGCGGTACACTTGTCTCTCAGCCTCCAGTTTCAGGTGCAGATGTCGTGGATCCGGATTGCTCGGCTGGCATTGTAGACAATTAAAATTAATCTCTATTAAAAATTAATTTTAAAATTTATTAAATTACTAATAAATTAAATTTCTATATATTTGAGATTTATAAAATTAATATTAAATAAATAAATAGCTAATTTAAGTAATAATTCATATGATAAATGATTATATTATTCCTATTATATAAAAAGACTTTATAATTAAATAAGTAAGTGAAATAATCAATTATGAAGAAAATCAAATAAAATCAAATATGAAAAGTCAAATCAAATTAATGGAGAGAATCAACCTACGGATTACACTTTCCATGCTAGCCAATTCTCTACGCCTATAAATACGGGATTTGAGAAGTTCAGAAAGGACAACGAACATCGAAGCGAATATAGAACTTCGAGAGACGATATAAAACTTTTAAAGCATTTGAATTCTCTCGGCAAAGTTCTTTGCATTCAAGTAGAAATTTGAAGATTCGAAGCTCGACGACGAAGGCTCGAAGATCGGCGACGAAGATTCGAAGGTTCGAAGGCTCGAAGATCGGCGATGAAGGCTCGAAGATCGACGACGAAGGTTCGAAGATGGCGACGAAGATTCGAAGATCGACGATGAAGGCTCGAAGATGGCGACGAAGATTCGAAGATCGACGATGAAGGCTCGAAGATGGCGACGAAGATTCGAAGATCGGCGATAAAGATTCGAAGGTTCAAAGACGAAGCTCGAAGACTCGAAGATCGGCGACGAAGATTCAAAGGTTCGAAGATGAAGCTCGAAGATCAGCGAAGATCAAGCTCGAAGATCGGCGACGAAGATTCGAAGGTTCGAAGACAAAGCTCGAAGACTCGAAGATCGACGACGAATGCTCGAAGATCGGCGACGATGATTCGAAGGTTCAAAGATTCGAAGATCAAGCTCGAAGACTCGAAGATCAAGTTCGAAGATTCGAAGGCTCGAAGAACGAAGATCGAGACTTGAAGATCCAAGATCCAAGACCGAGCTCGAAGATCGGAGATCAAGCTCAAGACTCAAAGATCAAGATCAAGACTCGAGCTCAAGACTCAAAGCCCGAAGATCAAGACTCAAGGATCAAGGAACGAAGATCAGGATCAAGAAATCTACACCAAATCTCAAAGCTGTTCACCAAGTACAAGCGTCAACTTCGTGATCAAGCTCAAGAGCCCAAGAAGAAACTTTAAAAAAGGTCCCTTTAACAAATCAATTCAAGCGTTGAGTTCGTGATCAAGCCCAAAGGCGCCCACGAAGAAACGTCTGAGAAGATCTCTTCATCAAATTTCAAAGAAGTCTTCAAGATTCGTGATCAAGCCCAAAGGCCCACGAAGAAACTTTAAAGAAGGCCCAAATTCAAAAAAATTCAAGATCGAGAATTTTTTGCGATGCCCTGCAAAATAATCGAAGTTGAAGAATCAGAGGAACAAATATAGATCGAATCCACTAAATTCTATTCAAGTTGCATTTGTACTATTTATCTTGAATATTCGATTTTCGAATAAAAGAAAATACGCTACAGGGATATTATGATGTGAGGCCAAAAAACAAAATCTTTCATCTCCAGTAATTTTAGGGTTTATGAAATAAATATTAGGATTTATTTAATCAGGGTCGAGGAAGATAAAACGTCAAATGCCTTCATAAAGAAACCTTTGAGCTCCAATTGTCAAATGCTAAATACTATACTATCTAACTTAAAATTTAATGTCAAGAGACCCAAAATGATATTTTGCACATGCCCTGCTGACGTGTCATGCAGGGGTTGAATTGTGTTGCTGACGTGTTAGCAGTCCGCACCCTTCTTTTATATATATATATATATCGATATATATATATATATATTAAAATAAAGATAAGTAAAAAAGAAATGTGGGTGGTTTTTGCTCTATATTGGGGTACTTTAATTAAAATTGAAATTGAAATTAAATGAAAATTAACGGTTTATATCGGGCCCTCACCGTTTATATAATAACTAGTATATGTGCACACCCAATGTGTGTGCAAAAATAAAATTAAAAAAATTAAAAAAAAAGATAATTAATTGACAAAGGAAAAACGTGAAAGAAGTTAGTTGATGATAGTGGGTAGTTATGCTTGTAATAATTTTTTTATTATTTATTTAACAAAATAAGAAAGAATGAAAAACCATCCGTTAATCACATCAATTTTTTAATTATTAATTACAAAAAAATTTGATTGGTGGATAGCTACACCAATTGACAGTTTTTAAGAGGTGCTTACCATTAATAAAAGAGTATAGATAATAATAATAATAATAATAATAGTAATATAGATGAGGGTTACGATTGTGAATGGATTGGGGACGATTACAATTTTAATATATTATTTAAATGGTATTTTTAAAGTATCGTATTTTAAATTATATATTATAATATAAATTTTGATATAATATTTAAATGCTATTATTTTCAAAATATCTTATCTAATCATGCCCTCTGTCCCATCATCTTAAAAAATTTGTTCCATGTTACTTGGGGGAATGAGGATAGGGATTAAATTCCAAACTTGTCCTGCCCCGTTGACATTCCTACTAGCTTGGTATTGAGAAGAAGATGATTAATTGAGGTTATTTTAGTCATTTAATATCAAAAATGTCCAAAGCCTATTATATCCTCATTACGAGCACATGAAGAGGAATATTTGTTTGAGGTGATCCAACATTACGGTGATACTCATCACGGTGATGTGAGTATCACCGTGATGTGGATCAATGTGATATATCATTACTGTGTTTGTTTTGGGGTGATACTTCATTTTACATATTAAGGTGATATTTGAATATTGTATTTGTTTATTGAGGTGATGTGTTGGGTGATGTTATATAAATGTCATATTTAACCTTATGTATATTATGTAGGTAAAATGAGTTAATATGTTCATTTTGAGGTGATATTTTACGTGATAATCATTATGATTTAATATTAAGTATTAATTTTTTTAAATATTATTTATAAGTATTTTATATAATTCTTCAATATAATTCTTTTATTTTTTAAGCTTTAGATATATATTTTTAAATTAAATATTAATTATAAGTTAATTATAATTTTATAATATATAATTTTCAATATAATTTATTATTTTTTTAAGCATAAATATATTTTTTAATATTAAAATATGGTAGTTGTGTAATTAAAAATATGAATAAAAGTATATGAGGAATGAATATTAAAATATAAGGCGCAATTTTGTCCAAAAAATATTGAAAATATCACCCCATCACGGGTGATGGAGAATCACCTTGCTTTTTGGGGGTGATCCAAAAGTTGGAATATCACACCGTTTTCATCTAGGTGATCCTTCATCATGGTGATGACTCATCACCCCCACTAAATAAACGCGTTGATCAGAAGGTGATGGTGGTATTACCGTTATGTTTTGGAGGATCACCCCAAAATAAACACTTCATAAATTCATAAGTGTAATTCGGACATAATCTCGTCCGGGGTAAGATACTATCTTTCCAAAACCATAATGGGGTTAATAAAAAATTCATAGGAGTTTAAATGCATTTTGTCTAAACCATCTTTCTATGCTATTTAGCCTTTATAGTTCATCAAATCCATCGATTTTATTTCATTCTTTTGCATTTCCCCCTTTTCTCCGATCTCATTCACTCGCTCTCTATCTTTAAATTGGCGAAATCTAATGCGCATTTATCCAAATCTCAAAACCCTTGTCTTTCGCATTCCAAACACAGACAATCAACAATGGAGACTGATGGAGATGGGTCAGTTCCTTCCAATTCTTTTAATTTTAAATCGGCGATGGAGCGTGATGAGCAAGATAAGAACTCGTTGCCTTTTGATGACGACCAGAGGGTTTACTTAGTCCCCTTCAGGTAACCTAACAAAGGCTTGCTTTCAATGTTGATTTGAGATTTAATTAACGTTTATGGAATAAGAAACTTGGGATGGTTCAGAACTTTTTTTTTTCTATTTAAGATTTTAGACGGGAATGCGTTGCTTCACATTAAGGTCTGAGCAAGAATTAGGTCGTTTAGGAGTGCTATAATCTATTTGAATAATTGTGGTTGACTTTCGGTCCATTAAAAAATTTATGGGTCTTAATTAGGATCTAGCATGTCTTCTTTTGGTTCTTGTTGATTTATAATGTATGTCTCTATGATAATGATTCCAATTTCCTGTTAATTCGTATAGGTGCGGTAGTAAAGTGCGCTATTTCTGACATTCTAGCAAACATAACTCATAGTTGTTAATAACGTTCTCTCATCCTGAGCTTGTAATGTATTATATATTTGTGTCTTAATTCTCATTAGTTTGTACTGCAACTTTAGATGGTGGAAGGATGCACAAGACCCTGCTGTGATGGAGCCAATAAAAGGAATTCCATATACTGCATCACCTTCTTCTCCATATGGTGGTCCGATGAAGATATTAAACAATATGTTCAACTCGGATTTATCATTCAACTTGAGAAAAGATGACTATTCGTTACTTGATGATGGAAGTGGTGAAGTCGGAGTTTCGGGCAGAAACTACGCATTAGTGCCTGGCGAGATGTGGCTGCAAACGCTGAAATGGTGAGCCGTTCTCCATGGGCTGTGTAATTTTGCACGTTTTTTTTTCTCTCTATGTGCATTGTGTGAAGATTCCAAGCTATATGTATTGGACTGTTAATGCTACATCAATAAGAGTGAAACAATTAGTTTGTGATGAATTAAATGATTTGTCAGCAGTGGAAACTTTTCACGTGCTCAGACACATGTCTGCAAAACCATATTTATGTATTCCACGTGTCGATAAGCATGGTTGATGACAATGTTAACCGAGTATGGTCTTCCCTGATATGATATTGCACATATTTTATGCTTATTAGGTCTGGCTGGGAAATTCAACCTAATTAGCTTCTTGTTGGATTAGATTTGAGTCTAATTTATTGGAAATGCATTCTTTATTTGTTTTTGAATAATTTTGACTTTAGGGTTCAGTTGTTATCAATTTTTCATTTTTCTGCTCTCTCTATAATGCAAATAAACCTGCATTATTGTTAGATCCTAGCTGATGCAGAGGCCTTTTGTATTGTCTTAAGAAATTTGTTAGAGAGGATTAAATGAATGTAAAATATTCTTTTCTGTGACGTGAATTGATCCTTTCGTCCTCTAGGCACAGTGGTTCCAGAAATTCATCGGAGGAAAGGAAAGGATTTTCTGCTTCAAATGAAGATATGTCAGATGTCTATCCTTTGCAACTTAGGCTCTCAGTTCCACAGGAAAGTAGTGTACTAGCTGTAAAAATAAATAAAAAGGTTTGTTGACTCAATTATTACTTTTCTACTTAGTCATGATCCTGCAATTTCGCATGAATTATTTCTGCTTCCTAAGCGGGTCCTTCCTGTCCGTAGAACAGTAATTGAATTTATCTGGAAAATGCATATCAAAGCTTTCATCAATTGAGATACATGATCTAATCAAATGGAATTTACATCACTATTTTTACATTTCTATTATTTTATTATTTCTGACTATGGATTCTTTGTTTTATGCATGTTTATACTTGTTACTGACCTAAATAAGGAATATGGATCTTGCTTAAAAGGGGCTACAGATTTGTTAACTTTGGATTTTCTGTATGATACTCTAAAATGTCTTACAGATTATATTCAGTACAGAAATCAAGTTGAGGTTTAAGATCCTTCCTATCTAAAACACTTGTCCCTAGTCAAATGAAATTGCGGGGTTTTTTCTTTAAAATCTTTTCCATTTGAGATTCTGTTAATTTTTATAATTTACTAGCATTCCATGTCTTTTAGGATAACTCAGTTGAGTGCGTCAAAAGAGCCTGCAGAATTTTCGATTTCGAAACCGAACCTGTAAGTGTTTTACTGGTCATTTCGATCTTAATATTTAGCCTTCATCTCCTCTAGTCAACCAACTCTATGTTTTGCAGTTGCGGATTTGGGATTTTTCTGGGCAGACAACCCTGCTTTTCTTGAACGAGAAAAACAAGATTTTGAAAGAGTCCCAGAAGCAAACAGAACAGGATGTGAGTATTAAATATTTTGGAAACTCTTAAGTGATCGCATACTACCTAACCTATTATGTTTGTGCATTTTACTACTATGTTGTCCGACTCTGTGACTCTCGGTTCTTACATTATGATAGTAATATCTACGAAATCAACATGATTTTTGTACTGGTATCCATCACCCTCAACAAGTGTGAACATACTTGTGCATTCGATAAGTTAATGAAACTCCGTGTTATAAAATTTGACGCCTTTTTGTTTGTTGTTGCCTCTATGTGGTTGAACTTGTTACTCTTCATAAACACTGGTGGTTCTTCAATGATCAATCAGGTTTATCGGACACTTTGACCAGGATTTTCTTCCAATGATTTATGCAGATACTCTTTGAGTTGCAAGTTTACGGGTTGTCAGATTCTGTCACAAATAAAGGGGCGAAAAAAGATGAAAATGGGCAGTACCCAAATGGCATTTCATGTAAAATGAATGGTACTTCTGGCAGTAATGGTTGTCACTCGGGACGAAACAAGTCTTTTAATTTTCCGGGAAATTCATTCGAAGCTGGTTCTTTAGGCTTAACCGGATTACAAAACTTGGGGAATACTTGTTTCATGAACAGTGCACTTCAGTGTCTGGCTCATACCCCGAACCTTGTTGACTACTTTCTTGGAGATTACAAAAAGGAAATCAACACAGATAACCCGTTGGGTATGAATGTAAGTTGTCTTATTACTTTTGGCCTGAGTACCTTGTGCATCAGGTGTGCATTATATTTTCCTTTTCCACAAACAGGTTTTCTTACGCATTATTCTCATAGATATAGGCTTCAGTTAGTGTGATATACAAGCATACTAGTAACTTAAAGAAATCATGGATTCTGCTACTTTTCAACCATCGTAGGGCGTTGGTTATTCATATGTTGACCATGTATTAGAGGCGTAAGTTTCGTATACGGATTCTCTCGAATAATCTCTTGCACAGGGTGAGATTGCTTTAGCATTTGGAGATCTTATGAAGAAATTATGGGCTCCTGGAGCTAATCCAGTGGCACCAAGGACGTTCAAGTTGAAGCTTGCTCATTTCGCTCCTCAGTTTAGTGGGTTTAACCAACATGATTCTCAAGTCTGTATCATTCTTTAAAAATTTATCTAAAGCTGTTCACGTATATTAACTGTTATTTATATCTCAAGTCTAATATATGTCTAATCCAGGAGGAAATGTTAATTGCTATTATAATTTCTATTTTAGGAGGTCCTGGCATTTTTGTTGGACGGTCTACATGAAGATTTGAATCGTGTAAAGTGCAAACCTTATATCGAAGCTAAAGATTCTGATGACCGGGCTGATGAAGAATTATCTGATGAATACTGGAGGAATCATTTGGCCCGTAATGATTCTATTATAGTTGACGTTTGCCAAGTAAGTTTCACTTACATATGCTTCTCATGGTTATGGAATTTTTCTTTCTTTGGACATTTCTTTTTCTTTTTTTACTTTTTACCCCCTTATTTGTATTTCTTGTCACGTGGAGGAACACAAATTATTAGCTGTAGTAGAAACTTTTTAGTACTTCCCTTTGCTTATTGAGTCTGGAAATTTGATTAGTCAGCTGACTTATTGTTTCTTACGTCTCAATTTTTTGAAAATCATAAGATTTTCATTAACTTATTTGAGCTTTCATAAAGGCATAATTCCTTCTATCGAATTTACTATTTTTTTTACCTTAAATACTATAGTACCATTCCAATTTAATATTGGATAAGAAATTCTGTATAGTTTATGGTGTCTAGTATTGTTGCATTTTCTAAGCTCCGCTCAAAATATCCTTCATAATTCGTTTCAGGGTCAGTACCGGTCGAAATTAGTATGCCCATATTGCAAGAAGTTGTCCGTTACCTTTGACCCATTCATGTATCTGTCCTTACCTCTTCCATCAACATTTATGCGGACTATGACTTTGACTGTCATGAAAGCACATGGTAGTGATAAGCCATCTCCATTTACTGTGACTGTGCCAAAAAATGGAAGTCTGTTAGATCTGAATCGGGCTTTAAGCACTGCTTGTTCGTTGGATGCCGATGAAATGCTCTTAATTGCTGAGGTAACTGCAATGACCTGCTGATACATGATGTTGGGACCATTCAGAGTTTTAATATCTATTTTAACCTTGAGTATGATCTTTGTTAAATGCTCTAAGACCAGAAATACATATGCAGATATACAACAATTGCATTATACGTTTTCTGGAGGAGCCAACTGATGCATTATCTTTGCTTAGAGACGATGATAAGCTCATTGCTTATAGATTGCCAAAGGAAATTGAGGACCCTCTGTTGGTGTTTATGCATCAGAAAAATGAAGAGTAAGTCATATTTTCACATAGTTTTCCATGTTATTCAGATATTACAAAGGCTTTATTTAGATCAGTTTTTGGATAGTATGATATTTATGCTTACACGGTGCCCAGTTAATTGAAATCTGTTCACAGTGCAGTTTCTATTCCACTTACGAAAGCTATTAATTTCTGATAATGAAATAATGGTTCAGATAACGCATCATGTGACTCAAAGAAACCCTGTTCACTTGATATGTAATTGAAATATTTTTACTGTATAAATATGAGAACTAGCTAGTGCAATGACAATGATTATGAAAGTATTAACTAGGATAGCACATGAGGTTATGTTCAGAAAATCCAGAGATGTTTCTATGCTACAGTATTCACCCACCATCTTGAATCCTTCTATAACAACACTGTGTAATTATTTGTTATCCTTTTGACTCTTTGAGCCCGAAATATTCATATTGAAGTATTAATATTCAACGAAAATTAGCAGAACACTGTTTTGTGGGAAATTGACACACAATTGGAGGGCTTTCGGAGTTCCCCTTGTTGTACGGAAGAACATTCTGAAAGGATCTGATCTTCATGAAGCTTATACCAAATTATTTGCTCCTTTCTTGATACCTGATGAAGAAGAAAATGTTGGCACTCAGGACTGTTCAGACAATAGTACCTCCTCTGAGATAATCATGGAGACAGATGAGTCTAGTAGTAATATGAACCCCGCATTGAGTGGACTCGAGTCATCTAACAGAGAAGGGCCTTGTGCTGCGTCGGATTCCCACTTCCACTTTTACTTGACAGATGAAAAAAGAAATGGAAAAGGATGTGAGATCTTGATGGAGGAAGCATTCGTTAAGCAGGCACCGGTGCCCAAAGTATTATACGTGCTTGTCTCTTGGCCCGAGAAGACGGCCAAGCGTTATGACATGAAGCCTCTCGTCACGTTGCCTGAAGTTTTCAAATCCGGACTCTTTGTAAGGAAACCACAAGAGCCCGTTTCACTCTACAAATGTCTGGAAGCATTTCTCAAGGAGGAGCCTCTCGGACCGGATGACATGTGGTTAGTTTTTATAACCTTGTCACTGCTTCACATTTCTAAAATGTGCTGGAATTTTTTTTAACACTATTCTCGATATTCAGGTTCTGTCCCGGTTGCAAGAAACACTGTCAAGCTAGTAAGAAACTGGACCTGTGGAGATTGCCAGAAATACTGGTGATCCACTTGAAGAGATTCTCATATAGCAGATTCCTAAAGAATAAATTGGAGACATTTGTGGATTTCCCTATCCGTGATCTCGATTTGTCCTCTTACATTGCTCCTAAGGGCAAACACTCTCCTCACGGTTACATGCTCTATGCTATCAGCAACCATTATGGGAGTATGGGGGGTGGTCACTACACAGCATTTGTCCGTGTAAGTAGCGGTTAATATTCGTTGTTGATTCTTGGACTTCGTGTTTTTCTTTATATTAAATCTGCAAATTTAATACGCATATGTAGCACGGTGGGGATCGGTGGTATGATTTCGATGACACCCGTGTGACTCCAGTCAGTGGGGGCAAGATCAAAACTTCAGCAGCCTATGTTTTGTTCTATCGAAGAATTGGAGAAAGTCTCTAATTCGAGGATTTGTGGACCGGTTTTGTTGGCAGCTAGTAATTTATGATCCTAATAATTGATAGAGGAGATTCTTTTTAACACAATCATTATATTTTTAGCTCAGCAGCCTCTCGAGATATGTATGCTAGTAAAGGGAATGGATGATTCTTACAGAAAGGAGTAACTGTCAACGGACCGAAGGCCTTTTTTCTTTGTCTATCCGTGTAAGAAGTAGCCAACTAGTGTTGTAGTGGTTTTGCAGCTTCTGGGCATCTATTTCATTTTATCTTATTTTGAACCAACCATGAAAAATAAGTGTTGTATTTTCTGATTGATGGAACTGTAACGGATATGGATACCAGCCTATGGAATTGGTCGGATGTGATTCGTTGGAATCAGCTCTGTGGCATTTCTTTGTTTTCTTTTTTTTTTTTTTAATTCCGCAAGTTGCTGGAGAACATGGGTTCCTTGAATCCTCAGGGAATCCGCCCCGATGACACCTCGTCGCCGGCGACATCATCGGGGAATAAACTTAAGCTTCTTATTGCTTCTTGCGACGATGCATACTGCAAAGTGCATTGCCGAAAACGCCGGCTCAGGCTCATGCTCAGGCTCGATCCCGGGCGCATGCTTATGGTGTGGGCTCGGGCTTTCGGGCTCGTGGGTGCGGTGCACCTGCTCGCTCTCTAGCCCATCTCACACTTGGGCTTATAAAATAACAACGCATAAAAATTAAAAGGTTTCTATATATGAGGTGGAGATTCATGTTGCTTTTTCAATGTGGGATAATAATTCCATTTTTATACATTGGACAACAACTAGCACTTTATTGGGTTAACTTAGGTTGTTCAATTTTATTCACTAGATATCGATTTTGAGTAAATTAATACTCTATGAATTATTCTCGATACGTTGATCACGATCTTTAAATCATTTTCTGAGTTTCATTAAATGATGACATGGATATTAATGTGTTTGTTCAAACCCAATTGAGTGTAAAGCCTGATCCACATTAAATATCCATCCCTTGTGAGAAATATTTTTTCGAGGGAAAAGTCAATTTCCAAAAAAAAAAAAAAAAATTAGATGAATATTCGAACAAGAATATTTAATAGTTGCCTTTAAAAGCTGTTTATGTTTGGTGATAAATTATTAGTGATCGTGCAATAATAGCTAGATACATAGGCAATTAAACACCATCCATGAGATAAAGAATAATTCCTCGTGTCAATGTCGTCTGATTTTGCAAGTACTTATTATGGTTCTTTAATGCCGTTTTTTCGGATGTCAATTATTTTCCAGGACAATGTTACATGTATTAGACCATCTCTGACCGAAAAACTTATTCTCAAACTCACTCAAACTCAAAATGCAGTAATTCTTCTCCAACAATTAAACTCATTCTCCAACTCAAAAGATAATTCTTGTAATATTCTCTTCTACACCAACTCTTACAACATTTCAATACTACCCACATATTTTAATATTTCACAAATTAGACTACATCTAATAAAATTAAGGGACAATTTCGATTCAGGCCCCATTATAGTTTCATAAAAGAGTTCCGGCCTTGTCAGTGAAGAAAAGATTGTTAAGGACCTAATTGGCTAGAATTTTATAGTTAAAGACCTAAAACTCGATCTGACCAAAATACCCTTATAAAAAATGTTTTAAGTAGCGGTATTGGAAGCATGCTTTTATGTTACTAACTAACAGCATAATGATATATTTGATAACTAACATGTTACGAGTTGTCAATTAATATGTTACCCAGATAATTATAAGTGGTATCAACAGAACCAAATATAGTTCCTATGGCCGAAATTTCTCGTCGTTCGCACGTCATCCCCTTCCTCCAACCCTGCTTACCAAACGAAGTAGGATGTATCATCGAGATTATGATCTTTACATCGACAAATACAAGATCGTAGTGCGAATTATTTCGAATTATCGACGCAAATAAGAGAAACCAGTTTTGCATCGAATCATGTTTTTTGGCCGGCATTGCGGATAATAGGTCCCAATTGTAGACACCCATGTACTGGACATTACGCCGCCCCACCGTGTTGGCTCAATCGTTCGTTGTTCGAGGTTAACGGAACTGAAAAGAAAATTGCAGGAATAAATTTGAGTAAAACACTCTTCCTTATTAACTGGTATTATTTCGATGCATTTGTCATCAACAAATAACTAAAGGTGTTTTTAGAAGAACACGTGTTACAGTTATTTTCATCATAGTAGTACAATAATTTTGTTATTTGGTACACTTTCGAATTTGGGTGTTTCGGCGGTACTTGAAAATACTCGTAAATAAGAGGTATGAAATGCCCATGTTTCTATTACTACCTTGAATGAGATGTTGTTTCCTTCCATAAAAAGAGAGTTATCACTAGAACGATGAGAGCTCCCCATCGAAATTTCCCGTATATTTTGATTTCGTTCGAATGAGCACCCCCTCTTGAAACAAATTTGGATGTGTCCTCCTTTTTTTCTTATCTTTGCATCGTCAAATGCAAGATTCGTGATGGGTCGAAATCTTGACGCAAATAAGATTATCAATTGGCGAATCAAATTAGGTTTTCAGCCGAACATTGGAGGCTAACATGTGCAAATTAGAGAGATCCATAGCATGGAAAGTACGCCTCCTCCCTGTGTTGGCTCGGTCTTGACCCATAGCCTCGAAATTACGATTATTATTGGGTGGCACTTCTTACATTTTGTTAGTAACAATTCCTACATTATGAGTAACACTTCTTGCATTCTAAGTAACAATTCTTACATTCTGGGTAACACTTCTTGGGTAATCTGTAAGGGGGCAAGAAGAATAGATCGAAAATCGCCCACAACACCAAAACAACGTTGAAACCGCTGACATCTCCGACGTTAGTGGCCGAATAATGTTAAATCGATCTCAATTTGGTTCTTGATAATCAAGTAAGACTAATGAAGTTTATAATGGAACAATGCACACAAAACGGGCGAAACATAAAATTAATGGTTGAATAAAGTTAAATCAACTCAACTTTATCATGAGCCTTAAATATCAATGCGAATTATTGACAAATATAATGAGCCTTAAACATTTCCGATCGGAGTAACACTTTCGGCAATAAACATATCATTTTATTAAGAACATTCTAGAAGGTTATGGATTGCTAGAGAATTTTACCACATTACCTACAAAAATACCACATGTCTGATTGTAAATAACAATATCAACTCAGTTTTTAACGATTATGTAAATATTTGTACCGCATAATAGATTCCCAGAACCACAACAATAATTCGATTAATTTCGTTCATAAATGTGATTTTTTCGGATGTATACGATTGTCATTCATGGAAATATAAGATTTGATGATGTTAAATCATCATACTTCTTTAAAAGACATAATCTTCGAATGTTAATGTTATTAGTCAAATTTTGAGGTTATTAGTCATGTGAACATATGGCCCTTTGTTGGCAAACATTGTTACTATCTCTTTTGCATCATAATATATGTTATTCGTGATTTCTAAATTTGAGTATTTGAGGTTTGTGATTTATATGTGGTGTGACGGGAATATTGATTTCGACTTGATATTTGGCGAAATCTTAGAAATTCTCTAGAAATACATAAAATGGTACTAGTAAGGGATTAAGTGTTACCAGTAAGTGTTTAAGTGCTATACAAAATGGATTATCTATTACAAATTGCAGTTTACATGCTAGGATTTCTAGGTTTAGTTTTTGGGTGTAGTGTTTCGGGGTTAAGATTAAGGATTTACGACACAAATATTTGGTAATATGATGTACAACTTATGATTTATAGGATACAACAATAAATTGTTTTTGGATTTCGGGTGCGGGGTTTAGGGTTCAGAGCCTAGGGTTTAGGGTTCAGAGCTTAGAATTTAGGGTATGTGGTCTATAAAATGTTACTCGTGATTTATGTTGAACTTTGAACAAGTTCGTGGCGAAATTCATAATGTTATGTTCATTGAAATAGATATAGTCTATGTTTTGGAATGAAAGACCATATGTTACCATGACTAATAACTACAACATTTTACTTTATACATCAACATTCGCAAAATGTGTCTTTTAAAGGAATTTGGTGGTTTAACTTCATCATATCATCTATTTCCAGGGGTGGGCATTCGGGTTCGGGTTTTCTAGTTTTACCCGATCCGATCGGGTTCCGATCGTGTAGTTCGGGTTATTTTTCGGGTATCGGGTGATCCGATACCCGATAATTGTTGGTCGGGTCAGATGTCGGGTAGTAGATTGCTACCCGAACGGGTTATTCGTGTACCTGACATATTTTTTTTTTAAAAAAAACATTCTTAAAATTACAATTTTAGTAATTTTATTATTATAAATATTTAAAAATAATAAGATATTTGAATATTTAGATTTAATTTGAGTTTAACTTTTATACATATCACTCAAATTACTATTCTATTAATTTTATAATATAAAAATTTAAAAAATAATAAGATATTTGAATATTTAGATTTAATTTGAGTGATTAAGTTCTTAGTTTAATCGTATAATTGATAGGCACTATTATATTATCATTGCTATCATTATGTTATACGTTTCTTTCGTGACTTTTGAAACTTCTTTTTTTGTGATTTTGATAAATATTATTTTTCATAAGAATCACATATAATATTTTGTTAAACTTTATTATTTTGACATGAGAATCACATATAATATTTTTATTATTTTTGAAATCATAATCGGTTACCCGCGCCCGACACATACCCTCCATAGATAGGGTCGGGTTCGAGTAGTGAAATTTTAATCCGAACCAGAACTACTCGATATCCGACTACCCGACCCGATACCCACCCCTATCTATTTTCATGAATGTCAATCTTATACATTCGAAAAAAACTGCATTTATGAACGAAATTAATCGAATAAGTAATGTGATACTCTGAAGCTATTATGTACAACCCGTATCTACAAATGTGTTATAAACTGGGTTCATATTGTTATGTTTTATCAGACATGTGGTATTATTTGCATGTGATGTGGTAATATTCTGCGATTATCTTATTAATATTCTCTGACAATCCAGAACCTTCTAGAATGTTCTTATGAAGTGTTTTCTTTTGCATGTAAATGTGTTATAATTATTACAGAACGTGTTACATAGCTCAAAAACCATTTTAATTTAGGAGAAAGACCAATTTATGAATTATTCCATGATTAACATCAATAATTCTCTTTGATTCTTAAGACACATGATAAAAAGAGTCGATCTCACCTTATTCGGTCATTAAAATCGAGATTTCACAAGTTTTTACAAGGTTTTCGAGTTGGGTTTAACACCTTATTTCATTATAAACTTAAGTAATTTTCCTTCATTATTAAGCCCATGAAAAATTAAGATCGATTTAACCTAATTTTGTCACTAACATCGAGATTTCAGAGGTTTTCAACGTTTTTTGTTGTCATCGATGGTTTTTTATTTATTCCCCATGGTCTCTCGCTTGTGTACAAGATATGTTATTGAGAAAAATGAATCGTTATCGTTGTTTATTGATGTGTTATTTTTATGACAATATTTGTTATGCGTTACAAGGACATGGTTACATTCTTTGTAGAAAGTGTTACCCAACAAAGTATGTTAATTCACAAACGATTCAATCATGTGTCGCACCAAAGTTCTTTGTTGTCCCATTATTAACTTCAATAATTCTCGTCGATTACTAAGACCCATGATAAAATTTAGTCGAATCCACCTTATTCGTCCATTAAAGTCTAGATTTTACCCGATTTTCAACGAGATTTTCGAATTGAGTTTGAAGCATTATTCCATTATAAACTTTAGAAATTTTCATTGATTATGAAGACCCATGAGAAATTGAAGTCGATTTAGTCTTATTCGATTAATAACATCAGAGATTCCAGCAGTTTTAGCGGTTTTGGTGTTGTCGATGAATTTCGTCTATTTCTCTTGGCTCCTAGATTGTGCATTATTTACAGGAAATGAATCGTTATGTTTGCTGATTTATGTGTTATTTTGACGCCAACATTTTTTATAAACTACAAGATATGCGTTATAGTAGAAAGAGTTACATCGAAATCAAGTGTTACCCAGAAAACAAGAAGTGTTACATAACAAGTGTGTTAATTCACAAACGTTTCAATTTTATGTCGTGTCAAAATACTTCGTTATTCCATTATTTACATCCCTCATAGATTGTTAAGATCCACGATAAATTGAATCGATTTTACCTTATTCGGCCATTAAGTCGATGTTCCATTCGTCATTCAACGAAATTTTTGAGTTGGGTTTGAAGCATTATTTCATTATAAACTTCAATAATATTAGTTTACTGTTAAGACCCATGATAAATTGACGCTAATTTAACCTTATATGGTCCTTAATGTTGAGATTGAGCCGTAGTTGAGCTTGAAATTTTGCTTCGATCGTTTGTAGAAGACGATGGCATACAATTGTAAATTTCGCAACATTGGAGGGTGAATGGTCTTTTTATCGCGATAGGTCATTCTCTCAAAGGCAAACTTAATATGGGTCCTTTTCTTTAATTTAATACTTTATGGGGCCTGAAACCTAATAAAACTATGCTATTGGGGCCTAAAACATAATTAGGCCTAAAATTAATTATAAAATATTAATTCGTACAAATGAAACCATTCATATAAATAATTATTGAAAAATATTTAGGAATTGATTTAGATAAATACACTGTTACATATAAATAACATAACATTCATATATAATATATATACTGCAATTAACATGACATTCTCCACGTTAACAAAGACCAACTATTATTAAATAATTTAAGCTTTTGCCTTAATATTGATTAAAAATGACTAAAAAATGATACATTGCAGTTCCAAATGTTTAAATGTCATTGCCAAAAAAGAAACACCGATCCTAAGGAAAAAGAAAGAATATGAACCAAATAGATATAATAAAGAAAATCAAAATTTTATTAGTGGCTGAAACGTTAAAACATGTTAAAGGACTGGTATGCAATATTTAAAGATCAAACGCATATTTTTGGTTTAGACGCAAATTTGCTGTCTTAATTAGGAGAGAGAGGCAATCAACGGATTTTAGGTTTGTTTTTTGGTTTCGGTTGATGTAATTTTAACCCTATTTTATAGGTTTTGGTGTTTCATTGGAGATGATCTTAGAGACCGATAACGAATTATCCAGGATATATGTAATTCGAATATATATATATATATATGATGTTTTTACTTAATGGAGAATATTCGGGTGTATATATATATATATATATATATATATATATATTATATATATTTATATATATAAACAATTATCGAAGTAGCTAACATCTTGATTGTTGTTTGGTTTGAAATTGATGAGCTGAGTCGTACATTCACTAAGAACAATCCAATATGATACGGTACCTAGAAGGGACTACCTAGTGTCCAAAAAAACCATCACCTAACTCCATGTCATGTTTTATTTTAAGGACCAGTTGCAAACATTTTCTACATTTACGGACCAACTTATCTGAAAAGTCGATTTTATCCGCTCTTTATGATTTTTTTTCATTTTTTTCTTTCTCAATGAAATGACGTGAAGAAAACAAAAAACCAAAACAATAAAGAGAGAGAGAGAAGAAGAAGAAGAAGAAGAAGAAGAAGAAGAAGAAGAAGAAGAAGAAGAAGAAGAAGAAGCGCGTTTATCCTCGATCCGAACCACATACACGAGTTTCTCTGTTCGATGTGGAGATTTCATGGAAGAAGAGAAAAAATTTGAAAAATGGAAAAGCAGACATAGAGAAAAATGGGGAAGAAATTGTGGGTTTTCACGGTCTAATCATGCGTTCGATATCTCACTGGTCAGTACAACGTGGTCTTTTCAATTTATCGTGGGTTGTTGGATACTAAAATTGAAATAGTTCAAGTTCATTCGTGGGTTTGCTCGATGTACGCCGTGTTCGTGTATTTTCTTGAAATCGTCGGTTCTGCTCATCGTGCTACTGTTTTTTATGCAATTTATATTACTTATTTCATGTTGCATATTTGGATTTCATCATGTTTGGCTTCGAGTATGTAAATGATGCGTTTTTATGTTATGTTGTGGGTATGTAAATGTTGCATTTTTATATTCTGCTCGATTTTGTTTCCCTTCTTTCATGTTCCATGGTTGTGATTGTATTTCATGTTATGCTGCATTTTTCATACTATGTAAATGACTTTGCTTCGAGTAATCAACTTTTTCATTTCTATTCTTTGATGCGTATCATACAAAATAATTTTGCTTCATGAATTAAACATCCTCCATCTACTTAGGGTTTTATTCTTAGTAAAGCTCTGCTTGCTGGTTTTACATAATTGTCATGTAGTATCAATTTCATATATATTGTATAGCAATTTGTTGTTGTAACGGTACCTATTTGCTCAATATGATGTACCCTTTTCATGTTCTGAAGCAGTTTTAGACATTGGAGCTAAAGAGCATTCACATGCTAACTGCTGAAGAACAAACTTCGATTTCGTTCTATTCACGTTGGTTCTGCTTAAAATATATATTTCTTTTTCGGCTTTTATTAAGGTAAGTCTAATTGGGATGCTGGTAAGCAGAAGATGTCCGTGAAGCGACATTTCTTGAATGATAGTGTGCGTGTAGAGGAGTCGTATCTACACGACGTAGGTGTATTGTACTATTTTTATGCTTTTTTTTTTTCAGATAGTGATGTTTTCTTTTTGGTCATATTAACCTTTTTGTTTGGTTGTCCGTTCCATTCTTTTGTTCATATGTTGCATAAAAGTTATGTCATATCCATATGTGGTATGTATACTGAATTGTAATTGAATATATTAATTACGAGCATGTTTTTTATGATGGTGTAGTGTTGAATTTATTTTGGTAACAGTCAATGTTATGGCAAAAATAGTCTTATGTATGGAATCGTTGGTACAATAACAATGTTAAAAAGGGTATAATAACCGTATGTACCAGGTACAACCAATATATGCTACATGGTACGATGAACGTATTAAAATGATAATCTGTATTAAAAGTTGAACAAGTAAGTGTTGAAACACAAAACAACCAAAAAGCTACGTATAAAGTAAAATTCTAATGGCTTGACAAATTCTGACACATAAAACAATACTCTGCACGAACAAAAAGTCATAAAGCTCTTATGCGTTCAGAGCTAATATTCTGACAGGAAAGTTTCCAAATCAGAAAGGTATGTCTAAAGTACACTATTTACATATCTTGGTACATCAACCTAGTGTTATGAGGTACGGTAAAAGTTCACTGTAAGGTACATTCAACGGCCCAAGGTACTAGACACGCATATTTCGTATAACAAATTAGGAGTTTAATCTTAAATAGAGTCCAAAATGTATTTAGTGTTTGTCTTGTATTTTAAAGTTAATTAGATTTCTTTTATAGGGTCTAATATGTTTGATGAGCTTAATGGGCGTATTAGGGGCCCAAGTATTATATACCTAATATTGTGGTATAAATACTAAAATCCTAAACATTAATGAAGGGAATCATTTTTGGGAACTGAGCCTCCAACTCTAAACTTCTCAAGCTAAAGAACACACACTAAACACACCACACCCTTAAAGGTTTTCCCACATTTCTCATTGATTCAACCTTGTGGGAATTGAACCTCCTAACGCTAAAACCTAACAAGTTAAAGAACACGTACTAAACACACCATATCCTTAAAGGTTTTTCCATATTTCTCATTGATTCAACCTTGTTTATCGTTGACCGTTAGGTATTCAGAATCTACAATTGGTATTAGAGCCTAACTTGGCTAATTGAACCCTTTTACATTTGGACTTCAGAGATTATTTTTGGGTTTATGGAGTGAGTTCGACGCAAACTTTAAAGTGTTCTTACTATTTTGTTGAGTGATTTTAAGCCTCTTTTTTTCTTTTCAACCCGTTTAGTATTTTAGGATATTTTCGTGAGTTTCTGTGAAATAACCTAGAATTTTTCATCAAGTTTGAGCAATTTCTAAGCAAAATATGTGTTTGGAGTTATTCGATAAAATTTTCGAACTCACTTCGATAATCATATCGAAAACGTCGAAAAAGGTTACGAAAATCAATTTTGGGCACTAACTAGCGTTTTCGGTGGCATTTTCGTAATATTGGTACCGAAAAACTTTCGCAAAACTCTGCTAAATTTGATTTTCAGTTACGAAAATCAATTTTCGGCACTAACTAGCATTTTCGGTGGCATTGTCGTAATTTTGGTACCGAAAAACTTTCGCAAAACCCTGCTAAATTTGATATTCATTACTGAAAATTATCGGGGCATTTTCGTAAATTTCGACGATAAGTTTTTGGAATAAAAATTTTCGCATCAAGATTTTCGAAGCGAGATTTTCGTACGCAAATTTTCGAAGCCGGATTTTCGTAACTAAATTTTCGAACCCCGAATTTTTGCATTAAAATTTTCGAACCGATTTTCTCATTAAAATGTTCAAACATGTTTTTCGCAACCAACCCGATTTCCGCACTAAACGTTTTTTGAAACCAAAAGAATTTCGATAAACTCTAAAACTTCGAGAATCCATACTACTCTCACTTCGCAAACGCTCTAATTCAATCACTTTACATAAAACGATCAAAACTCGACTGTGAACGATGAACACCATCTCAATGGGAAGTGACATTCGTCCACCCGCACTTCGCCGGAGCGAATACACCGTTTGGAGGAACTGCTTCCTCAACTTCTTGGAAATGGAAGACCAATGAGCTACATCTTACCCCCCTCAACGAAGGACCCGTGCAATTTTGGACAAATCTTCCCGGTGATCCCACTCACACTCCTCTAGTACTCCCGAGCATAGTACTTATAACTCCAGTAGAATACACTGATCTGGAAAAGCTCAGAGCCAAAGCGGAGGACCTTGCCAAGACCTACCTACTCCAAGCCATCCCCAATAACATGTACATTTAACTCGACGCGCTCACCACCCGAAAGAGATGGGGGATGAGATACACAAGATGATGCAAGGAACGGAGATCGGAGTCAAGACAAAGAAGGAAAAAACACTTGCTGCATATGACGCATTTAAGGCCAAACCCAAGGAAGAGATCGGAGAAACATATAAAAGGTTCATGATCCAAGTGAACGAAATGAAGAAGATCAACGTTCACATATCGAAATTGGAGTTAAATGTCCGATTTATCACCTCACTGTTGCCCGAGTGGAAGAAAGTTGCCACACTAATCAGCAGAACAAGGATATCGACGCCCACATCGTCTTCGAAAGTCTCTCACAACACCCCGATGCCATCAGTGAGATCGAGGGCAGCTCAAAGAGGAAGGCAATGGCTGACCCACTTGCCCTAGTAACAGACAAAAGAACCAAGAGGAGCTCAAAATCCTCCAAAGAGAAGTCGGTGAAGCTCCCAAGCTCCTCGGACGAAGACAACTTCGGCTCCGACTACGACCCGAGTTCAAGGAATTTGAGAAACAGATGGCCCTCATGACGAAGATGATGGGAAAGAAACTCTTCCAAATGAATTTGTCATCTGCTAACAGACAAAGGACTTCTTCTAGCTCCTGATAGCTCCTCAACAACCCGAACCTAGGAGTGCCGCCGAGCCCGTCAAGTGCTACAACTGTGGCAAGCCAGGGCACTAGGCTAGGGATTTCTTCCTCCCAAAAAGGAAGGATGGCGACTACTACACCATGAAGTTGCAATTGATCAAGCAAAAGAAAACTGGTGTAGCCCTGATGGACGAGCAGGACCACTGACTCGAGGATACCTCAGACTGTGAGCCAAAGAATGTTGCCCTGATGGCCCTCGTCGAAGGAGATGAGTCGGAAGAAGAGAGGAAGGAGGCCGAAGCCTCGAGCATGGAGGAAGAAGATGTGAGCGCATGGATGTAGGTCGAAACTATAAAAGAGATTTAAAGCTAACCGTAAGGAACGAAAAAGCGGTCAATAGAAAAGCGGGTAGCTAATAATGAAACCATTTTAGCTGAAGCCCAAGAAAAGGTCACCACATTAGAAGCTAACCTAGTTGCATCTGAAACTAGGGTTAGTGCTTTGACTACAAAATTAGCTACCTACAAACAAACAAAGGGTACCTCTATAGTTCACAAAAAGACTATAGAGGACTCAAAAGCTAGGTTAGAGAGTAATCATCAATGCTTACTCCGAAACCTAAGAGAGAAATGCACCCTCACGTCCCAGCTAAAAGCTACACATGAGCGAGTTACTAGTTGAGATACGCAAATTGAAAAGTTCAAAGCACATGTTCACGAACTTATTACTAAGTTTAAAGATTGTGGAATTGAGCAAAAGAACTGTTTAAATGAGTACAATCTTATGTCTGAGAAACGTAAGAAATTATACTCTAAGATGAAAAGTTTAGAGGATATTCTTACGAAACGAGGACAAACGATTTTACAATCCACGTGAAGGCTTGATATACATGAAACCGCGTGAGGTTCATAAGAAGACTTACCACTTTACGATGTTAGGTTTCTCGGAGTTAACATGCCTCATTTAATGCCCTCCACGTGAGCTTCAGAAATGGATGCTCTCGAGAAGGAAAAGCAAGATGCAAAACTAACGGTCGAAATCCCGTTTGATTATAAAAAACTAAGCGATAGCCACAAGACGAGGGAAATTCTTTTGTTTATGGACTATCATCCCATCTGTACACCCTCGATCGAAGCCACGACTGTCGGGGAAGAAACTTCTGACGAAGCTAAACCTAGTACTTCTAGTGTTTATATCCTGGCAATAATATGACAAATATAGGATTTATGCTCATTGTCAGAGTAGGAAAGGAAGAATCTTCAGGCCGACAAGGAGACGTTGCTAAGCAAAATCTCGTTACTTGAGAAATACCCCGCACGAGCAAACCTTCAACCTCAGAACATGTTCTTCTAGTCAAGTCCCAAATGAATCTTCCACTCGGGCTAGAAAAACATAAAAGAAAGTTGTCCCTTATAAAGATAACTTGACTAACTCATTTTTACGTGCGCTTACAGACGAAAATATAAGTAGGTAGGGGGAGAAGAAGGCCACATGGACTCGAAAGGATGACGCTACTCTCTTTTCAAAAAAGAAGAAGCTATCATTATCTTTTGTTCCCTTTTCTAAGACTATTTCGAATGCATGTAGAAAGTTTTCTTCATGTATTTCAGACCATGTTTCTACCTTCTCTTCTTTATTACCAAAACCTTGGCATGTTAAAGACTGTTAAGCGTTTAAACTCCTATGATTGTGTATATGATTCGAGTACTAGTAGTTCACCTTGTTGGAATGTAACCGCTAAAATACTCAAAAAGGAAGTTCGTTCTTCAACGAAAACTAAGTCTAAACTTGACAAGAAGAATGTATATCTAAAAGTCAAAGCACACTAAGACTAAAGCCAAGGCCAAAGTCTTAGAAACCAAGCAAATTTGGGAGACCAAACAAGAATTTGCATCAAGCCCTAATCTATGCTACCCACTAGAATTTAAAAGATATGGGTTCCTAAGTCGAAAGCTAAGTAAATCCATATGCCTAAAGCCGACTTAGAACCCAAATCTCTAAATAGTTCACGAATAATCATCTGCATATAAGAGAAGACCCGTCCTTAAATGGGTACATAAATCTCCTTAATGTGTTTTGCAGAACCATCATGTGTGGTACTTGGGTTCTAGTTGCTCCACATACATGACTGAAAGAAAACAACGTTGAGCAGCTACACGAGAGATTCGGTGGCAAAGTGCATCTCGGGAACAATCAATCCGCTCCCTTTCTAGGACACGATGACTTAATCCATAAAAACATCACAATCAAGGATGTCTCTTTTGTCGTCGGTCTCAATCAGAACCTCTTCAGCATCGGGCAGTTCTGCGATCGAAGACTTAAGGTCAATTTTCATGCTGAAGGGTGCAACGTTAGTGATGAGAATGAAAAGGAACTCCTCACCGGATCTAGGGAGTCCAACATCTACACAATAAACTTGAAGATTGTCCGTCCTTATATGGTTGTATGCCTGTCGTCAAATGCGTCTTTATAACCGAGCAATCTCTGGCATCAATGGTTATCCCACCTCAACTTCAAAATGCTGAATAAACTACACTCAGAGAAGTTAGTCACCGGACTACCAGCGTTGAGAATCACAAGGAGCTCATGTGCACGACTTGTAAAATGGGGAAGATGAAGAGAGCGTCCCTCCAAACAAAGCAAATAACCTCAAATTTTCGGCCACTTGAGCTACTCCACATGGATCTCTGTCACCTGATGAGAGTTCAGAGCATTAAAAGAGGGGAATACGTCTTTGTGATATTGGATGACTTATCTCGCTTTACGTGGACCTCAAAACAAAGGACGAGACATCTGAGTTGATTATCGCATTTGTGAAGACCACTCAGAATCTGCTAAGATGCAACGTCCAAGTCATCTGCACGGACAATGATACCGAGTTCAAGAACCAACGACTCTGTGACTTCTATCAATCACTTGGAATATCACAACAGTTCTCTGCTACTAAGACTCCACATTAAAATGGAGTAGTGGAGCGATGGAACATGACTTTAGTGGAAGCAGCTCATACGATGCTGATTCTCTGCTACTAAGAATATCACAACAGCTCATACGATGCTACCAAGCCTTCCCCACTTCCTTTGGGATGAAGCTGTCAACACAGCTCCCTTCACCCAGAATAAGACAACCATTCACAAGCATTTTGAGAAGACTTCGGATGAATTAATCAATCAACGGGTCCGAAATATATGCTCACTTTGAGTCTTCAATGCAAGTACTTCGTTGCAAACGATAGAGAAGAACGAGGAAAGTTCGATGCCAAAGCGTTCGAAGCGGTATTCATAGGGTACTCTACGACATCCAAAGCGTATCGAGTCTACCTTAAAGAAAGGAGGACAATCATGGAAATCATTAACGTCACATTCAACGAAACGTCATCTATGGCTTCTGGACACATCACTCCAGAATCCTAGCTAATCGGTGTGTTGACAAAAGATCAACACATTTAGACACAAGTGGAAGGGACATCAACATCACAGATAGAAAAAGACGATGACCTGGACTATTTATTCGAGCACTTCTATTCTACTCCTCGTTACTCAACGGCCCTTCCACAACCCATTCCCTACATGGACGCATCGAAACCACACGTAGGACAAACAATCGTGGCCAATGTAGGATTTCCACTTCAAAATAGTGAAGTCAATGCGAATGAAGTAAATGAAGCAAACAATGAGAATGAAGATGAAGTAATTCCCCAGATCGAGATCTTTGATATTGAAATCAACCTGCACGATCCACCTCTCAGTGTCGAGATCTCCACCTCCACTGACATGGAGTTTTTGGACCCGCACAATGACGACAATATCGTACAACCTCTACCAAACAATAGAAAGTGGACACGTGCACATCCTAAGGATCAGATCATCGGAGATCCGAACCATGTGTTAGTACACGCTCTTCAACGGCCTGTTAGGTCCTAAATTATCAACTACCGTGAATCCTATGCATGAGATCTAGATATTCGAGTGTAAATCTACGATTTGATTCCCTCGGTCGAATATCTCGATGAAGAACTCGAGAGAGAATCTTCTAGTGTGAGAAAGTGTTTTGTGTGTTTCTCTCTCTAGAATGTGAATTGCAAGGCTTTCGGATTTTTCTCAATAACTTTCTCTGTTGATTTCAATAGTGTACATGATATTTATACCTATATACATTGTATAATTACAAGTCCTACACTATAGAAAATACAAGTTACGCTCCTAATTACAAGGATAACTACTAAATTAGCACAATCTAAACGTCTTCTTCAATATCTCCCTTTGTGCTCGTTTGCTCTTCAGCTCTGTTTGTCCTTGTCGAGCGTAGAAAGATTTCCTCAATCCCAATTGTTGTCTCATAACGTCGGACAACATCCCTCAGCTCCAACCGTTCCTTAATAGCGCTGAGAAGCTCATTCATGAGCGAGGCTTCTTCTTCTCCAAGGTCCTCAAAGATCGTGTCCTCATTGATCTCTGTCAATCTCCTTTTTATGTTCTTCTTTACGAGCTTCAACATCCCGTCGCAGAACTTATGTACCTCAGACTTCATCATCGCTCTCATCTTTCCAATAACAGGATTCCGATAAGTGATGGCGAGGCCTGACTTCTTGAATATGTACTTCTATGGTAAGTTGTTGAGCGGGAAGCCATTCATGAGCGGAGATTCCATGTTTACCTTCTTCATGTTATTCTCTAAAGCGATTTGATGGTCGTGTGCGGTGTGAAATTTAATCTGCCGCACCATGAATCTCTTTAATCCCTCGAGCCCTTCCTTCTTGATGTACCCAATATGTGTCTGGTATTTCTTCTTGTACATCTGGAATAGGTGATAGACCTCGTCCGGTGGAAGGTAGGGGAGATAGCTCTCGTCTATCTCTTCTCGAGTGTGAGTGTCGTACCTTGCTCAATGATGTAGATCGGAGTTGGAAATGGTTCAATCGTGTGTGAGACGCCCATGAGTTGGAAGATCGGCGGCTTGTCCCTCAAGTTTCTTCTGAGATGATCTCTTGAGATGCCACTTCGATCTGGATTGAGATGGGTGAGCATGAAGATGTGTTCCATCATCTTCTGCTCTTCCCAATGAGAAATTCCACGAAGCTTCAGCTCGTTCAGCTTCTTGATTCGGTTCGGTGTTCGCCAGATCTGCTTCATTATATCTTTAAGGAAGAGTACTTCAATCCGAATATTCTCCCTTGGTGTCTCGACTCGGACGGTCCCATTTGATAGACGTGGAGGGGTGTCCGCTCGATGTCTTATCATCTCTAGTCACTCTGGGAGTTCGGCATTGTAGTCCTCTCCTTCTTGAAGTTCTTCGTCTTCAAGCAGAACTAGACCAACCGAGGCTTGTTGCAAGAAGTATTTGACATTTGAGAGGCGAGCTTGAGCAGCTTCCTCTGGTTCCCAGTGCGTCAGCCATTTTTCGCTCAAGATGTAGTCGTCTACGATGGCGTGAACATCGTGGTTGACTGTTGCTTCTGGTTGATCTTGGAGTGTGGAGTCAGAGGTTGGGATCGGGTTTGAAATTTTGGGAGCCGGAGGTGTTGTGTAGGTGTGAGATATTGTGGTTGTTTGTTGGCGGGTAGTCAGTTGTGTGGATGTTGTTGGTAGGTTGGTTGACGATCCTCCAGCTTCACGGGTTGAGGATGTCTTTTCTCGTCCTTGACCACAACCGCTTTTAGTGGTCTTATGCCGTTTCTCCCCCTCACGGCGATCTTGATCGTCAGGATCGTCATGTCTTCTTTTGGTGCGGGAGCATTGTTATCGGCAACTTGTTCGAGCGGGCTGTTCGAGGTCATCAACTAGCCTTCGATAGAGATTTTCCTCAGCAGGAGTTCTTTCTTCGAAGGCTAGGAGGCGAGAGATTAAGATGTCGTGAAGCTGGGTAACGGGTATGGTGTATGGGTTGATAAGGGAGGGAGATGGGGTTGGGGTAATGAGTATGGGTTGGATGGGGTTATGTATGGTGGTGGTTTGTGGTGATGAAGAAAAGGGTTCGGACGGAGCAACCTTGGAGACTGGTGTTTTCCCGATATCCCATCGTGAAGTCTCGATGGCATGGAGGACTCTTTCCATCAACCGATCTTCAAGAATATTTAGAGCGATGGAAATAGCGGCTGTCGTTACTCCGTCATGAATGGTGACACCTCCGGAGTGGAGCCAGGGAGGAGTTGCACAGTCACAATGTCGGAAAAGATTTCTGACGTGCCGCATTGAATGGGACTTAAGATTTCGGGGCGTCTAAAGACACCCGTTGTCAACCCCGAAGTCACCACTTTGGTGGGTTGACCCGTTGTTGCTTCCAAAGATGTCGATGGAGCAACGAGACTTCCATCCAATTCTTGATATGAAACCATATGAATCATCTCTATGGATGTTGTGATAGGTTCGGTGTGAACCTGTGTAGTCGTCAAGACATGTGGTGGAGGAGGCAAAATCGAAGTTGTGGTAGTAGATGGTGATGCAGACGGGACTGGAGATCTTCATCGGCGGGAGCCCCTTCGAAGTAGTCTGCAATCTTCGTCAGATTCGGTGGCTTCAGGTGAGACAACTATCGGAGGTGTGGGCACGCGTGCTTAAAGCTCGGGCTCAATGGCCGCTGCCTCAGGCTCTTGAACCTCAGCTTCAGGCTCTTGTGCCTTCAGAGTTAGTTCTTGACTGACAGGCATCGGGGCAGGGTCGGTGGAGCGAACCATAGCCTCCGTGATTGAGTTGTTCTGGCAGTAGTCTTGATACGCTTCATCTGAAGGGTCTGCCAGAAGGAGGAGTTCCAATGTGATCAGCATTGGTTGGAGCTCCAAATCCGATGCCTTGGGGTTGTGGAAGAACCGCAGCCTCGGCGGTGTCTATCCTCCGACGGGTGGTAGGCGGGAAATCTCCGGATGGACTTCCATGAGATGGGAAATAAGCACCGGGAACCATCGAACGTAAGGCATAAATTTGGCATTCGACTTAGTCTCCCGTTGACGTATTTGGTCAGCCAGGTCATTTCATATGAGCTGGCCACGTCATAATTTTTGGAGAAGACGACTTCATGGAAGATCCTAAGTATATGCTCGTTTGCCTTGTCGAAGCCCGAATGCTTCGGTGAGAGACACTTGTTGATGATCGCAAACAAGGTCCTCCAATGATGAGGGATCCCGTTGTTCTAAAAGTTGGCGAGCTTTACCAGCAGTGTCTTGTATTCCATCCTAAGCATGTCGGCAATGATCTTCGCATATGAAGGTAGTCGATCATAGACGTCGTGATGCGGGAGATCCAAGACTAGTCCGAGGAGATCCTTGTTGACGACGACGTTCTGGGTTATCTTAGTTGTGTAGACTGCGTCGTCGCCCATGCTATGGCTCCTCATACATCCCCAAAATTGCTGGAGATACACCATCTGTACGTATGTTGTCATTGTTAGAGCTGGCCAAAGCGGATGCCCTTTGAGGATAGATATGATGACGTCATCAGGGCATCGGAATGTAGTCAAGTCCAGCTGATAATTGTTGTCATGGTGGACTTGTCGCCAAAGCTCGGACGCATAGATGTGAGAATAAACTTGGGGTGCCGTCTCTAAAAAAATGTTAGATTATAAGGTTTAATTCAGAGTAATCAAATGAAAATCGTGTTGAGTAATTCAAATTTTAGTCGCGCACATATTGTTAGTTTGGAAAATAGTTTGCATTAGCGTAAAGTGTGGTTTGTAATGTTTGCATTGTGTAATGTATGTCAAATTTTATTACGCGCAAGCATTTTGCATTTGTATAACGTATGATTTGGGAAAAAAAACTTTGAAATTTTTTTCTATGTGTTGAACGTGTATACTGTTTGCGGCGCGTTTTTCTTCGAACGGGACTTTACTCGAACGCTAAGTTAAGTTTTGCGATCGAATAAAATCTTACGAAAACTAAAGTTTTTCGCCGCTAAGTTTTACGATCGAATAAAATCTTATCGATAACTAAAGGTTTTCGCCGCTGAGTTTTGTGATCAAATAAAAACTTATCGGAAAACTAAAGTTTTTCGCCACGTAATTTTGCGTTCGAATAAAAACTTATCAAAAACTAAAGTTTTTCGCCGTGTAGTTTTGCGATCGAATAAAACTTTATCGAAAAACTAAAGTTTTCGCCGCGTAGTGTTGCGAACACAAAATTGTATCGGAAAACTAAAGTTTTTCGCCGCTAAGTTTTACAATCGAATAAAATCTTATCGACTAAAGCTTTTCGTCGCTTAGTTTTGCGATCGAATAAAAACTTAACAAAAACTAAAGTTCTTCGATGCTACTGTTCGCGATGAAAATATTTTCGACCTAATCATTTCAGAAATCGAACAATAATTTTTAAACTGCAAATGACGTTTTTTTGGAAAATATGAGTTAATCTGGACTCCAAATAATCAAAAACCAGTTTCGAATCCAAATATCATGCAGTTAATCAACAAGTTTAAATCTAAATCACAGGAAATCAGATTTCTTAAGCATGAACTGTCGAAAAAAAAACTGAAAGCGGAAATCGTTTGAAAATTTTGAAATACGGACGCCATTCGTGATTTACGGAACGAAAGTGTTAACAAGATCTGATTTCTACTTTCAAACTCGGCAATTTTTCAGAAGAAATAAGAAGATTTTTGAGAAATTTTTGGGTTTTACCGTTTGAACTTTTCAGAGAATCGAAATTTTTTCGTTTGATGTGTTTGCGTGTGAAAGAGTTTTTCGATCGAAAAAGTATATAAGTAATTTTGGACCGAGAGAATCATTCTGGACTTTCGTTTAAACCAGGCCTGTTTAGTTTTGCGATCTGTTTTAGAAAAAAAGTTTACTTTTGCACCCGTAATTTTGAAAGAAATGTTAACATAACTCCCCTAAGTTCTGAAATAAATGCAATTAACTCCCAACGTTGATGAAATTCATCACTTGACTCATCTGATGGGCTCGAAATACTCTGTAATACTTAAAAAATATATGAGAAGTCGTAATTACAAGTAAATCATTTAGGAGATAATAACAAATTATACATGTAAGCTCCCCCTCAACAAGTGCACATATAATGTTTGGCAATTTAACATATATGCACATATTCACCACAATGTGCATATGAAAATCTAACAATATATTATATAAGCAAGAATAACACATTTAATATATTCATGATCCCCTAATCATGTATATGAAAATTATTGTGGCGCATTTAATCAATTCACCAAGCGAAAGTCCATCAATTTGAACCACATGGACTTTGAAGGGATTATAAGTTAAGGCTCTAACTTAGAAGGGTAAGATAATAACTTGGAATAAGTGAGCTTAAAATTCTTCCATTCCAGGGGTTCTTTTAAAATTTATTTCTGCTCATTTTTCTTTTCTTTTCTTCTGCATTTGCTCAAGCTGAATCTCTTCTTCTTTACGAGGCTTTGAGACATTAGATCTTCTTTTGTATTTCTCGAGCCGAGACCGTACTCATTTTGAAGGTTTACATTTATGGAATTCGAACCCAAGGCCGTGCTCCTGTTCTCGTTGTCTCGGTATAAGACCAAGATTATCGTTGGAGAAGTTCACTTCGAGGTGCTTCTCTTCTAGCCGTTTTGACGAGTTTACGAGATTATCTAGGAGAAGTTCACAGCGAGATCCATGTTTCGCTTTTATAATAATTGAGAGAATATTGGAGCGTTGAGCTTTCATCGTGTGCGTCTTCTATCTCCTTTTCTCCCCCTCTTTTTCTTATTTGAGCAACCCCGAAACTTATGGAATAAGGTTGAAGGCTTGATCGGGTTTCAAACGAAAAAGAATATTGGAGAAGGCTCAAAGGGGGTTACTAGAGACAATAGTAAAGGATTATAATTTAGCCAAGTGAGGAATTTCCTAATTGCCCTTATTATTTTCATGACGAAGTAACACAAAGCGAGAATGAGGCCACGAAGCACAAATCAAGAGACAAGCATTTGAAGTGTGACACACTCAAGGATAAATCCTTTTAAAAAAAATATTGAGGCTCAAATTTTCACATATATGATGTGGCTTTGTGTCTAGTGAAACATATTAAGCTCTTTAGATAAAAGAATGTGACTTGAAGCAAATAATCAAGCATGTATCTCAGAAATATTTTTGTAAATAAATCAAAATGAACAAAGTCATCGTCATTCCCCGTTTTTTTAATAAAAAAACTAAATGCGATATTGAAATAGCTAATATATATTTATTATTGTTATTTTTATTATCATTATTTTTGTTTTTTATTTATTTTTTTATCATATATATTATTTTTTTTATTAAAAAAATATTTGAGAAATAATTTCACGTAAGATATAACAAAGAATATCAAGAAGCACATAGAATACCATATGGAAACATTATAGAGCATGTGCAGCACATTTCAAGCAATATTGAGATTCAACATGGCTAACTTAGCGATAAGGAATTGGAATCGTTTTTCATCCAATGCTTTAATGAATAAGTCGACAAGTTGAAACTCCGTGTTAACAAAGTATATATCTATAGTGCCTTTTTCTACATGATCTTTTATAAAATGATATCGAATATCTATGTGTTTCGTGCGTGAGTGATGAACAAGATTGCAAGTAATGACAATAGTACTTGGAGAATCACTGTAAATGGGAATGTTATTAATTCAAATATGTGGTCCAGTATTTGCGTCCGCATCCACAGAACTTGTGAGAAGCAACTAGCAGCCGCGACGTACTCCGCCTCGGCTGTCGAAGTTGATACGCAATTTTGCTTCTTTGAGGACCAGCAGACCAACTTATCGCCTAAGAATTGTGCTCCACCTGACGTGGTTTTATTGTCCATTCGACAACCTACATAGTCAGCATCAGTATAGCCAATTAATATGAAATCAGTGCCTATTGAATACCATAATCCTAAGGTGGGAGTTCCTTTGAGATAGCGTAGGAACCGCTTGACCGCGTGCATCTGATACTCCTTCGGGTCACCTTGAAACCGAGCGCAAGGCAAGTGGCGAACATAATGTCGGTTCGGCTTGACGTTAGGTAGAGAAGAGAGCCAATGATACTCCGATAAGTCATGATGTTGACTGCCTTGTCAGAAGGATCAACATCCAATTTACAGCTTGTTGACATGAGAGTACTCATACGTGTGCTCTTGTCTTGATTAAATTTCTTCAGAATATCTCTTATATACTTGGTTTGACTGAAGAAAATTCCATCTTCGAGCTGCTTGACTTGTAGTCCATGAAGGATTTGGAGTTCACCCATTAAGCTCATCTCGAATTTTGTCTTCATCAAATCACCAAATTTCTAACAGAGTCGTTGATTTGTCGAGCCGAAAATGATCTCATCGACGTAGACTTGGACGATCATCAAGTCCTTGCCTTGCTTTTTGATGAACATTGTCGTAATGATTGTTCCTCTTATAAAGTTGGACTTTACTAGAAATTCGCTCAGAACATCATACCAAGCTCGAGGGGCTTGTTTTAGTCCGTAGAGACCTTTGTCCAATCGATAGACATAATCATGATGATTCTCGTGCACAAACCCGTCGGGTTGAGTGATGTATACTTCATCTTTTAACACACCATTGAGAAAGGCGGTTTTCACGTCCATTTGATAGACCTTGAAGTCTTTATGAGCCGCGTACGCCAAAGAGAGTCGAATAGCTTCTATTCGAGCAACATGAGCGTACGTCTCGTCGTAATCAATGCCTTCATGTTGGTAGTATCATTTGGCTACGAGTCGTGCTTTATTCCTGATAATTTCACCGTTCTCGTTCTTTTTATTTTTGAAGACTCATTTGGTTCCTATAATTGTCTTGTCGTGTGGTCGAGGAACTAGGGTCCAAACTTATAGACGCTCAAATTGGTTGAGTTCGTCTTGCATTGCGATCACCCAATCAGTGTCTTTAAGAGTTTCAGTTACCTTAATTGGTTCGTTTTGGCTTAAAAAAGCATGTGAAAAGTCCGTTATGTGTAGATGTCCTAGTACGCACTCCGCTCGAAGGATCACCAATTATTTGACCGACAGGAGCAGAAGCAGAACCATCGTTGATAAGTAGTTCGAGACATCCTGAATTGATAGGCTGATTATCCGTAGAAGGGAACTTCATTTCTGAAGTTGAATTTGATGGAATTTCCTTATCTTCATTCGTAGGAGCTTTCTTGTAGCTCGTCTTCTTCCGCTTTTCATCATTATACCATATATAAAGAATTTGATCTCGTTGATAGGCATAATCACACTGCACTGGTTGGTGATTCAGAATTTTGAGAGTCTAGAACATCGGTTGAATTTTGAAGGTCGGGAATCTCATTTGGAATTTCTACCGTAGAAGGGGAAGGTGCACTGCTTGGTATAGATTGTGATGAAGCAGGCGTTTGAGACTCATTCCGATAAAAATATTCAAAGAGAGAGTCCAAGTCTTCCCTCTACTGACTGTGACGTAGACATTGTCGAAATTTGTTGACTTTGTGCCCAAACGCCTATAGGCCCGGGTTCTGAACTGTCGTGTTCAGAAACCAAATCGGTCACTTCGTGGTACGTGACGTTGTAACTTTCCATTATCGTACAAGAAGACTTGATATAGACGCGGTACGTTTTAGAAGTTGACGAATATCCAATAAAGACGGCTTCGAATGCTTTAGAATCGAACTTGCTTCGATGCTCTCGATTGTTCGCCACAAAGCACTTGCACCCGAAGACTTTGAAGAATTAGATATTCAGAATCCTTTGATTTATTGTCTCTTACGGCGTCTTTTCGAATAATCGTTCGATTTTGCGTAAATCAAACTGTACTCACTGTTTCAGCCCATCGAAAGTGAGGGAGACCGGAATGTATGAGCAGAGTCCGTGCAGCTTCAACCAATGTTTGGGTTTTCCGTTCTACGACGCAATTTTGTTGAGGCGTTTTAGCGGCTGAAAATTGTTGACAGATTCCAAGTGACTGATAAAAAGTACTGAGGCGTTGATTCTTGAACTCAGTCCCATTGTCAGTTCTGATTCCTTGGGTTTTCTGTTGCAGGATATTCGGAGTTATATTGACAAAATTTATTATCAAGTCTCTGGTCTCATCTTTAGTTTGTAGAAACCTTGTCCAAGTATAACAAGAATAGTCGTCGACAATAACTAGCACATACTTACTACCGTTAATACTTTGTGTTCGCATTGGTCCACAAAGGTACATGTGCAGTAATTCCAAAGGTCGAGATGTGGAGGCTACTTGCTTGAGTTTGTGGATCGCTCGCTTCATTTTTAGCTGGCAGACCATTGACCAACCTTGCGACGACAATAACTAGCACATACTTACTACCGTTAATCCTTGCGTCGCTCGCTTCATGTTGATGCTCTTGTTGAAGTGAGATAGTTGGCAGACCATTGACCAACCTTTTAGCAAAAATCTTGTGAAGAGCTTTGAAATTAAGATGATACAGACGTTGATACCAGAAGTTGTTCCTCTTAATTGTCATTTGAGAGATGAGGCAAACGGCCGTCGATGGTCGTACTGTTGTCAGATTTATGGTGTAGAGATTAGATTTTCGAGCTCCGATAAGAAGTTCACGATTCTGACTATTTAGAATTCTGCACTGATCAGCTAGAAATACCACTTGAAATCCTTTATTGCACAATTTTCCTATGCTGAACATGTTGTGTTTGAGACCTTTGACGTGTGAGACATCTTTTATCGTCAGATTTTCCAGAATGATATTTCCAAGGCCTAGAATTGGAGCTGAATCGTTGTTTCCGAATATGAATTTACCGTTGTATCTGTCTTGTAAGTTGCTCAACAGTTCTTGATTTTCCATCATGTGTGTGGAGCAACCTGAATCAAGATACCACACATGATTGATCTGCATAGAAAAATTTAGAGAGACTTAGGTACCCACTTATAAATGTTGGGAAAGGTACCCGGTTTGTACCCGAGACGCAACGCCCCGGGATACGGTGCGGAATAAAATTTTTTCCGGGTTCCTTCGCAGCTCGGATCGAAAACTCTAATCACGTTGACACGTAATAGGGCGGGTCATACCCGTGAGAGATTACCTTTGAAGCGAGTGGCAGCTCCTCGTCGATTGCGTCGTCGGCCGCGGTCGTGTTGGGTATCGTCTAGATCGTCACGCCGACCTCGCAGTGTACCACGGTTTCGATTCTCCGAAGATGGCTAGAGAGAATTGATCCGTCGCTTGGGAGAGTGGTTTGCGTTTGTGTGTTCGTGTTTCGATTCTCGGGTCGAGAAATTTCGCGTCGATTCTCTTCCCGTGTCTTTTTCTTTGACGAGGGTCTCACCCTTATTTATAGTAGGGGAGGACGAAATTTTCAGCCCTAAACAAGGCTAAAATCTCGAAATATTTGTTCCTAAATATGAGAGATATTCTTGCCAAAATATCTCTCCTAATTGAATTCAAAATTCTATTAAAGGAACATACTATAAATAGAAAACTAACTAAGATATTAAAATATCTTCAAATATGGTAAATAAATTTCGAAATTTATATAAAATATAAATTCGAATTTTAGTTTTAATAAATAATATTCCAAATATTTTTATTACCATATTTGTAAATTACGAAAATACCCTTTAAGGCATTTTTCAAATTTCTCGGCTTAGGGTTGAATTCCAATTCTTCCCTCAAGTCTTTCTAAGCACTTAGCCAAGCCTAAGTCTTAAAGGTAGTTTCATATGAAGTCCGACTTCGGTCCACTTAATGACCCCGAGGCCCGTTAAGGCCCAAAACACAATCTCTCCTTCTAGGTACACATTGATGATCCTTTTTAAGCCCGACTCTCTAGGTTCGACTCAATCGGCAAGGGAGGAATCCAAGAGTCCGGTAGGTGCCTTGCCAATCCCGCAGTACCGGACAAATCCCGACTTGCGCACGAATTTTGAACTAGTCTCATTCCAGAACCTAACTATAGATTATAGTACTACGTACAAACCCTTCAGTTGTGTCCCGATATCGAGTGAGAGCCATGGTATTTGTCAAACTCACTAAACTCGATACTATGATAAAATGACACGAGGCAAATTACCAAATTACCCTCCATGTCTAACATGTAGTTTAATACCTTGGCCAAGGATTTTGTAATTTCCCGTCGTCATTCTCAATGGACACTTGTCTCGATTACTTGCGAGACTGTGAATCCGTACTCGGCGGTCTAAGCCCGGCAATCACAAATATCCATCAAGACTGCATCTGTCCCGCTGACCCATGCAATAGCAAATCGGATCTAGCGAAACCAGTGATAGTCAAGACTTCAAAGTCAACTCCGTCAAAGCCCATTTCGGTCTAAGGTTCAAGCAGACTACTATAGTTTTTGTCGTCGATCATTGACACTCCTTGAGTAATAAGCCATGTTTGATCGTACGACCTGCGAGTCAGTGTCCATGAAACGATTCAATCCCTTGATTCGACTCGTATCACAAGTCATGAATTCCGCTTCCAAGCATTATATCGGCACACGATAAGTCATCTACAAATAAGCCATGATTGGTTTTCCAGCACCCAACTGAAACCTAAGGCTTATGGACATTTTATGTTCGAGGTTAAGAGTCCACTGGTGCCTTCCTCTCTCGTACCCATCGAGAACGACGACACATTTGGATTTATTCATTTATTGCTTTACCCGATGCTAAGTAAAGAACTCATATAACCAATAAACGAATAATGCCTTTATTAATACGCAAAACAATGTTTGATTACATTGACAATCAAATGATAAATAAGCTAATGCCCTATACATATCCAATCCTCGTATAGCATTCGAGGGCATATCCCTAACAATAAATAGGTCCTCTCCGATTAGTAGATTTAGTGGTTAAAGTTTGTTCACTTATGGTTCCTAAACTAATGTTATTTTTAGGTACTCAAACCAGCATAGAAGTAGTTGGTTTATGTGTTACCTCTTTAGGCAACTGAGCCTTTTTGGCTTGTGTTAGCCTAGATGGTGTTTTAGGAACTCATTGGGGGTGAACCTTACATCGTAAATTAATTTCAGCTCGGACAAATGTCTTATCAGTCTTAGTCGAGGAGAATATCTTTTTTCTAGCTAGTCTCTTAAGGTGTTTGGCTGAGTGAACTTGGACTGGATACCTTACGTGAGAGCAAGAATGAATCGAGCTATAAGCTTCGTAATAGCTGGATCTTGTCTCCTATGTGATTTAAGACTCGCATTTGTCTTAGAAAGTTTGTTTTTAATTTTGGAAGTGAAGCCGATTTCGAAATTTGTGCTTTCAAAATTAATAGATTTTAAAGCATAAGTTGAAGCAACAACATGAAAATTAGAAACGACTCTCTTTTTACGAGTGTCTTTATTTTTCGGTACAGAAGAATGTTTTGAAAATGAGTCATCAATATTTTTCTTCTTAATTTCTAAGCTAGACACTCTCTCCTTAGTATGCTTCGTCTCTTTAACTACTCTACCTGTGGATGTAGTAGAAAAAGAATTAGTAATAGACTTTTTTGCTTTGGAAGTATTTAAAGACGCCATTTCTTCCTTGACGCTTTTTCGAAAAAAAATTTCTTTTGAAATATTTTGTAAAACAAAGGGAAAATTATTCTTAAATTTGGGCTTGTTCTCGATTAATGATTTTTCATTTAAAATTAAATCATGACAAGATTTTGAAACTTTAGTCAAACTGAGGAATATTTTTGGTTTGAAATCTCCAATATATCCAACACGATTAAGTTCGGTGAAAAATTCGATAGAAAATGTAAAACTTACGAAGAACACGTTTGAATTTGGCGCGGAAGCTTGAGAGCATTATTCACGTTGTAAAGCTCGGTTTTCTATTAAAATGAATTCTTCTTCTCTCTACAATTTTTTACAATGAAAGCAAATGAGAGAGTTTTCCTAATACATCACATTAGGGTTCTTTATATACCAAACAAGTTTGGTATATTTGCCATGTAGTCCTAATCCATGACTTAATACAAACTACTATTTACACTACAAGACTAAGATAACATATATATTTGAACACAATAAAAATGTCCTAACAATCTCCCCCTTTTCTGTTCAATCTTTGCTTGAGCGTAAGTTATCTTGTCTTGTTTTGATAAGATTCTTCAAGTCCTAACAATCTCTCCTTTACGAGATTATTTGTATAATCTCTTCCTTTATCTTGTCTTCTGATCTCTTTCTTCGTTGGAGGTCTTCAAGCTCACCGTGTTGTAATATTCTTCTCGCTACCGGATCTCTCTTCTAATTTTCTTTTGAAGTTCGTCTCCAAATGTCGAAAGGTGTGTAAACCCAACGAGAAGGAAGAGCTGGTTGAGAGGAAGAGAAGTCTCATGGTATCATAATCCTCTTTAACTTGCATGGATATATGTTTTTGACTACGAAAGCAAATGTAACTTCGAGGTGATATGAGTAATATCTTTGCATCTAAAGGGCCTTATATCTTTGCATGTAAAGGGCACGTTTTTCAGTAAGATCCACTTGTTCGTTTGCAGATCGTCGATGCTAAATTCCACCAATTGATTTTTCACTCGAGCGAATATTCTTATCGCTGAAGGATGTAATGGTAACATTTCGTTCGCTCTCATACGCTAGCTGTTAATGTCAAAGATGCTTTTTAAGCAGAAAGATTTCTTCATATATTGGCATTGCAGCCAGATCCGATAGACAGAGACATTGGAAGCTTTAGCTGGTGGTAATAATCCTTTGGGTGGACGGCTTAAAGCAGCCGAAGCAGACCTCGGGTTACAACCAATAAAAAGTTTTTCTAAATCTGAGTCATTTTCATGACATCTCAGCTCTTATTTTCGATAAAAGAAAAAAAATGAAATGAGATAGAAAATACGTTTTCATCATCATATTTTTTAGTGGGCAACCTGGAATCTCCGATCAAGGAGCTGGAGCAGTTAGAAGGTATATAATCAGAATAAGTTGTAACTTCGAGTAATCATATGGTCTTTCGGACACAGGTTTGTTTACATGGCCTCCATGTTTGAGAATCAGTATAAGTTGCTTGCTCGAGCTGGGAATAGAATACAAAGGTAAAATAAACCTTCACAACTTTTCACCCTTTCTTACGTCCGTTAGTTTTTTTCTTTTTCTCCCCTTAACTGGGATTACATTACCATTACTTATGAAACCTGCTTTTTTAGTTTAGGTGATCGTGAGAATATCGCTGGGAGAAGAAGAGTTGAAATCCTTTAGAGCTCATTACTATGAAGCATGGTAGATAACAAAACACACATGCGGATCGAAAAGCACATATACTTAAAATGGTAATGTTTTCTTTACATTTTTATCGATACTAACATACATTCGGTTTTGGTTTTATACCTTTATATAACTGCATGAATAGTTGGTAACCTAGTAACATATTTTTATAGTTCACGATTGTAAGAACTTTGGTATATTTGGCTGATTTTTCGTGATCATAGGAAAAGAATTAAAGAGAAGGCCCGTCTAAAGAGATTCTTTATGCGGTAGGATGTTGTCATTCTTCGGACTTAAGGTCATTACCGATTCTAAAAAAAAAACTAGGATTGATTAACTATCGAAAGGAATGGATGACAAATTGAAGAGATTTGAAGAAGATTATAAAAAAATAGAAGAATTATTTATTTCGAGAGAACAACTTCTTTCGGCACTCGAGTACTCTAAGAAGAGGGAAGAAAAGATTGAAATGATGATAAGAGATTTGCTTCGTGATAATAAACTTCATGATACACTATGTTTTAAGTTTGATTTGTAGATTTTGATAACATAATAATGTTATATGTGATTTTTAGTTTTGAATGATACAATGTCTTATGTTGAGATTCGAATGACCATGTGGGATTTATATGGGAATGGTTAATTGTGGCTCTTATTAAATGTTATTTGCAAAAATTGTTTGTAATATTGGGGAAAACTATTAGACATGAAATTTTCGTGTCTGATAACTAACTAGACAATGATTTGAGACGGAATTTTCCGTGACAAAATTGATATTAAAATATATTGTTCGTGTCTATATTTGCGACGAGAACAACCCCTACATAATCAGACACAAATAATTTTGTGTCTAATGATTCAATAGAAATGGAATTTTGTTTTAGACACGGAATTTTCCGTGTCTAAAATGTTTTTTTCTAGTAGTGGTAGCCGTGGGCTGCAGCTAAAATTCAACAAAGCCGCTAGAACGGCGGGTGAAATGCGATGACATAGCTGCGGCTAAGCCGTGCTTGGATAAGGCACTGACTGCCCCGCTGCAAGTGGCACGGGACTCACCATCGCTCCAACCAAGCTCTAGTGCTCGTTACTATTGCACGGCACAACAAAAGCAGCACCGTGCACCTTTGCATATGTGCAGCCCATGCACGTATTGACGCTGCGATGCACAGAACGATGAGTCGCTGGAGATGGTGGCAAAGTGGCTGGCTATCGGTGGCACGTGCGAAGGGCATGGTGGTTCAATCTTCTATTGTTCATGACGCTATGGCATGTGTTCGTTCAGCTCATGTTATCGCAAGGATGCATTCCATCTGAGCGTGTTTGTGTCCTTCATTCGATCGCATGATCTTCGAGCTTGATCTCTCTTTGACTTCATTCAAGTTCGGATCTTCCAGTTTTTTTTTATTATTCTTTTGCTTAAATTTTTGACATATACGGAATATAAACGTACACAGAAAATATCCGAGGATATTTTAATTAACACACATTGAATTCTCGCTCTCGGTCAACCGAACTATACTTCACTCACATGGTCACCGATAAAAGGTTACGTTGCGTAAAATCTTAATTTTAAACCATTAAGGCTACCATACGGTAGTTTAAATTTTCATTTTTATAGTGAATTTAAGAAATCCAAAGTTCGACAAATATAAAATCATATTTAAGAATTGTATCACTTATAATGCCAACTACCAGAATTGTTGATTAAATGGGTTTGGTGTTATTCACGTGTTCACTGGTGGCATTTAGGCTTGTAACTAGGACGGGGATTCTCCGTCCTCGCGGGGATTCCCCGTCCTCGCGGGGATTCGCCTGGAATTGGACGGGGAATCCCCGTTATTTTATCCGCGCGAGACGGGGACGGGGAGAGATTTTTTCCCGCGGGGATCCCCGGCCCGTTCCCGATATATTATAATATTTAAATAAAATTTATTATATTCAATTATATATTTACAATATAAATAATATTAAATATAGTTTAAATAATATAAATAATATTAAAATATAGTTTAAATAATATTGAAATAATATAAATAATATTACAATATAGTTTATATTATAAATAATATATATTTTAGTAATAATAACCGAGGCGGGGAATTCCCGCGGGGCGTGAATCCCCGCGGGGACGGGGACAGGGAATATATCCCCGCCCCCGCCCCGTTAACATCCCTAGTGGCATTCATTCCGTTGTCATTTTCCAAATATTAAGTCGGAAAAATTATAAGATAGGTCACTAAGTATACATATTTTCGTTTTTAGGTCAATATGTTTGATAATTACAAAAGTAGGTCACCAACTTGTATGTCAAAATAATTTTGGGTCATGTTTTTAATTTTAGGTCACTAAGTATATATTTTTCGATTTTGGTTCACAAAGTATACATTTTTCAATTTTGTGTAACTCATTTGGTAACTAACTTTGTAAACAAAGTGACCAAAAACTGAAACATGTATACTTAGTGATCCAAAATCGAAAATATATACTTAATGACCAAAAATTAGAAACATGACCCAAAATTATTTTGACATACAAAGTTAGTGACCTACTTTTGCAATTATCAAACATAGTGACTCAAAAACAAAACCATGTATACTTAGGGACCTAATCTTATAATTTTGCTGATTCAAGTCTACCCTTTTATTTTCTTAAGTCATAGAGTAATGATACTACGCATAGCATACTTAGGTCATCTCCAACGGACACGGAAAATGCAAAAAAGTGTTGGTTCCGGTGTATATCGTCTGGTCGGTGGCTGCAGAAACTCGAACATAATTTTTGTTGGAGTCGAAGTCGAAGCACGTAATACGTACGTTGCCCGTAAGACGTTATTGCCCCGTATTTCAGTGCCTCGGGTTATCGCAATCCGTCCCGAAGATACAACGACTTCAGAATTTTGCACGTTGCACAACGATACAAAATTATCGGCGAATCTACTCAAAGACTCGAGCCTTTCTTGCTTTGATTTTACTCTGGACTGTGTATGCACTATCTCTAGAATGCTGGGGGTCGATTGAATGATTTTTTCAACTTCAGCAGGGGTCTATTTATAGCTTCTGAATAAGTTTGGGGTGATTCTGCGAATGGTTGCATCTTTTGGGCTGTTTTGAACTTTTTGCACCTTTCGACCAGGGGCCAAAGCGTGAATAGTCACAACTTTCGGGCTCCTTTGGAATAGATACCTTTTCAGCCCAGCGGTTCGACCCGAGCCGAACCGGCGCGACCCATTGGACCCTATCCAATCATCGTCCACGCGGCGCTTGCATCAGTGCCACGTCAGCTTCACTTGTACACGTGTCCTCTGACACGTCAGCGGGACCGCCACGTCACCGGTGACATCACCGCCGTCTCCTCACCGGAGTATAAAATTAAGGGCTCCTCAAAGCTCCTCGCTCGGATGCGCCGTGCTAAGTGCAAAGTGCGCCTCCTAACGCCCATTGCACACTCGGCACGACTCGGGTCGGTGTCGGCCCCGGGTCCGGGCTCGGACTCAATGGTGCGGGCACCGCCTCACACTTGGACTATAATCGGGTCCAAAACCCCCCCACAAGCCCACAAGCCCATAACCCACCAACCACTTGGGCAAGCTATTTGAGTAGCCCATGTAGGGAGACTCCTTATAGTGAAAAAGTGATGAAATTTCCAATGTGGGACAACAACATGTCCCTTATATATTAAATATATATATTTCATCTCTTTATTGGGCCAAGTTCGAAAATTTCTCATTCACCCAACATCGGTTTTTTGCCAATTAATATTCGATAAATTCACCTCGAAACGTAGAATTTGAATCTTTCATCAATTTCGGGTTTCGACGAACGACGACTTTTCTATTTAATTAAAATCGGTTAAGCTTTTATTTATTGGGTCTAAAACCCACTTGGGCCTATAGCTCAAATTCCAACAATCCCCCACATGAATGAAAATTAATGCAAATGCAATGCATGCTGACTCTAGCAAGAAAGTCCCGACGATCCATCAATGCATCGAGATATGTAGCTTGTGGCTTTGAACATTCCCTAGTGAAATGCTATCGGATTTACTCGCTGCTCAGTGAACGTGATGTCTTGAACTGGCGGCTTTTTGTGTAAACCAAGACAACAACATACACACTAAGATGAATCTGATCTCTTTCGATTCTCACGTTGTGTCCGTTTCGGCCTTGGACCAAATCTCCATTCATAAGTGTTTCTTTTGAAGCTTCACACTTATATAGGTGGCCGACTATTAGGACTTAATCCTGGAGTAGCTCGAAATACTCCACCAATTTGGTATAGTCATCATTAAAAGCGTAAACGCTTACCCTTACCACACGTCATCGAGAGATTACTTGGCAGCTCTCCAGAATGGACTTTTTAGGATTTCCAAGTATACAACTGAAATAGCCACAACTTAGTTGTCTCATTGAACCGAGTTCATGGGATCTCCACTCATCATGGTTGAGTTTCCAATGTGCCTTTTCTTGGTGTGTGGATTTTTAGTCCCATTCCCCTTACTGCAGTGTTTAACTGTTCTCTAGTGATGCCTTTCGTCAAAGGATCTGATATGTTCTCTTTAGACTTCACATAGTCAATTGAGATTATTCCATTACAGATTAGTTGTCTTTACTGTCAGATATCCAATTTGTGTCGCAGTATCCTTCCAGAACCGCGGGATATCTCGAATAGAGTATGCCATAATTAATCGTGTACTTCAGATATCTTAGCACTCTCTTTGGTGCTATCCAATGGCTATTACCCGGATTACTAGTAAACCTGCTGAGTTTACTCACTGAATATGCTATGTCAGGTCGAATGCAGTTAGACAGATACATCAGACTGTCAATCACTCGAGCATATTCGAGTTGCGATATAGGCTCTCCTTTATTTTTGACCAAATGTAGATTCTACAGGTGTCTTAACCGGAGGATCATCGAAGGCTTCAAATTTCTTTAACACGTTCTCAACGTAGTGAGATTGTGTCAGAACAATTCCTTCGGGTGTCTTAGAGATATTTATCCCTAATATGACATCAGCCAAACCCATATCCTTCATGCTGAAATAATTTTTCAACATAATTCTTCGTATTCACGATTATTTTGTGACTGTTTCCCATGATTAACATGTCGTCTACATAAAGACATACAATCAGAAACTCGTCGGGTGTGCCTTTAATGTAAATACATTTATCACACTCGTTTATTTTGAACCATCCGATAGCAACATCATATCGAATTTCTCGTGCCACTGTTTCGGCGCTTGTTTAAGCCCGTAAAGTGATTTCACGAGACGACAAACTTTGTTTTCTTACCCGGGTGCTACAAATCCTTCGGGTTATTTCATATATATTTCTTCTTCTAATTCCCCGTTCAGGAATGCTGTCTTCACGTCCATTTGGTGTATCTCGAGATTATACAACGCTGCAATAGCAACGAGAACTCGAATGGATGTTATCTTTGTTACGGGCGAATAGGTATCAAAGAAGTCATAACCTTCCTTTTGATTGAACCCCTTAGCGACTAATCGAGCTTATATTTCTCGATCGACCCATCGGTCTTAATTTTCCTTTTCAAGATCCACTTACATCCGAGAGGTTTGCACCCCTTCCGGAGATCTACTAGTTCCCAGGTATGATTCTGCATGATGGACTAAATTTCGCTATTGATAGCTTCTTTCCAGAAAGGTGCTTCTGGACTGGACAAGGCTTCTTGCAATGTCCGGGGTTCGTTGTCCATCATATACGTCAGAAAGTCGGGTCCAAATGATTTGGCCACTTTCTTTCTTTTACTCTGCCTCAGTTCCTCAACTTTTTGAGGTGAACTTTCAATGGCATCGTGAGTTCTTTTCACAGAACTTATCTCCTTTCTTTCCTTATTTGGAAAGATATTTTCGAAGAATGCGGCGTTCCTCGACTCGATTATCATCCATGCGTTCATGTCAGGGATATATGATTTGTGCACCAGAAATCTGTATGCACTACTGTTATTAGCATATCCGATGAAAATGCAATTAACAGTCTTGGGTCCTATCTTAACCTGCTTCGGTTTAGGTACTTCGAACATTGCTAGGCACCCCCACACTTTAAGGTAATCGTAGGCTGGCTTCCTACCTTTCCATAACTCATATGGAGTTTGGTCCCTCTTTTTGTGTGGTAACATATTTAGAATGCGGTTTGCAGTGAGAATTGCTTCCCCCCACAAGTTCTGGGGTAGCCCCGAACTGATCAACATCGCATTCATCATCTCCTTTAGATATCTATTTTTGCGTTCTGCAACGCCGTTTGATTGAGGTGAATACGTCGCAGTAGTATGATGAATAATGTCAGTACTTGGCAGAATTCTTCGAATGGCGTCATGTATTCTCCTCCTCTGTCACTTCGAATTATTTTTATTTTTGAGTCGAGTTGATTCTCAACTTCACTCTTATATCTCTTAAAGGCTTCAAGAGCTTCGTCTTTGCCACTTAGAAGATATACGTAACAGAATCTTGTGCAGTCGTCAATAAAAGTAATAAAATACTTTTTCCCACCTCTAGTCTGCACGAACTTCAGATCACATATATCAGTATGGATCAGTTCTAGAGGTGAACTGCTTCTATCCACGAAGGAGAATTGTGCTTTGACCATCTTTGCCTCAACGCAGACCTCACATTTTTGTGAGTCTTCCATTTGCGGAAGCATGTTTAAACCTATTAACTTTTTAAGTTTGTTTAAACCAACATGTCCCAATCTGTCATGCCACAAACTAGAACACTCAACCAATTACAAAGAACTTGCTTTATTACAAGCGAGCTTAATCTCGCGTTTTGCATGCATTACACTTAATTTAAAAAGCCCTTTTTCAAAGTAGCCCTTGCCTACGAAATGACCATTCTTGGTCAGTACATATTTGTCGGCCTCAAACATTTGTCTAACTCCGGCTTTGCTCAGCAGGGAGCCGGAGACTAGATTCTTGCGGATGTCCGGGACATGCAGCACATCCACCAACGTCAGCTCTTTGCCCGAGGTCATCTTGAGAACCACCCTTCCCAATCCGACAATTGGTGAAGTTGCTGCGTTCTCCATATATAGCGTTCTTCCGGAAATCGGGATGTATTTGGAGAACATCTCTTTGTCGGAGTAGATATGGCGCGTTGCTCCGGTGTCGATGTACCAAGACCTGGGGTTCTCTACGACATTGGCTTCGTACACGACTGCAGCGAGGTCTAGCTCCGACATATCTGATGCCAGCTTTTCCTCGGACAGGTGAGCCTGGTTGCTTTTGACCCTCTTTTTTCTGTCAGTAGTCTTTAGTCATGTGCCCGGGCTTGTCACAGTTGTAACAGTTCCCTCTTATCTTGTTAGAGTTCGGCTTCTACTGGTTCTGCGACGTATTTTCCCCCTTGCATTTCTTGGCGGTGCCCGACTCAGCCAAGTTCTCCCGTGCCTCTATGTTAGCTCTCTTGTTCTTGGCCTCGATTTTCCGTTTATCTTCCTCGATCCGAAGCCTCACGATCAGGTCCTCAAGCCCCATTTCCTTGCGCTTGTGCTTGAGGTAGTTCTTGAAATCCTTCCACAGAGGCGGTGGCTTCTCGATAATAGCAGCTACCTGGAAGGTTTCACTGATCTGCATGTCTCCGCGTGTATATCGTGGATGATCAACTGCAGATCTCGGACTTGATCCAAAACCGGTTTGGAGTCCGTCATCTTAGAGTCCAAGAACATGCCGACTATGAATTTCTTCAGTCCGGCATCATCGGTCTTGTACTTCTTATCCAACGAGTACCACAACTCTTTTGCAGTCGTAGCCACTGCATACACGATGTATAGGGAGTCGTCGAGAGCGCTCAGGATGTAGTTACGACACATGAAGTCGTTATGCTTCCATGCATCTAACACAACCTTCTCGTGCTCGTATTGCTCGTTCACTTCGGGAGCTTCATCATCTGCCTCGTTAGGTACGGGTTCCGTTACCTTCGGTGGGAGCTCCTTCAGGAAGCGGACCATGTTCAGGGTCGTCAGGTAGAACAACATTTTCTTCTGCCAACGCTTGAACTCGGTCCCGTTAAACTTCGTCGGTCTCTCGGCATGGCTGCTGCCGGTTGTTACGGGCAGCGGTAGTGCAATTGGAATGTTTGCCATCGATCAGACAAAATAACGTCTTACGATTGTTGTTTCCGGTGTATATCGTCTGGTCGGTGGTTGCCGAAACTCGAACATAATTTTTGTTAGATTCAAAGTCGAGGCACGTACTACGTACGCTGTCCGTAAGACGTTATTGCCCCGTATTTCAGTGCATCGGGTTATCGCAATCCGTCCCGAAGATATAACGACTTCAGAATTATACACATTGCACAACGATACAAAATTACCGGCGAATCTACTCAAAGACTCGAGCCTTTCTTGCTTTGATTTTACTCTGGACTGTGTATGCACTATCTCTAGAATGCTGGGGGTCGATTGAATGATTTTTCCAACTTCAGTAGGGGTCTATTTATAGCTTCTGAATAGGTTTGGGGTGATTCTGCGAATGGTTGCATCTTTTGGGCTGTTTTGAACTTTTTGCACCTTTCGACCAGGGGCCAAAGCACGAATAGTCACAACTTTCGGGACCCTTCGGAATAGATACCTTTTCAGCCCAGCGGTTCGACCCGAGCCGAACCGGCGCGACCCATCGGGCCATATTTGCTCCCCGACACATCACCTATCCAATCGTCGTCCACGCGGCGCTTGCGTAAGCGCCACGTCAGCTTCACTTGTACACGTGACCTCTGACACGTCAGCATCACTTGCCACGTCAGCGGGACCGCCACGTCACCGGTGACATCACCGCTGCCGCCCCACCGAAGTATAAAATTAAGGGCTCCTCAAAGCTCCTCGCTCCGATGCGCCGTGCTAAGTGCAAGGTGCGCCTCAAAACGCCCATTGCGCACTTGGCACGGCTCGGGTCGATGGCAGCCCCGGGTCCGGGCTCGGGCTCGGCGGTGCAGGGCACCGCCGCGCACTTGGCCTATAATCGGGTCCAAAATCCCCCCACAAGCCCACAAGCCCATAACCCACCAACCACTTGGGCAATCTATTTGAGTAGCCCATGTAGGAAGACTCCTTATAAACAAGTGAAAAAGTGATGATGTTTCCAATGTGGGACAACAACATGTCCCTTATATATTAATATATATATATATATATATATATATTTCATCTCTTTATTGGGCCAAATTCGAAAATTATTTTCTCATTCACCCGACATCGGTTTTGAGCCAATTAATATTCGATAAATTTCCCTCGAAACGTAGAATTTGAATCTTTCATCAATTTCGAGTTTCGAAGAACGACGAAAAATCGATTTAATTAAAATCGGTTAAGCTTTTATTTATTGGGTCTAAACCCCATTTGGGCCTACCCAAATTCCAACAATCCCCCACATGAATGGAAATTAATGCAAATGCAATGCATGATGACTCTAGCAAGAAAGTCCCGACGATCCATCAGTGCATCGAGATAGGTAGCTTCTGGCCTTTAACCTTCCCTAGTGAAATGATATCGGATTTACTCGCTGCTCGGTGAACGTGATGTCTTGAACTGGCGGCTTTTTGTGTAAACCAAGACAACATCATACACACAAAGATGAATCTAATCTCTTTCGATTCTCACGTTGTGTCCGTTTCGGCCTTGGACCAAATCTCCATTCATAAGTGTTTCCTTTGAAGTGACCCCACTTCACACTTATATAGGTGACCGACTATTAGGACTTAATCCTGGAGTAGCTCGAAATACTCCACCAATTTGGTATAGTCATCATTAAAAGCGTAAACGCTTAACCTTACCACACGTCATCGAGAGATTACTTGAGCAGCTCTCGAGAATGGACTTTTTAGGATTTCCAAGTATACAACTGAAATAACCACAACTTAGTTGTCTCATTGAACCAAGTTCGTGGGATCTCCACTCATCATGGTTGAGTTTCCACTGTGCCTTTTCTTGGTCTATGGATTTTTAGTCCCATTCCCTTACTGCAGTGTTTAACTGTTCTCTAGAGATGCCTTTCGTCAAAGAATCTGATATGTTCTCTTTAGACTTCACATAGTTAATTGAGATTATTCCATTTGAGATTTGTTGTCTTACGGTGTTATGTCTCCGACATATGTGTCGAGACTTACCGTTATACATACAACTCCGTGCCTTGCCGATAGCCGCCATGCTAACGCAGTGTATCATTATTGCTGGCACGGGTTTGTTCCAACAAGGAATATCCTCTAGAAAATTCTGAAGCCATTTAGCTTCTTCGCTGGCTTTATCTAGTGCAATGAACTCCGATTCCATCGTTGATCGGGCTATGCACGTTTGCTTTGAGGATTTCCAAGAAACTGCTCCTCCACCGATGGTAAATACGTAACCACTCGTGGATTTGGAGTCTTTACTGTCAGATGTCCAATTTGTGTCGCAGTATCCTTCCAGAACTGCGGGATATCTCGAATAGAGTATGCCATAATTAATCGTGTACTTCAGATATCTTAGCACTCTCTTTGGTGCTATCCAAGGGCTATTATCCGGATTACTAGTAAACCTGCTGAGTTTACTCACTGAATATGCTATGTCAGGTTGAATGCAGTTAGACAGATACATCAGACTGTCAATCTCCCGAGCATATTTGAGTTGCGATATAGACTCTCCTTTATTTTAGACCAACTGTAGATTAGTGTCTTAGCCGGAGGATCATCGAAGGCTTCAAATTTCTTTAACACGTTCTCAACATAGTGAGATTGTGTCAGAACAATTCCTTCGGGTGTCTTAGAGATATTTATCCCTAATATGACATCAGCCAAACTCATATCCTTCATGCTGAAATAATTTTTCAACATATTCTTCGTATTCACGATTATTTTGTGACTGTTTCCCATGATTAACATGTCGTCTACATAAAGACATACAATCAAAAACTCCTCGGGTGTTCCTTTAATGTAAACACATTTATCACACTCGTTTATTTTGAACCCATTCGATAGCATCGTCATATCGAATTTCTCGTGCCACTGTTTCGGCGCTTGTTTAAGCCCGTAAAGTGTTTCACGAGACGGCATACTTTGTTATCTTGCCTGGGTGCTACAAACCCTTCGGGTTGTTTCATATATATTTCTTCTTCTACCTCCTCGTTCAGGAATGCTGTCTTCACGTCCATTTGGTGGATCTCGAGATTATACAATGCTACAATAGCAACGAGAACTCGAATGGACGTTATCCTTGTTACGGGCGAATAGGTATCAAAGAACTCATAACCTTCCTTTTGATTGAACCCTTTAGCGACTAATCGAGCTTTATATTTCTCGATCGACCCATCGGTCTTAATTTTCCTTTTCAGGATCCACTTACATCCGAGAGGTTTGCACCCTTTCGGGAGATCTACCAGTTCCCATGTATGATTCTGCATGATGGACTAAATTTTGCTATTGATAGCTTCTTTCCAAAATGGTGCTTCTGGACTGGACAAGGCTTCTTGCAATGTCCGGGGTTCGTCGTCCATCATATACGTCAGAAAGTCGGGTCCAAATAATTTGGCCACTTTCTTTCTTTTACTCTACCTCAGTTCCTCAACTTCTTGAGGTGAACTTTCAATGGCATCGTGAGTTCTTTTCGCAGAACTTATCTCCTTTCTTTCCTTATTTGGAAAGATATTTTCGAAGAATGCGGCGTTCCTCGACTCGATTATCATCCATGCGTTCATGTCAGGGACTCAAAACCGGTTTGGAGTCCGTCATCTTCCGGTTATCTTCCTCGATCCGAAGCCTCACGATCAGGTCCTCAAGCCCCATTTCCTTGCGCTTGTGCTTGAGGTAGTTCTTGAAATCCTTCCACAGAGGCGGTGGCTTAGCAGCTACTTGGAAGGTTTCGCTGATCTGCATGTTCTCCGCGTGTATACGTGGACGATCAACTGCAGATCTCAGACTTTATCCAAAACCGATTTGGAGTCCGTCATCTTATAGTCCAAGAACCTGCCGACTATGAATTTCTTCAGTCCGACATCATCGGTCTTGTACTTCTTATCCAACGAGTCCCACAACTCTTTCGCAGTCGTAGCCACTGCATAGACGTTGTATAGGGAGTCGTCGAGAGCATTCAGAATGTAGTTACGACACATGAAGTCGTTATGCTTCCATGCGTCTAACACTACCTTCTCGTGCTCGTATTGCTCGTTCACTTTGGGAGCTTCATCATCTGCCTCGTTAGGTGCGGGTTCCGTCACCTTCGGTGGGAGCTCCTTCAGGAGCGAACCATGTTCAGGGTCGTCAGGTAGAACAATATTTTGTGCTGCCAACGCTTGAACTTGGTCCCGTTAAACTTTGCCGGTTGTTACGAGCAGCGGTAGTGCAATTGGAATGTTTGTCATCGATTAGACAAAATAACGTCTTACGATTGTTGGTTCCGGTGTATATCGTGTGGTCGGTGGCTGCAGAAACTCGAACAGAATTTTTGTTAGAGTCGAAGTCGAGGCACGTACTACGTACGCTGTCCGTAAGACGTTATTGCCCCGTATTTCAGTGCCTCGGGTTATCGCAATCCGTCCAGAAGATACAAAGACTTCAGAATTTTGCACGTTGCACAACGATTCAAAATTATCGGCAAATCTACTCAAAGACTCGAGCCTTTCATGCTTTGATTTTACTCTGGACTGTGTATGCACTATCTCTAGAAAGTTGGGGGTCGATTGAATGATTTTTCCAACTTCAGCAGGGGTCTATTTATAGCTTCTGAATAGGTTTGGGGTGATTCTGCGAATGGTTGCATCTTTTGGGCTGTTTTGAACTTTTTGCACCTTTCGACCAGGGGCCAAAGCGCGAATAGTCACAACTTTCGGGACCCTTCGGAATAGATACCTTTTCAGCCCAGTGGTTCGACTCGAGCCGAACCGGCGCGACCCATCGGGCCCTATTCGCTCCCCGACACATCACCTATCGAATCGTCGTCCACGCGGCGCTTGCGTCAGCGCCACGTTAGCTTCACTTGTACACGTGTCCTCTGACACGTCAGCATCATTTGCCACGTCAGCGGGACCACCACGTCACCGGTGACATCACCGCCGCCGCCCCACCGGAGTATAAAATTAAGGAGTCCTCAAAGCTCCTCGCTAAGTGCAAAGTGCAAAGTGCGCCTCAAAACGCCCATTGCGTACTTGGCACGGCACGGCACGGCTCGGGCTCGGCGGTGCGGAGCACCGCCGCGCACTTGGGCTATAATCGGGTCCAAAACCCCCCCACAAGCCCTCAAGCTCATAACCCACCAACCACTTGGGCAAACTATTTGAGTAGCCCATGTAGGGAGACTCCTTATAAACAAGTGAAAAAGTGATGAAGTTTCCAATGTGAGACAACAACATGTCCCTTATATATTAAATATATATATTTCATCTCTTTATTGGGCCAAAATTTCGAAAATTAATTTCTCATTCACCCGACATCGTTTTTGAGCCAATTAATATTCGATAAATTCTCATCGAAACGTAGAATTTGAATCTTTCATCAATTTCGGGTTTCGACGAATGACGGCTTTTTGATTTAATTAAACTCGGTTAAACTTTTATTTATTGGGTCTAAACCCCATTTGGGCCTATAGCCCAAATTCCAACAAAAAGGGAGGAAAAAAATAACTCCAATCGTACTGCATATTATAACCAAATTGGGTTTAGGTGTTTCTCTCTCAATTGAGAAACGCAAATATATCGTTTGCTTGCGTTTGAAGTTTTTAAATTGTAATCAGACCCATAACCTTTGTACAATATATAAAAGTTGCAATTTCTCCCATATTTGATAATCTTAGTTATGAATAAAAAATGGGATAAAACTTATTGTGGTCTCTCAATGTTTGCCTTATGAACCAATTTAGTTCTCGATGTTTCAATTGGACCAATTTAGTCCCTCATGTTTCAGAAATGAACCAATTTGGTCCCAACTTGACGAAAAACGTCAATTTTAACAGAAAATAGACACATGGCATCATCACATCATGCCACGTGCCTCACAGTTAATGATTTTCCGTCTAAATTGACGGTTTCTGTCAAGTTGGGACCAAGTTTGTTCATCCCGAAACATGGAAGACTAAATTGGTCGATCAGTCAAACATTGGGGACCAAAATGAGTATTATCCCAATAAAAAATTAAGAAGTTACCATGTATAAAAATAATACAATATTTACTGTAATAACTTTTATTATATATTATGATTGTTTTTTATAAAAAATTACAAACCACATCAATATTAAAGCCGCACAAACATGCAATAAAATTTATTATAAAATGACAAATTGTACACATAAGTAATATGAGAAATAAATATTCTTTAGAAAACGGAAATTATTATACAAGATCTAAAAAATATGAGTTATTTTTGTTTATGAAGTTTTTTATTTCCAAGACTTGTATTTTGTTTTTCAATTTCATCGGTCATGTTAATATCTCGATTTTAAAATAATAGTATGCTCTTATTTGTTATGTTGTAAAATATATGAGTAGTAATGAAAAATGGGTTAGAGAATGAGTTTTTTGTTGCCAATGAGTCCTTGGTCTAGTGATGAGGGAGGATGCCTTAAGGACTTGTGGTTATGTGAGGTTGTAGGATCGAATCCCATCTCCCATAATTACTTGAGTAGTCCCCATGTGCTTTATGATCCATGACTATCGTTGTTAGATGTGTTTGTGACGTATCCATTTGGTCCCGAGGATTAGTCCCACCTCTGGAGTGTGTGGCGCAATTAAGCCTCCGTCAGGTCTGTGTGGCGCAAGCCCAAACCGGTATTTATGGGCTAGCTCATAGCCATGTCGAATGTGGATACCTTGGGACAGTAAAATAAAAAGAAAGTGTGTGGCGCAATTAAGCCTCCGCCAGATCTGTGTGGCGCAAGCCCAAGCCGATATTTAGGGGTTAACTCATAGCCATGTCAGATGAGGATACCTCAGTACAGTAAAAAAAAGAAAAAAAAGAATGAGTTTTTCGTTTAGAGACCGTGCTAGTAAGTTGAAACTATACTACTAACTACTTCCCACATGGAAGCTATAAATTAGTAAATTCCCTTTCTTGTTTTTTAATTTACCATTTCAACCCATAAGACATTAATTATTCTCACTCGTCTAAATTCAATGCCGCCAACAACCTGCTCAGGCATAAGGACCCTTTCATTAACTACTTGGTCGATGTATGTACGGTTTTGAAGTGTATTTAAAGAGGTTGATGCATATGTTTTCTGCAACATATCATACTCTCATAGAGAACATATGAAGATAGTCGTGGTTGCTCTGCTCTTTTTCACATTTGTAGATTTGGGTAAAGGAGCTGATGATCTTCAGCAGGCGCATGCAAATCAACTTCTCAAAGGACGAGTGAATTGTGTTGACTGTTCTCGTGGTTCCGATCTCTCAGGTTAGTTCATTTTGCTCAACTTCTGAAATGAAGAGTTTCGTATGTCAAATAATTAATTTTGCTCTTTTTGGTTTTATTGGTAAAATGATTTGTCATAATTTCAAAGTTGACTCTTACATCTTTTACTGACTACTACAAGATGTGGGTAATAAAGAGCGCTTATAATTGGTGAAGACAAACATTAAACAATTATATTTAAAGGTTATTTTTGTTCTTAATCAAATTTAATGACTTTTCCAGGTGTTCAAGTGATGGTAAAATGCGACAAGGTGAAGAAGTTGTCCATAACATATACACAAGAAGACGGAATGTTCGAGACATATCTCCCTTCGGACAACAACCAATTGAACTGCAAGGCCAAGATCATGGGTGGACCGCACCTACTCTACGCTTCCACCAAAGATTCGATAGCATCAGTCACTATATCGGAGGATCTAAGCCAGTATAAAACCCTGAAACCTCTCAACTTCTACAGATCTTGTCCGTTGAAGGCCAAGTGCGGAGCCGATGATAAGGGATTTGAGTCGTCTAAAACCGTTGATATTCCTCTTCCGAGAGAATGGGGACTGGCACCTACTAGCTATTACGTTCCTTTTATTCCCATCATAGGCATACCGTGATTAATTAATTTGAAGTCGTTTGTGTAGTAATCATGATAATCATACTACTACTACTACTAATAATAATAATATTATGAATGGGTGCTGTTTTACATATGTTTGCTTAGTTTAGTATTTGAGTGAGCGGTTTCCCTTAAGAAAAGATAGCACGTTAGTTTGTTCCAGATGTGCTTGTATGTCCAAGTTATTGTATTGTTAAATTTTATGTGCAGCAATGCATTGTTTACTTTTCTTCTCGATTTCCCATCGTAAGTAAATTCCATTCAATTTTTCTTTCGAATCGATCCGACTCCGAGTTCTATTCAAGCATTTTTTGTTTTCTTAAGGGGCACTTAACTTTTTCATCTTCGTGTTAAGCCGCCCTTTTTAAGGAAAGCAGTACTGTGTAACTCAATATTTCGCGATGTGTTTGAGATTCTAATTAAGTGGATGTTGTCCCACATCGAACAAATCAAGCTCTCAAATCCACTATATATATCAAGAGGCAACTTCACCTATCACCAATTGGTTTTAGGATATGAAGACATCGATTTCTAAGATGGTATCAGAGCAATCTTCCGCTCGAGAGCCGGTTCGATCTTCCCTCATCGCCACCCGATTCATATGTCCACGTGTTAGACCGTCATGCCACCAATTGGTTTTAGGATGAATACCTCGATTTCTAAGACCCATTTAATTAAAATCTCAACACGCCCCCTCACGCGTGGCATGACAGCCTAACACGTGGACATATGAATCGGGTGGCGATGAGGGAAGATCGAACCGGCTCTCGAGGAAGATTGGTCTGATACCATCTTAGAAATCGAGGTCTACATCCTAAAACCAATTGGTGATAGGTGGAGTTGGCTCTTGATATATATAGTGGATTTGAGAGCTTGATTTGTTCGATGTGGGACAACACCCATTTTATTATAATTTCAACACGATGAATCCTGCTAAGCCGCCCTATTTAAGCAAACATTACCGTGTAACTCAATATTGCGAAGGTAGGCATTAGATCAACTTCTAATTTTTAAAAATAGGCACTTCTTGTTTTCGGTGTTATATATATATATATATATATATATATATATATATTGGTATCTTTTTTTCTGAATTAATTTTATGTTCACAATTTATTATAAGAATATGCATCATTTTATTTTGTTTATGTTTATGAATTAATTTCATAATATGCAAAAGACGACATACAAAATACAAATTAAATATACGATCCACTTAAATATACCAATCGAAACTTTTTATTTTGCTTTTGGGTTTTATCTAACTTTTCAGTTCGGTTCAGTTAACGAAATCAAACTTGTAAATAAAATAAATATATTTTATTTATATAGTTATAAATATATAATATCGTACATATTACTATATATATATATTAAAAAAACAGTTTTTGGTTTCCGACCGAACCAAAATAAATTGGTGACAAAATATGAGAAACAGAATTCTGATGTTTGGTTCGATCCCACTATGCACGCCCAAATCAATTATACAATAAATTTATATAAAAAAACATCACAACTAGACAATCATAAAAAAGTACAAAAAAAAGTATGCCTATGTTATAATAATTTACACATAATACCTACTTTTACAAATAATTTTGAAAACTCAATGCAAATCACCCATACAGTTGGAATGGAGGTGCATTGTGGTTATTATGTGCTTGAAAGCCTTTTCACGAATACCATAATAATAAGTTCTCAAAATTAGTTGAATGAAGTTCCGCACTCAAGAGATATTTGACACATCAAATCACATGCATTTTTTTCCCATTAAGCTTCTATATATAAAACATCTAACTACTACATAATATGTAATGGGCGACGACATTATAGGCGCCATTTACAAAAAAATCGACACCTATAATTTACGCGGTGACATTTTAATTTTTTAAAGGTTACTTCACCATAGGCGGCGGTTGTTATCACGTAATAAACGTCTATAATATTTGTTGCAAATCCGGGACTTAGAATATTTTTTTTCGAAAATTCTTAATCCCGCGCGCTTCACAACCGGCACGCGTCAAAGCCCCTCCTCGCTCGTCCGATTCGTGACTTTGCCGCGATAAGCCTCTCCCACACCCCTCCCTGTTTTGATTATGCGGAAATGTAAAAACACGACTCGAACAATTTCGAAGACAACCGGGTTCGCCTACCCGGCTTGTCGTAATCTTTATTTCACATAAAGTTTACATTCGTAGGAAAACACTCAAACCCGTGGGTCCGAACAAGTCTCGGCCTCACTCGCCTAATCTACCCAAACTCACGGTTATCTCCTACGTCCCATCGGGATCTTAATCACTCGCTCACCTCGCTCGTACCCTCGTCGGGACCCCGTCCAAGTTCGACGCTCGAACTCGGAGTGTGTGTGTGGCACGATCGCTCGGGTCGCCGCGCCCCCCAATTCTCTCTTCTCTCTCGAACGTGTGTGTCGCTTGTATAAGAAATCGATCGCTCTCTCTCGAATATGCGGTGGATCTCGAGTGTTGTTTTTGATCTCGGCGCCCCCTCCTTTATATAGGAGTCGGGAGAATTTGGCTCGGAGAGATTTTCTCAACAACCTCGTTCAAATTCGAATTCGGTTGTTGCGAGAATCTCTCTCCGAGATTTTCTCCCGTTTGAATTCGGCACCCCGAATTCTCTCAACCGCTCCGAGCTCGTTCAAACATTCACGCGGATCGAAGACTTGGTCTCGACCTCGTCCAACAGCTTCCCGAGACACTCTCCCGCCAGCTGCTGCGCCCGCGCGCGCGCCTCGTGCGCGTGCTGTCTTGACCCCACGCGCGCCCTTGGCTCCGCATGGCCGAGCTACATGCTCGGCCTTGATCCTCCCGGCACCGCCGCCGACCACCGCCACCGGACTGCCGCCGCGCGCTGCCGAGTGCTGTCGCGTGATGCCGCGCGCGCTGTCGCCAGTGTTGCGCGTGCGTGTGCCTGGCTTGTCCCGATGCTGCCTCGATGCTGCCCCGTGCGCGCGCCTCATGTGACGATGTTTAGGCTCCGTGTGTCCAAGTGTTGAACCACTCTAATTCGTGCCCCTTGGACCGGGCATCATTGCTCGGGTTTGGCTCGGCAATGAACGAGCCGATGACGTGGCAATCAAGGTTGTGACATTCTCCCCCCTTGGAGAAAGTCGACGTCCTCGTGGACGGAGTTCCATAACCAGCACCCTGCTTCCAGTGCCAATATTCCGCCACAACTTCCTCGAATTGCGCAATGTCCGTGAACTTCTCCCACGAAGTCTCGGACGCATCCTCGCCTTCCCACTGAATAAGGAATTCGTTCATACTGCCCCATCGCCGATGGTCAAGTATCCTCCGAATCCGCTTGTCGAACACCTTCGCCGCGGTGCTCGGTGGTACATGCCTCATTTGCTCCGTCGAAGTATCGCCTGGGTGGAACTTCTTCAGGAAGCTTACGTGAAACACGGGATGTATCTTCATGTCCTCCCGCAACTTCAGTCGATAGGCCACAAGCCCCACTCAAGACTCGATCTCGAACGGCCCATCGTACTTTGACATGAGCCCATGCGCTAGCTGCTCCTTCTTGCCAACAGTTGCCGGTTTCCACATGTACGGCCTAAGCTTCATAAGCACCTTCTCGCCCACCTCGAACTCGTCCTCCCGCCGGTCTTTGTCCGCGTATGTCGTCATGCGCTTCTGAGCTTTGGCCACGATATCTCTAGCTGTAGTCCACAACTCCTGTCCGGACCACGCGAACCTATACGCTGCTGGGCACTCCCCGATCATGCGCCTATACCCACCGCTGGCTGGTTCGGTTGAAAGCCATATACCATCTCGAATGGGCTGACCTTCGTCGCTGAGGCACGGTGCAGGTTGTAGCTAAACTGCGCCGCGTCGAGCAAGTCGATCCAGTTCGTCTGGCTCGCCGTAATGAAATGCCTCAGTACTCTTCAAGCATTTGATTCGCCTGCTCCGTTTGGCCATCCGTCTGCGGGTGATATGACGTCGAGAACTTCAGCTTCGTCTCCAGAAGTCTGAATAGGAACGTCCAGAATCGTCCCGTGAACCTCGCGTCCCGATCACTCACGATCGGCGTTGGAACACCGAAGTGTTTGACAACGTGCCTGAAGAATAACTCCGCCGACTCCTTCACTGGGATGTCCCGCCCATAGTGTGTCGTGGTGCTCGCGTAGCAACTCTTGCCTCAGCGCGCCTTCGGAACGTAGACGCGCCTGCCTTTGGCCACCAGGATACCCTCCTCGAGCTAATATTGTCGCACCACTCCCTCGTTGACCTCTTCAACGAGCTTCCTATACGCGTTGCTCGCCTCGGCCGCCTCACGCACCTTCCCCACCAAGTCTGAGGTAACCGCACTCAGCGTGCTGACAAAGGCCTCAACGCCTTTGCGGGTCAGGGCGTCAACAACGTCGTTTTGCCGACCCGACTTATGGATCCAGTCGAATCGAACTCCCCGAGGAATTCCTGCCATCTCGCCTGCTTCGGGGACAACATCTTCTGGGTCTTGAAGTAAGTGTTGGCGACGTTGTCCGTGATGACTACGAACCTCGTCCCAAGCAGTGGATCACCGCCGTCATCTCCTTCACGTGTGTCGAATATCGGCCCTCCGTCTCGTTGAACTTCCTGCTCTCGTACGCCACAGGGTGGCCCTCCTGTACGAGCACACCTCCGAGCGCTTGTCCCGATGCATCCGTATGCACCTCGAATGGCTTGGTGTAGTCCGCGAGCCGCAAAACGGGCTCCGATGCTAGCGCCTTCTTCAACTCCTCGAAAGCCTCCACAGCTTTCTCCGACCAACAAGGGACTAGCGATGTGTGAATAGCCCTTGATGAAACGCCGGTAGTAGTTCGCCATGTCGAGAAAAGAACATAATCCCGTAACGTTCTTCGGCCTCTCCTACTCGATCACCGAGTTCACCTTCGCAGAGTCCATCTGGATCTGACCCCTCGATATGATGTGGCCCAAGAAGATGATCTTCCTCAGCCCGAAGTCGCACTTCTCCCGCTTGAGGAAGAGTCGATGCTTTCGCAAAGCCTCGAACACCACCCGTAAATGTCTCGCATGCTCCGTCATGCTTTGCGAGTAGATAACTATGTCGTCGAGGTACACGACGACAAACCTGTCCAGAAAGTCATAGAGCACATCATTCATCAGGTTACAAAACGTGGCTGGTGCGTTGGTGAGCCCGAAAGGCATCACCAGAAACTCGTACGACCCGTAACGCGTCACGCAAGTCGTCTTCGGCTCATTGCCCTCTGCGATCGTCACCTGCCAATACCCCGATCTCAGGTCCACCTTCGAGAAGCACTCCGCCTGGGCTAGCTTATCGAACAAGTCTAGCGCGTTCGGAATGGGGTACTTGTTCTTCACGGTAACCTTGTTCAACGCGCGATATCCACACAAAAGTGCATCGAACCATCCTTCTTCTTCTGGAACAGAATCGGTGAACCGTAAGGCACCTTGGACGGTTGGATAAGCCCCGCCTCCAGGAGCTCGTCCAGTTGCCTCCTCAACTCGGCCAACTCAGCCGGGTTCATCCGATATGGTGCTTGCGCTGGCGCCGTGGCCTCTGGCTCCAGCTCGATGCGATGGTCTATGGCTCGTCGGGGCGGCAATTCCCGGGGAAGTTTGGCTGGCATCAAATCCGTAAACTCGAACAGCACCCCCGCCAGCTCGCTCGGCACCGCTACCTCACCTTCGCCCGCGTCCGCAATCAACGTAGCCACATACGTTGGCTCGCCCCTCCTTAGCCCATCGCGCAGTTGTAGTGCAGAAATGGCCTGGACTTCGCCCGTCCTAGCCTCAGCCCTCCTCGGCTCGCACTCAACTGCCCCCGCACTTCCCTGGCCCATGCGAATAAGGTTGCGCGCGGGGTCCACCATGACCCTCGCGGCTTTCATGAAGTCTAGCCCCAGGATGAGATCGAAATCGTCCAACTCTGTCACCGTGAGATCGATCTGCTCCGACCAAGCCCCGATGCTAAGCGCCGCGCGCGCTACGCCCATTGTCCTATTACTGGCGTGTGGGCACAAGGTCAACAACTTTCGGCAACATCTACATCAACATCAAATAAAGTAATTCCCGCTGACCACGAAGATTTAGATTCTCTATTCGAACACTTTTATCAGAACAAGTCTCAAATGCCTGCTTCGTCTCACCAACACCAAGCAGTGCCCCATCTCTCTCAGTGGAAGAAATTAATATGAGACTCCTCTTCTTCAAAATCCGACAAATGCTGGAGAATCTACTTATCAGAATCTTCATCTAGTACTGCAACTCCTACAAATGCAGATGAGGAAATTCCTATCGATTCACCATCTAAATTGAATTTTCCAACTCTGAATGATCAACCAATTAATTCGGGATATCTCGATCTCCAATCCAATGACGAATCTACTTCAGTTATTCCTCACGAATGCAAATGGACTCGAGCTCACCCTACTGATCATATTATCTGTGATCCTTCATGTGGTGTACGTACTGGGACGTCTACACAAAGCGGTTTATTCACATGCTTCCTAAGCCAAAACGAACCAAATAAGGTAGCCGAAGCTCTTAAAGACCCGGATTGGGTAATTGCGATGCAAGATGAACTCAACCAGTTCGAGCGTCTACATGTTTGGACATTGGTTCCTCGACCACATGGCAAAACCATAATTGGAACAAAATGGATATTCAAGAACAAGAAAAATGAGAACGGTGAAGTAATCAGGAATAAAGCACGACTCGTCGCTAAGGGATACAATCAATAAGAAGGAATTGATTACGACGAGACGTATGCTCCGGTTGCACATATTGACTATTCGCTTATTTCTAGCATACGCGGCTCACAAAGACTTAAAGTCTATCAAATGGACGTCAAAACGGCCTTTCTCAACGGCGTCTTAAAAGAAGAAGTCTACGTCGCTCAACCCGAAGGGTTCATGCACGAGAACCATCCTGATCATGTTTATCGATTGGACAAAGCTCTCTATGGACTAAAACAAGCCCCTCGTACTTGGTATGATGTTCTGAGCGAATTTTTGGTCAAATCCAACTTCATCAGATGAACAATCGATACGACTCTCTTCATCAAAAGGCAAGGCAAAGACTAGATGATCGTTCAAGTTTACGTTGACGACATCATTTTCGGATCGACGAATGAACGTCTCTGTCAGAAATTTGGTAATCTCATGAAGACCAAATTCGAGATGAGCTTAATGGGAGAACTCCAATTCTTTCTTGGATTACAAATCAAGGATGATGGAATCTTCATCAGTCAGACCAAATATATCCGAGATATTCTGAAGAGATTTAATCAAGACAAGAGCACACCGATGAATACTCCAATGTCTACTAATTGCAAATTGGATGCTGATCCGACTAGAAAGGCTGTCACCATCACCACCTATCGGAGCATTATCGGATCTCTTCTCTACTTGACATCCAGCCGACCCGACATTATGTTTGCAACTTGCCTTTGCGCCCGCTTTCAAGCCGACCCAAAGGAGTCCCATATGAATGCCGTCAAGAGAATTCTACAATATCTCAAAGGAACTCAAAACTTAGAGCTTTGGTATCCTAAAAATACTGACTTTCGACTTATTGGCTATACTGATGCTGACTATGCAGGTTGTCGAATGGACAGAAAAAGCACGTCTGGCGGAGCACAATTTTTAGGCGAAAAGTTGGTCTGCTGGTCTTCAAAGAAACAAAATTGTGTCAACATCGACGGCCGAGGCGGAATACGTTGCGGCTGCCAGCTGTTGCTCGCAAATTCTATGGATGCGGACACAACTACGCGATTACGGGTTTGATTTCAATTACATCCCATTTATAGTGATTCTCAAAGTGCTATAGCCATTACTTGCAATCCTGTTCATCATTCACGCACGAAACACATAGACATACGATATCATTTTATAAAAGATCATGTAGAAAAAGGCAAGATAGATATGTGTTTTGTTAAAACGGAGCTTCAACTTGCCGACTTATTCATTAAGGCATTGGATGAAAAACGATTTCAATTCCTTATTGCTAAGTTAGGCATGTTCAATCTCAATTTCACTTAAAGTATGCTTTACATGCTCTACTATGCTTCAATTTGATATTCTATGTGCTTCTTAATATTTCTTGATTATTTTGCGTGACTCTATCTTTTAAGATTTTTTTAAAATTATAATTAAAAAAATTAATAAATAAATATATGTATATATATAAATAGTATAAATATATTCTATTCTTACATAAAATAAATATATATAATACATATATATAAATAGTATAAATAAAAAAAATGGCGGATGACGATAATTTTTGACTATATTTGAAATTACTCACAAAAATATTTCTTTGATATATATGATTAAATTCTTTGCCTAAAAAATTCATATGACATTCTTTTATTCAAAAGAACTTTTTTTGTCTCACACGACACAAAGCCACATCATACATGTGAGAATTTGAACCTCAATTTTTTTTAGTGTCACACTTCAAATGACTATTTTTTGGTTTGTCCTTCGTAGCTTCATCTCGCTTTTGTGTTTAGTTTGTCATGAAAATGATAAGGGCATATTAGGAAATTCCTCACTTGGCCTAAATTATAAATCCTTTACTTTTTCCTCTAGAGATCCCCTTTGAGCCTTCTCCGACATTTTTTTTCTTTATCAACACCCGATTAAGCCTTCAACATTATTCAAATGATTCGGGGTTACTCAATCAAGAAAAAGAGGGGGAGAGCTAAAGTGATGCACATTACGCATTTCTCAATCATTATAGAAGAGAAACACTGATCTCACTGTGAACTTCTTCTAGATAATCTCGTATACTCCTAGAAGTGAAGCACCTCGAAGTGAACTACTCCAATGATAATCTACATCTTATGTAGAGAAAACGAGAAGAGAAGCACAGTCTTGGGTTCGAACTCCATAACTGTGAAACTTTCTAAAGGAACACAGTCTCGCCCAAAATCAAAGAAGATCTTATCTCTCAAAGCCCTGAAAAGAAATTACAATAGAAAGGAAAAGCAAAAGGATCAGAATAGAATCTCACAAAAAGGCCCCCTGGAAGAGAAGAATTTTTAAGCTCACTAACCCAAAATTTCTACCCCTTAATCAGAGCCTAAAAATAATTCCTTAAAAGTCCCTTTGCTTCAAAATGACGAACTCTCACTTGGTAAGTTGATTAAAAATACTGCGATAACAAATTAATTGATATAATTTTGTTGTGATGATAAGAGTGATATCTACTAAAAATCTCATTGATAAAAATAAATTGAGTGATATGAGCGAAACTTGCAAGAGTTGTCAAAGTGATTCATACTATGCTATTAGAATACTAGTTTAGTCACCTGATTTTATGGCAAATTATTGTTATATATATCTTGGAAATTTTTGTGTGATAAAAATTTTAAAATAAATATATCTGACCCTGAAACAAAAATATTTTTTATTTTTCATTTTTTCGCACTTTTTAAATACATTAATACATACATTGGTTCAGACTTGATAAAATGCGAAATTATTCTTTAAAAACGCAAACATTTTCATAAACTATGCTGAATTGCTTAGAATGCGTTAATTGTACTTCAATCGGAAATTTTCATATGTACCGAAACGGACTGGTGCTCCGTAATTTAAGGATTGTCCCCACTCTGGAATGCCTAGAGTATGTCCTCGAAGGACCCGCACCACTCGAACGCGGGGAGGGTACGAGTGATGCTGACCAGGAGTATCATACCAAATGGTTGGCACATTTGGCTCGGGCTAAGGCTTATATGCTTGCTGGAATGAGCAATGATCTTCAGCGTCAGCATTCTGACATGACTGTGCATGAGATATTGCTCCACATAATAAAGATGTACGGTGAACAGTCGAGATCGTCTCGATACAATGCCACAGACAAACTCTTTTCACACAAAGATGACTGAAGATGCAGATTTCGGAGAACATTTGCGCTGTTGATTGGATATATGGAGGAATTGGCAATGCTCATATCCATCACGAGCTTCAAATTGATTTGATCCTTCAGTTACTCCCAATATTGTTTGCTCAGTTTATAATTAATCATAATCTGCATTATCGCCGATTTTCTCTGTCCAATATGATGAACAACCTGATTCAGACTCAGTAAGAACTTAAAAAGGGAAAGAGAAAAGACGTTGGGCTTGTTCCGACTACAAAGTCTAAGAGATTCAAGTCGAACAAGCCCAAGCCCAATAAGCCGAAAGTAGGGATAAAGACAAAAAGGCAAGGCCATAAAGAACATACCAAGCGTCCGAAGGGTACTGACAAGTGCCTTCACTGCCAAGAGTTTGGCCATTGGAAAAGGGACTGCCCATACTCCGAGCTTTGGGAGCTTCAGGTAAAGTTTAGAAACTTATTGTTCTTTTAATGTATTTTCCACTTCATGGATTCTTGACTAATGGGCTATTGCTCATATTTGTGCTATGAACCAGGGTCTAGAACGAATTAGGAAGCTCGCGGATCGAGAATTTTGATTAAGGTTGGCAGCGAACACACTGTTCCGGCGACGCACGTTGGATCAAAGAATCTCGTTTGATCTATTGGATATGTTCTTATGTTTTCATATGTACTTGTGTTTCCTAGGGGGCTTATGAATATTATTTTGATTCCTGTTTTGAGCATACTCGGATATGAATTCAATTTATTAATAATATTTGTGAAATATATTTTGGAAATAAATACGTCGGAAATGCTACATAAAAATAAATGGTTTATATTATTTAAATTTCCAAGACGAGATAAAATTTTGAATGCAATTACGAGAGTTAAATAAGAAATTTTTTTGGCATCTTCGACTCGGTCATGTCGGAGTTCGAAAGATTCAAGAGTTGGAGAAGCACGGCATTATTAAGCCATTGGAATCAGATTCCTATCCAACATGCGAGACTTGTATCATCGCCAAAATGACTAAGTCTCCCTTCAACGGGACATTTCAAGGAGACACATATCATCTGGATTTGATCCATACCCGATGTTTGTGGGCCATTTGGAGTTGGGGCCCGAGGTAATTTCCACTATTTCGTAACCTTCACATATGAGCACTCTCACTACGGCTTGGTAAATCTGAAGAAGCACAAGTCTGAAACACTTGATAAATTCAAGGAATTCAAGACTTTGGTGGAAAAACAAACTGGGAGACAAATAAAACTCATTCGATCAGATCGAGGTGGCGAATATATGAGTCTCAAGTTTGACGAGTTCTTGAAAGAGAGTGGGATTATTTCGTAATTTACTCCGCCTGGAACACCACAGTGGAATGGTGTTGCCTAACGCAGAAATCGAACACTATTAGATAAAGTTCGATCTATGCTAAGGTACACAGATCTCCCCATGTTGTTATGGGTATATTCCTTGAAAATTATTGTGTATATTTTGAACAGAATCCCTTCGAAGTCTGTTGATCGAGTTCCTTACAAAATTTAGAATGGTAAGAAACCAAGCTTGAACAACATTTAGATTTGGGGTTTCCATGCTTTTGTGAAGAAGGTGATAACAGACAAACTCGAATCTAGGTCCTTGAAAGGACGTTTCATCGGGTATCCTAGGACACCATGGGATACTATTTTCACTTCCACGGTGATAAGATGATCGTCGTAGCCATTCATGCTCGCTTTCTCGAGGATGAATTCGTTCGAGAAGGTGGAATATGCAGAGAAGTAACTCTTGGAGAGATAGATGAAATGCATCCAGAAACTCCACTGTCGGAGAGCACTGGGGAGAAATTTGACACGCAACTAGAGTTGCGCAGGTCGGGTAGAGTATCTTGCGTTCCCGTGAGATATAGTTTTGTTCACGTCGAGCACGGGAATGTTGCGGCGGAGGGGATCGTCGGGGGCGACCCCGCTACCTTTGACCAGGCAATGATGGATAAAGACTCGCTAAAATGGCTTGGAGCTATAAAAGCAGAGATGGACTCAATGCACGACAACCAAGTCTGGACTCTAGTAGATTTTCCCGAAGGTTTTAAGACAATAGGGTACAAATGGATCTACAAGAGAAAGATTGGATCTGACGAACAGGTTGATACTTACAAAGCCAGGCAAGTAGCGAAATGGTACAGTCAGAAGGAGGGCATTGACTATGAGGAGACCTTTTCACAAGGTTCAATGATAAAGTCGATCCATATTCTGCTCTCTCTACAGCGACACACTACGATTATGAGATCTGGTAGACATAGTTTAAAATAGTTTTCCAATACGGATTCCTCGTAGATGAGATCTATATGGAGCAGCCCAAGGGTTTTACGTCGCAATCAGATGCGCACAAAGTGTGTAAACTAAACATGTCCATATATGGACTTAAACAAGCCTCCATGAGTTGGAATATTCGAATTGATGAAGTAGTTCGGAACTATGAATTCATAAAGAATGAAGATGAGCCATGCGTTTACAAAAAGATGAGTGGGAGTAAGATATCGTTCCTCGTATTATACGTTGATGACATTCATTTGATAGGAAACGATATCGGAATGTTCTCTAAGTTGAAAGTGTTGCTCTCGCCAAATTTTCCATGAAAGACCTGGGATAAGCAACCTATATTCTAGGTGTTCGTCTTTTCAGAGACAGGGCGAACAAAAATGATAGGTTTATCTCAAGCTCAAAGATCCTGAAAAAATATAAGATGGATCAATATAAGAAAAGGTTCTTACATATGCGGCATGTGATTCATATCTCGAAATCCATGTGTCCTCAGAATGAGGAAGACAGGAAAGAGATGATAGGAATCCCAATATGCATCTGCAGTGGGTATTCTGATGTATGTGATGCTTTGCACGCGGCCCGACATAGCATACGATGTGAGCGTAGTCAGTCGATATCAGTCTAACTCTGGTAAGAAACACTTGAATGCAGTAAAGAGTATCCTAGAGTAACTCGGACGAAGTTTATGATACTAATATATGGGAATGGAAGATTAAAAGTGGATGGTTATATCTATTCGGACTTTCAGCCAGACGTGGATGACCGAAAAATCCCACTTCTGGTTTCGTCTATATGCTTAATGGCGAAGCAGTGTCTTGGAAAAGTTCCAAGCAAAAAAATACTGCATATTCTACTTGGCATCCGATAAGAATTAAATAAATAAAACCCAAATGTTGTGTGTTTAGTCATAGATTCTCATGGGATGAGAGAGAGGCACCGATGAGCTATTAATCTCGAAAATTAAATATGTCCATAAGTCTCGTTCTTCAGTCGGGTGGCCAATCAGGAATTTATATGTAGAATATGGGTCTTAGCTGATTGTGCAAATCATTCACTTTGGAAGTGGGAGGTCGTAACATTAATATATGTAGAATCGGAGATTAACTTATATTTGGACACTGACTCGTAATCGAACGATCATATGGCCAAATACTCTAGGATGCGTCAATGATCGATCATTACTATAGTACTTAGTGTGTGTAGACCTTAGATCAAAGGGTAAATCACGGATGACTTCATAGTCTTGATTCGTCACTAGTTTGCTAGGCCGACATTGTTCGGGATCGAACATTGGTCGGCTACGACATGCGGTCTTGACAACGAAAGGTAGCTGTCGGGCATTGACAGGCTTGAGGAATTCACAGTCTCGTTAGTAATCGAGATGTCTTATGTATATTCAAAGACGAGAAATTACAAAGTCTTTGGCCAAAGTAATAAACTGACTCACGTGGGGCATGTAGTGCAAATTAGTAATTTCACATGTCACCAATTAATCATAGCGTCGAGTTAGTGATTAACGTAACCATGAATTTCACTCGAGTGCGAAATATGTGAAGTGTTTATACGTATAACGATAATGAATAGTCAATTCGTGAATTACGATTAGATCAAACTCGTTCTCAACTCGGGATCGGTTTGGTAAACAGGATTGGCTAGGTGAATACTCAACTCTTTGATTCCTCCAAGTGCCGAGTTGAGACCAATGAAGAGAGTCGGACTTAAAAAGGCTATAACAAATATTGAATAGGCTTTGAGTGGTTAAAACTGACAGTATGTGTTTGACATCAATGAGGCTATTCGAGACTTGAGCTATAGTCTAAATGCTCGAAAAATATTTAAGTGTGAGTTGACTTTTGGAACGAAAAATAATATTAAGCTTTTATTATATATTGGGCTTAATTAATTTATTTAGCCCAACTCAAAATGTTAAATATGGTATTTCATGTCACGTTGCTAAATTATTTAGCTCAACTCAAATATATTTGTCATGTTGCTAAAAGCAATTTGTGCTCAAATGGCCCCAGGAAAACAAATGAGCGGTTCGGTCATTATTGCTTTGAGCATTAATCGAACACAACCAAGTCTTTTTATTTCGGTTGTTGCTCATGCAATATGAGTTGAGGATTATCGTCGTAATGATTTTCAAATAATCATGCGATAACCTCGAAACATTTTAGAGATTTATAAGTAACTATCTAGATACATCATTATCTCCTGAAATAACATTCAACCTGATTTATTGTTCTTAAGGTAAAGGTTTTTCAAGTTAAGGAGAAAAATTCTATAAGGACGCGCGGATTCATGTTTTTGAATTGAATTTCGTGATTGTTAAATTAAGATTTTGAAAATCTTAAATTCAAATTCATTTTTTGACAAACATTATGATTTCGGAATTCAGATTTCAAATGGAGCTCGAGCTCGACAATAATGAGCTCGACCTGAGCTTTTATTGAGCCGGCACGACTTATTGTTCGTCGAGCTCGACCGAGCTTTTGACGAGTCGGTTCATCGAGCTCGCGAGCCGGATCAACTCATTCGTCGAGTCGAGCTTTACAACAACAACAACAACTGATTTGGGCATAATAAGAAAGTTTATGTGTAGTTGTCCCAAAGAAGAAAGTTCGTGTAAATAAATTTTTGAATAACCAAACCCCGTGTTACAATGTGATTGGGCATAATAAAAAAAATGATTTGGGCCATCCAGTTAAAACGCATTTTTTTTTTAACTGAAAGGCCGAGAGTATAAAAATTTATATTCTATGTAGGATTCGAACCCTAAAATTGTGATCATCTCCTTTACAAGTAAACTGAGTGACTTCTATATATATAAATATTATATAATATGTGTATAGTACTAAAAGTTTCGGAAAAGTTTCGGGGGTTGTGGCCGGATCTTTTAAAAAAATGGCCTTTGACTGGGTCAATTTTAAAAAAATGGCCTCGTTGACGATTTTTTTTGGTCAATAGCCCTCACTTTGTTTAAACGTTAACCATATTAAATAATTCTGATACTTAACTCATTAAAAAAAAAACGAAAAAATGGCCGCAATAACTGACTGAACAGAACATGGGTCCATCTCCATCTTTAACCATAACCTTACAATCGATATGAATGCATTATCTTCTCCATTTTAAAGAACAAACGGTAACCACACACACCTCTCTCACAAACCTAAAGCGACGCGAGCTGTTCTCTTCGTTTAGTGCCGGAAAACAACTTCTCAAACCAAGAAAACAGCAAGCATTTCAGCATTTTACCAGTAAGCATTCGTTACATGAAAACTGCAATTTTAACGTCGAAAATGGTGAATTTCCTGTCCATTACCCCCTAAAATGTATGAGTTATTTATTAGATCACGTGTACTAGCCAGAGTAGCGATATTTCAGTGGTTATTACGAGAAATCGGACCTGAAAATACATATTCTGAGGTCTAGTTTTTGTGCATGGGACCCCTGCGTGCGGGTACCATGCGATATAGGTGCGGGTACCGTGAGATATTGGTGCGGGTACCATGCGCGCGGGTCCCCTGCGCTAGTGTGCGGGTCCCCTGCGTTTATGCGCGGGTCCCCTGCGCTAGTGTGCGGGTCCCCTGCGCTAGTCTGCGGGTCCCCTGCGCTAGTGTGCGGGTCCCCTGCGTTTATGCGCGGGTACCCTGCGTTGTATGCGGGTACCGTGATCCCATGTTCGGGATCCATGCGCTGAAGATCATATATAAGCACGATATATGACGAGAATCGTTTTCTAAACAATAACATTGCATAATATTGCAGGTGCTCAAAATGACAATTACCAACATTGTATTTCAATTCGATGGTCGGTGGTTAATTGGCGAGGACAATACCTCGACTTGGTCTCCTGCGTCAAATTGTAGCTGGCATTCAATTTTGGTGGATGAGGACGCATGCACGTTACAAGACGTAAAGGAGCAAATTGTATCCGTGTTAGCATTTCGCAACGATAATGCGAGGCTAACACTAAGCTATATGCCAAATGTACCCTATAGTTATCCGAGGCCGATATACATCGATAACGACTATGCTCTACGTGCGTACTTGGGTTTTGGTGGCCCTCAATCGAGACCCGTGATTCATGTCGAGGTGGTGGAAGGTGCGCTTGTGGCTCCGTCGGACGCATTTGCTGGTTCTTCTAGTAATAATACCGGGCTCATAGCCGATTGCGATGAAAATGCGCAAATCGAACCGTTTGAGGGGTACGGTTGCAGCCCTTCTAACCAAAATGAAGATGAGGGTCTTGAAGATATCGCTGGACCGTCTGGGGGTAGGGATTACTCGGGTTGGCATTCGAATGAAAATGAAGATGAGCCAATTGAAAACACTGGCGAGTCGGAAGAGGAATTTGTAGCCCGTGATCACAATGACGATGAAGATGACGATGTAGATCGAAACCCGGTAGAAGAGGCTGCCGATGGTACTTTTGCATTTCCGGACGGTTCAAGCCTACACGTTGGGCAGCAGTTTCGTGATAAGGCGGAAGTTATCGAGGAAATATCTAAAATCGCGTTGGCTGCGTCGTTCGAGTGCAAATTAGTCAAGTCGAACAAGACTTTGTATGTAGTAAGATGTGCGATGGAGCAATGTTCGTGGCGCTTTCGAGCTGCAAAAGATAGAGATTCCCCTTTTTTCTCGGTACGGACATATTGCGGCACACACACATGCGGCGTGTCTCATCGACGTCGAAGTCATCGTCAAGGAACTTCATCGGTTGTGTCTAGGATGCTTCTTGACAATTTTAGCGGGCCTAAAGACATTCCCGCGCAAAGGCTATCATGTCTATGATGCAAAATAGGGGGTGAATGTTTCTTATTACAAGGCTTGGAAGGGGAAGAATATCGCTACGGAGGAGTTGGTCGGTAACGGGGACGATTGTTACGCGTTGATCCCGGCGTACTTGGAGGCCGTGAAGCAAATGAACGCCGGAAGTGTCACGGATTGGGAGATGGACGAGGAAAACAGATTTAAATATCTGTTTTTGGCATACGGTGCATGCATAGGGGATTTGCTTTCATGCGTAAGGTAATTTCTATCGACGCCACCTTTTTAAAGGGAAAATATAAAGGGGTGATGCTTGTTGCTACGGCGCAAGACGGCGATTACCACCAATATCCTATCGCATGGGGTATTGCGAGCACCGAATCTACCGAATCTTGGTCATGGTTCTTAACGAGATTGAAACGGATCGTGGCCGATTCAAATGACCTCGTCATAATTTCTGACAGACATGGCGGGATAAAGACAGCCGTCCCGGCAGTTTTCCCAAATGCGTTTCACGGGTTCTGTGCGTGGCATATTCAACAAAATATAAAGACCCGTATGAAGGAGAAAGGTGCATGTGCGTTATTCCTTAATATTGCATACGCCTACAAGACGAGCGATTGCGATCGATTGTTGGAAACGCTAAAGGAACGGTACGAAAACGTGCATACGTATCTTGAGGAGGGTACGAAGGCAAAATGGACGAGATCGTATTGCCCGAGAACGAGGTACAACATCATGACCACAAACGGCTCGGAATCGATAAATGCCGCTCTACGTGCGGATAGAGAGCTTCCACTCATAGGATTGTTGGATTCGATACAACGTTTGACGACTAGTTGGTTTAGTAAGCATCGAAGAACTTGCGAAGCTTCGATGACAGCCAATGTCACGTCATTTACGCCGAAGGTCGAGTCAATCCTACGGTCTCACTACATATATTCTCAAAATCTACACGTCTCGGAAATTGGCATTCAACGATATAATATATACGGGCATGGACTCAACGAGGTGGTCGATATCGAGACGAAGTCATGTAGTTGTAATATGTTTGATATCGATCGTATCCCATGTGCGCACGCCATTGCGGCTTGTGGACACGCTAATGTAGGGGTATATTCGCTAGTCCATGCGTATTACAGCTTGGAGACATGAAATCAGCGTACGAGGGTACCATATGGCCTGTAACCGAGCGCGTTGAAGGAATTGTGAATATGTTACCACCACTCGTTGACCCAAAACGCGGAAGAGCACAAAAAAATAGAATGCCATCCGTCGGAGAATTCGGTAGGAGGGGGTAAATCCTATGAGTTTGATTTGTACATGTGGTTATGTATAATTGATATGGATATTAGGTATGTTGTAATGTTTGGTATCGTATAATGTATGCGGGTACCGTGCTTTTGTGTGCGGGTACCGTGCGCTTGTGTGCGGGTACCCTGCGCTTGTGTGCGGGTACCCTGAGCTTGTGCGCGGGTACCGTGCGCTAGCGTGCGGGTACCGTGAGCTTGTGTGCGGGTACCATGCTTTTGTGTGCGGGTACCGTGCGCTTGTGTGCGGGTACCCTGCGCTTGTGTGCGGGTACCGTGAGCTAGTGCGCGGGTACCGTGCGCTAGTGTGCGGGTACCGTGCCTTTGTGTGCGGGTACCGTGCGCTTGTGTGCGGGTACAGTACAGTTATCAAATGCTTTCAACATTAAATATGTTACATCAATCAAGTCAGCGCAGTAGGTAGGTCTTGTCTATACGTTAAATCATATAATAATAATTTTATCAGGATCCAAGTAATCATTAATCAATTATTCTGATAATCATAAAATAATAATTTTTTTTTATTATATTAAATATGTTATATATCAATCACGTCAGTGCTTTACGTCTTGTCTGTACGTTAAATCATAAAATAATTTTATCATGATCGAGAAATCATTAACCCATTATTCTGATAATCATAAATTACCAAATTATGTTTTCAAAATAACGGCGCCATGTGTGCGGGGACACTGCGCTTGTGTGCGAGTACCCTGCGCTAGTGTGCGGGTACCGTGCGCCAAGTGCGCGGTTACCCTGCGCCAAGTGCGCGGGTACCCTGCGCCAAGTGCGTGGGTACCGTGCGCCAAGTGTGCGGGTACCCTGCGCTAGTGTGCAGGTACCGTGCGCCATGGGGTTTGATAAAAGAGATCGAAACATATTTTATTTAAGCTGGAGGGATTGTATGGAAAAAGTCAAAAATACCCTCGAGTAAAAAGTCATTAATATTAGTTGAGTCACTTAAATGAATTCGTCGTTTCAGTTAAGTCTTATTCGAATTCGAATAAGCTTTATTCGGGTTCGAATAAGATATATTCGATTTCAAATAACCCTTATTCGAGTTCGAATAATCTGGGTTATTTGAACCCGAATAAGATTTATTCGAGTTCGAATAAGGTTATTCGAGTTCGAATACACTTATTCGAACTCGAATAACCCTTATTCGGATCCGAATAACCTTATTTGAACCCGAATAGGGCTTATTTGAACCCGAATAGGGCTTATTCGAACCCGAATAAGGCTTAATTGAATGGTGAAATCTTTAAAAACTAATATTTGAATTCGCTCTTCGTATTTTGCTCTCACTTCTCTCTAAACTCTTATCAAGAAAATGACTAATTAAAGTTACGCTTATTTGAATGTCTTAGTTGAATTCATATAAGCTTATTTGTATTCGAATATTACAAATTTCAAGAATTAATCAGTTATGGTAAAAATAATCAATTTTAACTCAAGATAAAGATTAAACTCGATTCAAGATGAACATTATACGAAGAAGCTTATGAAAGTTTTGTGTATCACAATATAATTAATAAACATTATTCAATAAGTTCATCGAAGTTTGTATATCACATTGACACAACTCCTTTTAGTTGTCATCATGTAGAGCACATGTTTAGAACTCATTTTAGTTGCCATCATGTGCGCGAGTGTGCGGGTACCGTGCGCTTGTGTGCGGGTACCGTGAGCTTTTGTGCGGGTACCGTGAGCGAGTGTGCGGGTACCGTGCGCTTGTGTGCGGGTACCGTGAGCTTGTGTGCGGGTACCGTGCGCTAGTGTGCGGGTACCGTGCGCTTGTGTGCGGGTACCGTGCGCGAGTGTGCGGGTACCGTGCCTATACAACTCGAAATCCAACTTATAAGATAATACAACTTCCCGAATATACAACTCGAAATTCCATTATGACATAAAATTTATCCAGATTTACAAAATTCCCAAATACAAAATTATTGAAATACATATAAATTATTGATACCAAGCACCCCAATCTTTCATGCGAATCGAAATACATAAAAATTTACGAAATTGGGTCACTTGCCGCCCCGTAAGCTCCGCGACGTTATCGCCCCGGAATAACATAAAAAATGCGGCCCGCAACACGTGAACCCCACAATCGCCTCTGAAAACAACCAAATATTTAATAATGAGATATGAAGTACTAAAATCAACTTAATATCGAAATATGATACACTTACGAATTTTCTTGCTTCTTGAAGTTGGGGATCCGCTCGACCTTCCACTTCCTAAAGGCTGCTGCAATCAGACCGAGCTTTTTGAGCACGATCGGGACAGCTACTTGGAGACCGGCGAGGGCTGCGTGCATGTTGCGCATGTCGACATCGCAAGACGGATCCGAGTCGAATACTCGTATCGTCTTGTTCTTCCAGTCGAGGATTGCAAGAACCCAATGGGCGATGGTCTGCACCGGCACCACGATGTAGTCCGATGTTTGCCATGACACGCACGGCCAGTCCTGATCCCGTCCCTCTGCGTAGTGGACCAAAAAGGCCAGCATGCCCTTGACAAATTTGCCGTCCTCTATGCAGTCCCGATCGATGCTCTCCTTTATCGAAACACTCATGAAGGAGATGGCACGAGAGCAGAAGGTATGAACCCTCTGCATCTCGAGGAACCCTCTGATGCTTTCATCAATGTGCTATAAAATAAAAGGCAACAAGTTAATTAATAAAACGTATTAATGCATTTAGAAGTATTGAATTTATCAATTGTTCTTACCGCGTCGTCGAGCCAAAACGAAGGCGTGTACAGCTGCTGAAACCACGTCTTGGTTCGGTACAATAGGGACAAGCAAAGGAGCCGCTCGGTATCTTCCATCGTATCGATAATCTGTTTTTGTCGAGGCCATAACTTCAGCTTTCTCTTCATGTGCCGTTCCAGCATTGGGTTTATGCTGTTCCGGACACGGTTCTGGTTCGGGTCGGTGAATGGGGTCACCTGATACTTGGAGGACCTGGTTTCCCGAGGCGGCGTCGACTCCACCGCGGCCTCGGGTTCCTCCTCGGGCTCGGGTTCCTCCGCGGCCTCGGGTTCCTCCGCGGCCTCGGGTTCCTCCGTGGCAGCGGCTTCCTCCGCGGCCTCGGGTTCAAGCGGGAACTCGGCCTCTCGGGCTGCCTCGGGTTCCGAGGGACAGAACGCCTGGTTGGATCCACCGGCCTCATAATCTAACAAGATAAAACTCCAACGTCAGAAACTATCGAAATTGCAGCAAATTATTTATAGGGGCGTACCGTGCGACGCGTGCGTCGAAAAGTCTCGGTTGGGCCTGTACCACCCCTGTTGCAAGTTCTGCTGCAATTCAGTCATCGACTGCTGCAACCCGAATATACTCGCGCCCCACTCTTGAGCCGTGGACCATCGTTCATCATACGAGTCCCGTAACTGCGAGATGCTCGTAGAAACGTCGTCGAATCGATGATTCACCGTCTCGAAATTTTGGTCCACGCGTCTTGTGAACTCATCGAATTGCTCGAAGGTGGGGCTCGAGTAATGCTGTGGAGGAGGGGACGGGTACCGTGGGTGTGAAGGGGCCGAGTAATGCTGTGGAGGAGGGCTCGGGTACCGTGGAGGTGAGGGGGGACAAAATTGGTCCGCCTCTTCCTCGTAGAATGACCGCTGCGATAGTTGCGGCATGATTAGCGAAGGCTGCGTTGGTGCGACGTCCACCGCGGCCGGCAGATGCCGTACGCACTTCAGCTCGACACCATCATCGAGGAGACTCGTTATACTGTCGAGGACTTCATGCCGCTCCTCCACTTCGAACCGACTATATCGGAAATACGGCTCGTTCATCTCCGATACAGTCGGGCTCAACATCCCCGAGACGGGTGACCCCTTTACGGCTTGGAGGATCGTCTCCATCTTCGGAGCTCCCTTCGTCGACCAATCTTTGGTGACGTGCCGGCATATCCGCGGGTTCACCACGTCCGCCTCGTTGATACGATCTGCGAACGCATACCGAATGCCTGCTATGCACTCGTACGCCAAAACCTACAATGCAAAGAAACCAAATTAGCAAATATATAATGACAATTAAATATATATTTATAAGGATTTTAAATAATGAACGACCTGAAGCGGGTGAACGAAGCCACTAATCAGTAGCCCGCAGTGTTCGCTGCCCCCGTTGCGGGCTCGTTCCCGCACAAAATCCCTCTTCTCCCTGAGGTTTATCTTCAGCGAGCGTATCACCTCTTTGAACGCTACGCTGCCCCAAGGAGAGTTGGCGAATGCGACTTCGTCTTCGACCAACGAAAGCAGCCACGATCGAAGAACCGTGTCCTTCTTTGACGGTCGAGGCAGCACCACAGCTGCGGCAAAGAGAATGTCCGCCAACTTCAACTTATCGAAGTTGACGTTTCCGTCATCGTTGGCTCCCAACTCTCGCAGCCGATCCTCGACGTACGACAAACGGATGGTGGATCTTCCCGGGAAGTTTCTCTGAGCGAAATCACCATTGGGGTCTACTTCCGGGATATCGTCGGAGAACCTTAGCCCGGTAATCAAGCAATACTCCGCTTTAGAAAAACAGAAAGGTCGGTTGTTTATGACCATCCACAACTCCTCGCGCTCGTGAAGAGTAGTCTGCCTCCTCGTCAAAAACGTAATGAGCTGGGCGTATAAATTGAAATCGGCCGCAGCCTCGACGAGTCTACCAAACGGACTCCCCGCCCTGTAACTCTCTCACTCATTTTCATTTAGATTGTTCCTGATCTTCGCGCTTGCCTCCGTGTACATCCCGGTCATTGTCAATCGGAATTCGAAGTCGTCGTCTCGGGATGACAATTGCTTCTTCAGCACAACCTGAGAATCATAAGAGTAAATAACCAATTAGTACTCGCATGGTACCCGCACAGGAAAGCATGGTACCCGCGCATGCGCGCATGGTACCCGCATAGGAAAGCATGGTACCCGCGCACAAGAGCATGGTACCCGCACAGGAAAGCATGGTACCCGCGCTTGTAAAGCATGGTACCCGCACAGGAAAGTATGGTACCCGCGCTTGCGCGCATGGTACCCGCGCTTGCGCGCATGGTACCCGCACACAAGAGCATGGTACCCGCGCTTGCGCGAATGGTACCCGCGCATGCGCGCATGGTACCCGCACACAAGAGCATGGTACCCGCGCATGCGCGCATGGTACCCGCACACAAGAGCATGGTACCCGTGCATGCGCGCAGGATACCCGCAGGCACGGTACCCACGCTCACTATCGCATGGTACCCGCACGCAATCGCATGGTACCCGCACTCAATCGCATGGTACCCGCACACAATCGCAAGGGGCCGCTGTGCGACTATGCTCGGGTCTCAAGCCTGCAATCACGGGTCCCCTGATTTGCGCGACTGTTTGGGTCCCAATTGGTTCGACGCACGGTTCCCTTGCGAACAAGTGTCCAAATTGCACAATTGGGAAACCATGCGCCGGACCCAACCAATTCGACGCACGAGACCTGCTCCTGAGGAAGATGAAATCACAGTGAAATTACCGGCACTCTTTCGGGACGTGCGTTCATTGCCATTGTAGTCGGTTTGGAGAATTTTCTGCTTCGGGTAAAGGTTGTTTCTTAGATCTGGAAATTTACTGCTTCGTTTCCGTTATGTGTCTTTCTTCAGTTTTAACTGTCAATTATTGTACTCGGTTATGAAGAAGAAGAAGACCCGTGACGCTACAGTGGGTGGAATCGATTAAACCTAATTAATTTTACTTTGGGTAGTTGAATTGGTTAAATAAGGGTAAAGACGTCTTTTTCCCTGAGTTAGTAAGGGTAGAATAGACTTCAAACATTATGGAGGCCATTTTTTTAAAATTGACCCAGTCAAAGGCCATTTACTTAAATAATCCGGTTGTGGCCCCCTCGAGCTCGTGAATAGATCTGCCCCCGCATCCCAATCTCCTGTCTGAAGAGCATGTGCTGTGACTAATAATGATTTGTTTTCCCTACAAGGTAGGTTCATACTAAGAGCTTTTACGAAGAATGTTACACTTAAATGGTGTATATGTATTCTGTGTATAGTAGATGCCCTCTACGTGTCTATATCCGAACTGTTTGATAAATAACCTAGATTTTGTTTACTTGAGAGTTGTGATGTTTGCATGTGATTTAACTATCAGAAAATACGCATGTGCATGTGATCGTAGCTACGATCACACTACATCACATGCGTATTTTCTTCAGTTAACTTCACGAAATTTAAAATTGAATCTCACAGACATCGGATACTGACACGTATATCTGCTTCAGAAGACGATTTTAATGAGAAGTCGGCGTTCGCCAAACTCAAAATTTATGAAACACTCATATTTTACGTTTCGAGGGGAATCTATCAAATATTAATTGACTAAAAAAACATATGGCGGGTCAATAAGAAATTAATTTTCGAAGTTGGCCCAACAAAGAGATGATATTATATTTAATATTAAAAAGGGATTTTGTTGTCCCACGTAAGATTTTATCATCTACTTTTCGCTTCATTATTAAGAGTTGTTGGGTTACCTTCCCAGGGTGTCATTCGGACGTGCAGAATTTAAACTTTTTCTCGGGATCTCCATAAGCTTCGGATCGCTCGGAGACACATAGAAACATATTGATACACATAGTAAAGCAACCTTAAACTCCAATCACACGTAACGTAAAAGAGTTTCAGCCACTTTACCCTTGAAGAGAAGAGTTGCTAGCTTTTGTCGATCCCCCGATTTGAAACCGTGCCTAGGTTGAAAGCAAACGCAAAAGAGGAGTCACGCTGACCCCGATGAGTATCAAGAACCGAATACCTCCTTATATGGCTAGATTGATCTCGGCCTTTTCAAGAGATCAATCGAATGCTTTTGTTATTCTCTCTGACGGTTTCTATTTTTACGCACACGTTTGAATTGATAACTCACTTAATCAATCCTTAAGTATCATTAGCCTTATGTATATATAGTGGCCGAACATGATAAATACTCCAAGAGAAAAAATTGGCAACTTCCTTGCTTAGTCCAACAATGATTTTCTGCCACTTTATTGCTTAGTCCAAGTTATAACGACTAATTATGTATTAAGCTTTCATTAAGTCTAGATAATAAATCAACTTGGTCCAAGTTTCTTCCAAACAAATTAAATGAGTGTTTTCTCAAAGTTGGTTGAGCTCATAATATTCGATTCTTATTCCAAATAAATATTTTATTTTATTTATTTATAATTATTGAAAATATTAATATCTAATATTATACTAATTTCGAAAATTAAGTAAGGTATAGTACCACATTACCCTTACAATTAAGTCTAGGTAAAATATTATATTTAACCTTATTTAAAGTTAGGCTAAATAATTAAATTAAGCTTATTATCAAATAATAACTTAATATAATCATATATATATATATATTAATTTTGGCACGCCTTTAACCTAAGCTTAAAATAATTTCGAGCACTTGGACTATCACTCAAGTCTCGATAAGTTGAATTAATGTCTAACATTCGTGTACCGTCTACCTTAACGACACAACGCTCGTTAAGTATTTGTTTAAGTCTCTCTTTAATAGATACTACCTCGGTGATCCTTTTTAAGCCCGACCCTCTTGGTTCGTCTCAACCGGCACTCGGAGGAATTCATGAGTTCGGTATTCACCTAGCTAATTTCGTGGTACCGAATCGATCCCGAGTTGAGTACAAAAGTGATCTAATCATAATTCACGAACCGACTATAGATTTTCGTCCTACGTATAAACCCTTCACATATATCCCGATCGAGCGAGAGTCATGGAACTGTCAAACTCAATAACTCGGCTCTATGATAAATTTGTGACATGCGAAATTAGGAAATTGCCCTCATCAATCCCATGTGAGTCAGTTTATTGCTTTGGCCAGAGACTTAGTAATTTCTCGTCCCCAAATAAGCATAGGGCATATATCTCAATTACTTACGAGACAGTGAATCCCTCGCGGTGGTCAAAGCCCGACTGTCACCCTTCATTGTCAAGACCGCATTTTGTCGTCGACCCATGCACTCAGCAATACGGGCCTAGCAAAGCTAGTGACCAGTCATGACCCTTGACACTGTCACTGACCCCTTCAGTCTAAGGTTCAGGTAGACTACTATAGTCAATCGATCGATCATTGACACTCCCTGAATAATAAGTCATGTGATCGTTCGATTGCGAGTCAGTGTCCAAATAAAAGCTAATCCCCTGATTCAACTCGTATCAATGTCACGACCTCCCATTTTTCAAGTGAATGATTGGCACAATCATGTAAGATTCGTCAACAAATAAGTCGTGATCGGCGATTCCAGCACCCGACTATATCCTAAGACTTAAGGATGTATTTAACGTTTGGGATAATAGCTCACCGGTGCCCCCTCTCATCTAATGAGAATCAGTGACTAAACTCCAAACGTTTGGATTTTATTTATTCGCCTTCTTACCGGATGTCAAGCAAGAAATATTGGACAAATAAATAATATCCGTCATAAAACAACTAAAGTTTTATTCCATAAATATAATATCTGAACACACCGCTCAAACATAAAAGCAAATAATATGTTGTTCGTCTATGCCTTATTACATTTCATCCTCGATTGGTATTCCTAGGGCATATCCCTAACAATCTCCCACTTGCACTCAATGTCATTTGCTATGATATCTCAACCCCACTTTATCGAGGTGTCTATCAAGTACGGCATGTGATAGAGGCTTGGTGAATGGGTCGGCCACCTTTTCCGCAGACGCTATCTTCTGCACGACTATATAACCACTTTCAACGAATCCACGCAACACGTGGTATATGCTTTCTATATGTTTGGATTTACTGTGAGACCTAGGTTCCTTGGCTTCCGCGATCGCGCCACTATTATTGCACCACAATTGTAACGATCGATCCACAATGCTTGGAACCACTTGAAGTTCTTCCCAAGAACTTCCTCATCCAAACACCCTCCTAGGTGCCTCAGAGGTTGCAATATAATCCGCTTCAGTGGTGGAATCAGCATTTGTTCTTCGCTTGGAACTCTTCCATGCCACTGCTCCGCCATTGCGCATATAGACGAAACCAGAAGTGGATTTTCGGTCATCCACGTCTAACTAGAAGTCCGAATCAATATAACCGTGCACTTCTAATTCTCCATTACCGTTAACCAGTATCATATCATTGGTTTGTCTGAGGTAGTTAAGAATATTCTTTACTGTCATCTAGTGTCCCTACCAGGGTTAGCCTGATATCGACTAACCACGCTCACAGCGTATGCAAGGTCTGGTCACGTGCATAGCACCGCGTATATCAAGCTGCCCACTGCATACGCATAGGGAACTCAATTCATCTCTATTTGATCTTCCTCACTACGTGGACACATAGTCTTCGAGAGATGAATCATGTGTCGCATAGGTTAGACCTCTTTCTTAGAATCGTCATCTTATATCTCTTGAAGACCTTTTCTATGTAAAGGGCATGGGATAAACCTATCATTTTCTCGATCTCTAAAAAGAGAATTCCCTGAATGTAGGTTGCTTCTCCCGGGTCTTTCATGGAGAACTCGATCGAAAGTCACGCTTTCACCTCTGAGAGCAAACCAATATCATTTCCTATCAAAAGGATGTCGTCAACGTACAATTCGATGAACGATATCTTACTCTCACTGATCTTCTTGTAGACGCATGGCTCATCTTCATTCTTTATGAATCCGTAGTTCCTAACTACTTCATCAAGATTCCAGCTCCTCGAGGCTTGCTTAAGTCCATATATGGACTTATTTAATTTGCAAACCTTGTGAGCGTATGCTTGTGATGTAAAACCCTTGGGCTACTCCACGTAAATTTCCTCCTGGAGGAATCCGTTTAGAAAAGCGGTTTTCACATCCATCTGCCAGATCTCAAAGTCGTATTGTGCCGCTATGGCAAGCAAAGTATGGATCGACTTATTATTGCAACTGCAGAAAATGTTTACTCATAGTCAATGCCCTCGTTTTGATTATAACCATTCGCTACAAGCCTAGCGTTGTAGGTATCAACTAGTCTATCAGATCTAATCTTCTTCTTGTAGATCCACTTACATCCAATCGGTCTAAAACCATCGGGCAGATCTACTAGAGTCTAGACCTGGTTGGTGTGCATAGAGTCCATCTCTGCTTTCATAACCTCAAGCCACTTCAGCGAGTCTATATCCATCATTGCCTGGTCAAAGGTAGTGGAGTCGTCCCCAACGTTCCTTTTCGTCACAGCATCATCGCTCGACGTGTACCATATTGTATCTCACGGGCAAACGAGATACTCTACCTGACCTGTGCAATTCTGGTTGCGTCTCAGACTGCTCCTCGGTGCTTATCGGCACTGGAGTCTCTGAAGGTGTCTAATCTAACTCTCCAAGAGTTACTTCCCTCCCTGTCTACTCCACCTTCTCGAACGAACTCATCCTCGAGAAAGTTAGCATGTATGGCTCCCAGTTTGCTTTTTCACTAGTGTCTTGAATGCCTTGAACTTATTAAGGGTTTCAGACTTGTACCTCATCAGATACACCAAGCCGTAGCGAGAGTGACCATCTATAAAGGTAATAAAATAGTGGAAATTACCTTGGATCGTAACTTCAAACGGTGTACAAACATCTGTATGGATCAAACCTAGAATGTCAGGGGTTCTTTGAAAATTCCCTATGAATGGAGACTTAGTCATCTTACCAAGGATACAAGATTCGCACGTTGGATATGGATCTTATCCCGATGGCTTAATTATGCCATGTTTTTCCAGCTTTTGAATCTTTATATCTCTAGTATGACCGAGTCAAAGATGCCACAAATACTCTTATTTGACTCGTCCCGTTTGTTTGTTTTGCGTTTATAGTTTTTATTTTATCTTGGACATTAAGATAGTAGTAATATAGCATTTCCGACGCAATTATTTCCAAAATAAATATCGCAAAATTTATTAATAAAACAAAATTCATAACCGAGTCTGTCAAAACAGGAATAGAAATAATATTCTTAATCCCATTGGGGAAAACTAAAACATCGGAAAGAAATAAAATATGTCCAGTATATAAAACGAAAGTCGTTGATCCAACGTGGCTGGCCGATACACTATGTTCGATGCCAACGGTAATCTCTCAATGCATTAGCTTCCTACTTTGTTCCAGACCCTGGTTCAAAACACAAATATGAGCGCTAGCCCCTGAGTCACTAATCCATAAAGTGGAAAACACAGTTAAAGAACAGTTAGTTTCTAAAACGGTTTGTTCAATACCTGAAGCTCCGAAGCTTTGAGCTTCGGGCAGTCCCTCTTCCAATGCCTAGTTGTTCGCAGTGTGGGCTCTTATCAGTTACCTTAGGACCCTTCTGAATGATCTTGGCCTTAACCTTTTTCTTTATCCCTCCTTCCGGCTTAGTTAACTTGTTTGGCTTTTTCGGCATCGACCTCTTAGAATGTGTCGTCACAACAAGTGTTACTTCTTTTTCCTTCGCCTTTTTTATGTTGAGTCTGAACAAGCTGATTTATCAAATCCGGTAAAGTGAACTTGTGAACCGTTCATGTTACAGTTAATGATGTGTTTGGTACTACAAACTTATTCAGAATGAGACCACATTCTTGGTAGTCTTGATAATATAAAGTTCCACATTCTTGGTAGTCTTGGTAATATATAAAAACATACTAAGGTACTCTATCGGGGTAATATAGGGTCTCCTATCGTTACCAAATATGGTACAAGTTGATAAGCCTTTTTTTTGTTAATTTTCGCATTAGCTTCGATGCAAATTTTCAAAGAATTCATAGAATTTTAGGTGGACAATTGACCTTTCTAGAAAAAGGAGGAAAAGGACACTTTTAGTAAACGAAATAACGTGTATGTTTTCTTTCATATCATATTTAATGGGTTAACCCTCAAAATTGTAGTTTAAAACTCAAGCTTCAATAATATAATGTTCTTACAAGGATCATTATCTTATTATAACACTTGAGGATTAGAATACAAAACCATGTGTGTAAGGTTGAACCATCAGATGCGATATCAAGTGAAACATATTAATATATACATATATGTATGTATGTTAAAATAGTTTCGCATAAATGTGTATATGGTACCATAAGTTACCTTGTAATTGTACCTCGTCCAACACCGTATCATTTCTAACTAATTTGTAGTACCAAAATCTTTAAAAATAGAAGCTGACATATACCATTTCTGATAGGCGGAGCATTCCATGACGTGTCAGATACTATCAAAAATTGTTCTAGTCATATTGGATAATGTATTTACATATTTTTCATCACTTTTTAATTGCTACTAATATGTCGTACCATTTCAGTGTGTTTGTTGTACCTGTTTTTACATTTTATGGTCTAGTCTGTCAACCCAAAATTCCAACATCACTATAGAGCAAATTACAAGATAGTTCTTACACAACATCCAACAAAAATATAATCTCCAAACAAATAAACAACATCCAACATATAAAATCACTTAAAATGTAGAATCTTCCTCCTCCTCGGCTCCCTCACATATAGATAAACTCTCGCGTCTTACCACTATCTGACACGTCTCTCATGCGCTCGATCTTCATCATCACTAGTTTCATCATCACTCGTCCCTTCAGGAACCCGCGGCCTCAACTCTTTAATAACATGCGCATGCTCCCTAAACTCCGCCTCAATCTGTTCGATGCGAGCTATCAAATTGGACTGGGAAATACCAATACCTACATATCCATGCACGCAAATTTCGTTAAATTAATAACAATTTTGAAGTTAGGCAATTTACAAAAAAGAAAATTAAGCAAACACTACCTTCGGCAACATATTACTATGGCCCACGAGCTTCAACTTATTTTTTCGTGGATAGAAGGGTGAAACACTTACAAGTTCGATATTGAAATCTATATATCCACCCAATTAAACATTCGGGGGGATGTGTACTTAATCTAGTTATCCACCGAATTGTGGTAACATTTTATATTGACTACGATACCTATTCTAGATTTGTTGTGATACCACTTTAATTTTGTTGCGGTAAATAATATAGATTAGATGTGGTACCATTCTAAAACCGTAAAAATACCATCATATCAGAAAATACTAGGCTACATTTGAACCACTCTAGTGTAAGAGCAGAGCATCATACCTTCGCGGCTTATGGATCTTTTTTTTTACACCACCATTACCATGTATCTCGAGGCTCTACTGGATCTGAAAATGTATGTTCTTCGAGCATGCAATACCAATCTATCTAAAAAGTACAATATCATTATAATGCATATATGGTACTAAAAATATGCACGTAGTGCACCAACACATATGTATAACGTACACAAAAAAAGAGTTACAGATGGAAAGCGTAATCCTAATTAACCTAAGCGAAACCTAGAAAAAATAAAAGAAAATCGAACGTTAAAAGCAACCATCGAGACTCGACCGAGAACGAAAAAGCTAGAATGTTAAACCTGAAAAAAGCCTAATTGGCAATACCTAAAAAAAATCCAATTCAAATATATAAAAAAAAAAACTCTAATTGAAACCTTCAAATAGAAGCCTCAATAGTTAATGCACCAACTACACTACACTCGAGCAAATCGACGAAGAAAGAAGCATTAATCTGGAAAAAACTTACGTATGAAGAACTCAAAGAAACAAAAAAAAAATTCATACCAGAGAGGACAAATGATTTGGAAATCATATTTACTAGCAGATTGAGGAAAACATTCACACAAGAGAGGACTAACTTTGAGCTCGAACGATCGCGGGTGAGACAATCTTGAGCTCGAGCAAGAGATTCATTCGGTAAACAAATACTGAGAAAAATTCAGGTTCGATGGTTTGTAATGCTTTTACTATTTTAGTAATATATTGTAATGTCTAGGTAAATTTGTAATATCATAACATGTTAGGAGCATTATTGTCTTTAGATGGTGTAATAAATGTTTCAAATGTGTATCTAAGAATTAAAAATTATGAAAAGGTACCCTATTAGTAAAAATTTTATTTATAGGGGTTTAAGTCTAGTGTTCTCTTATATTAAAGTGAGAATTAGGCATAAAAGCCCATGAACAAAAAAAACATCACTTAACTTCGCCCTTACATAACATTTTCACATAAGGATCAAATAGAAACTTATACTACACTTAAGGACCGATTTTCTAAAAAGACTATTTTACCCTTACTTTATGAATTTTTACTTTGCTTTTTCTTTTGTGTATGAAAGAAACTAAACGTTAAAGCAAGAAAAAAATAGAAAGCAGAAATAAAAAAGAAAAATAAAAAACAAAATGAAGAGAGAGAAACGAAGTAGAAACGAAGAAAGGAGAAGACGAAGAAGGAGAAGGAGAAGGGAAAAATAAAATGCGGGATTCCTCGATCCGACCAGCAATACGTGATTTTCTCAGTCATATGCCGGTTCTCGTGGAAGAAAAGAAGAAAAAACAAAATATTAAGGGAAAAAAAAAGACAAATGGAGAAGAAACTGAGGATTTTCACGGTCCAATCGGGTATATGTTTTCTCGCTTCGGATTGTACAAAGTGGGTCTTTTCAATTTTTCGTGGGTTGCGTGAAAATAAAATCGAAATTGTCCCAATTCATTCGTGGATTTGATCGATGTATGTCGTGCTCGTGGGTTTGCTTGAAATCGCGAGTTTCTGATCATTCCGACAGTATGTGCTTACACTTTGCTCGTTCATATCTGTTTCGCAAGAAGAGTCCATATCAGTGCTATCGATTCACTAATTCCAGTCTGCCGGAAACAGGGACGAGCTCTCATATGTTTGTGAATGGTATGTACATTTAGCATATGTCATCATATTAGTCCCAATAGCTTAATGAAATCTAAATTATTTATGACCATATCTTTGAATTTATTATGATGTGATTTTCATCCCCTGGTTCGAGGTGTTTGATACTAAAGATGCTTCTGAAGCTGAGGAATTTTTTGAAGTAGAAAGCAAGCTATTGAGATCTCTCACGTACGGTATACAAGCACAAAGCTTCGTTCCATTTGAGAAACCTGAAGGTGTCTCTGCATAGGTTGTTCAAAGCAATGCATACCACACCGTTTGGATACGGTGTACCTTTATACATGTGGTTATACTATCATATTGCTGTATTTAGTGTACCTTTTAAGGTATAATTACGGTACCATTAAGAACGGTTGCTGAATTTTATAGGGGATAAACAAGTATATGTCTACAAGTGTAGTCATGGGGGCACGTCGTTTGGGCAGTGTGCTTATAAGCTTACGTGTTTTGTCGATATGTTGCATATATTTCGATGCTTTTTTGGATTTTTGTTAAGATGGTGGTGTCATTTTTCTTGTCATATTAACAATAAAGTCTGGTTGCTCGCATTTTTTTTGGCAATGGTGCTTTTTTTTTTGTTATAAATTTGTGAATGTAATACTAAACCCAAGAGAATTATGGCTAAAATAATGTTTAATACCCATGTATTTTTTGGTACGTTAACAATGGTAAAAAGGTACGGCAATCATGTGTGCAAATACAGCAAACACCAGTAAATGGTAAGCTAAACGCAATAAAATGGTACGCTATATTAATAGATGAAAAAAAAATTAATGAAAATTATAAAAAGTCAGCGCTTTTCAGGAACAAAATCTGACATCTGACAAATAACGACATCTAACATCTCACTGACAGAATCTAAAACAAATTCCTCAATCATACGGTATAATTTCAGGTCATATATTTCTTAATTTTTTGGTGCCGTAAGATACTTTGTTGTGGTACGATATATCAAAAAAAAGGGTACAGTCACAGACTAACCAGTGATACATTATAAACGAAATACTTGTTACAGCTTATTAGGGTAATCATGGCGATTCGAATTTTTTGTTTTCTGGAAAACCATATTTTTTACGTATATATGTTATCGGTTTCGCTTTCTATCTTAATTGGACGGAGTAACCACTACTCATGATTTTATATTACAAACCTCAAGTTTTACATTAGTTTCAAAGCAAAAACAATTTGGTAAGTTTCATTCAGTATCACATTTAATGGGTTAATCATCAAAACCGTGGATTAGTAGTTCAAACTCAAGATTTAAATAGTAAGATGTTCTTATAATGATCATTCTCTTATTATGAACTTGGGGTTTGTAATAAAAAATCATACGTATAAGGGTTACATCATCAAATTTGATACCAAGTGAAATATATAATTCACATACTTATAACAAAATAGTTTTGTATGAAAAACTAAATCGAACGGCGTCGAAAAACTCATACTCAAATAAGTTGTATCACATATATCATTTATATTGTACCATTAAGTATCATACGACGGTATCTTATATGGGCATATATTATACTAGATTCATGTAGTTTGCCATAGCAATATACTTTCTGAAACAGTACCAAATCTGTTACAACTTTCTATGTGTGTCATCCCTTTCTGTGCCTGACAGAATTTATCCCAATACCGTTAAAATATCTTTTAGATAGTGCTGAGCTTTTTGTATATTTTATCGTTTTTTCACATCTATCAATATAGCGTACCATTTTATTTATTTTTAGCGTACCATTTAGTAGGTGTTTATTGTACCTCATACACACGGTTATCGTACCTTGTTTAAAATGTCGATGTACCTTCAATTTCAGGAATTGCAACGGACCCAATACCACACAAATACCAAAATATGCTCCTAATTAAAATATCCAAAAAGAATGTCATAACCTATCTGCAACATATGTCCAAAAAAACATGTCGTAACCTATATGCAATATATGTACAATAAGATGTCATAATCGACCCATATGATACATTCTAACACCATTCGAGTTATCGTCCTTCAAAGCATCGCAAAAAACTTTCGATTTGTATGCTAAGAAATTAATTTCCCTCAAAATCTTCAAACTAAGGCGTAGCATTCATGAATTCTATAAAATTCAATTTTGTCCGCTTCGGCTTCAACGAGAATCTGGATCAACATTTTCTTTTTGCTCCTCTCCTCAATCGAAAGAAATGTATCATTAGACGTACACAATGACCATAACCATCGTAATCAATCTTTTGACATAAGCAACCAAAAAATACATAAATGAACTCCATTAATGACGGGGGTGCGTGGAGAAACAACACAAAGGCATTCAATTGGGGCTCTAAGCTGAGAGGGTACGATTTAAGCTAAATTCTATTAAAACATGATGTACCAAAACGGTACCATTATAATGCATACACTGTATTAAATTTCCAAGCAACATGTACCAAAAATAAGCACATAATGTTCCAAATATATGACGAAATCCCTAATTAGAAACCTCAAGAACTCGAAAAACTGAAAACAAAATGCCTAATTTAAACATAAAAAACTCCAATCGAGCAACAACCTAAAAAACCTGAAATTAAGTATAAAAACGTCTTAATCGAGACCTAACGACTCAAATCGAGATATAACATAATCAAGAAATTAACCGAAAGCTAACATAAAAATTACCAATTGGTTCGAAAAAATGGTGACATGCATTTTGAAACGAAATCGAAAAATATCGGAACATGACGAGAGAGGAGATCGTAAATTGCTTCTTGGTGAAGATTTTTGCGGGCATTCGGTTTGGACATTCAATTTGGATAATTCTTACTGGAAATGTTATTTGATTTTTCTTATTAAATTAAAATACCTGGTTTTATATAAGTTATGAGATTTATTTCATCCAATTGGTCCTTAAGTATAGTATAAGTTTCCACTTGGTCCTTATGTAAAAATTTTATGTGAGTGAGGAGTTAAGATCATCTCCAATCGAAAATCGCATTCTCAAACTCAAACTCATTCTCAAACTCAAAATGCATTAATTCTTCTCCAACCGAAAGCGCATTCTCAAACTCAAAATTCAAATCAACTTTTACAACTTTTCAATAATACCCACATATTTAACATATTTTCAAAACTGTTATAAAATATTTATTAGAGCTTTAATTATAATATTAAGTGTAATATTTATATTATTATATTAAGCAATACATATTAGATAGTAAGGGGATGGGAAGGAACGATGGGCTTTTCAATCTCTTTTTGAATCTCACAAATGAGAAATACAAGGCCTATTTATAGGCCAAGCTTTGATCTACAATCATAAATAAGGGTATGGGCAAAATTAAATAAAATGGATCTAGATCTAACTAATCCAAACCAATGAGCATCCACAATATTGTATATTTATAATAAAAACAATATTTTAGTATTATAGTACAGATAAATTAAAGAATTATATTTTATTAGTAATCCTACTTTTAATTAATTATAATATAAAATTAAGTTACACTATTATATGTATTAATAGTCTTATTTTAAAATTAAAAATTATATTTACTATTATTTTTTAGGACTTTAAATTTTGATGTCAGTGTTAGCTTTTTCGGGGCCCACTGAAAGGAAAATAGAATAGGACAAGAGAAGTAACGTTATGTCGACCCTCTTTCCATTTATAGGGTTTTTTTAACATTAAACAAATGAAAAAGGTCCTATATGTAATTTCTAAACACACAGTGCATAAAATGAGAACAAACGCAAATATGAGTTTTGAGGTAGAGAGAAAAATGGTAAAACTCATTTTGGTACGAGTTTGAAGTATCATTTGAATACTTTTACCTCATGTTTTTTATTTTGTAGATTGGGCGGAGATGATCTAAGTAGTAATTTTTTGGCCCTTGGAGATTTATGTCTAGTTACCCCAATATTAAATGTCAATATAATACAAATAGAATCATATTCACAGCCGTTGATATTAGGAGGATCCAACGGTCAAAAGCACGATCCGTTTCACTCCCAATCGAACCAATTGCATTTCTGCGTGTTGTCTATTTAAGTAACGCCCACGCATCGTTCGTGCCAATATCAACCTCATCGACAAAGAGGAATAGTCGTAGCGATCGGAGAAATTAGAGCGATGGCCCCAAAAGCAGAGAAAAAGCCAGCGGAGAAGAAGCCCGCCGCCGAGAAATCCCCCGCGGCCGAGAAGAAGCCGAAGGCCGGAAAGAAGCTCCCGAAGGACGCTCCGGCTGGAGACAAGAAAGGGAAGAAGCGCGTGAAGAAGAGCGTGGAGACGTACAAGATCTACATATTCAAGGTCCTGAAGCAGGTTCACCCGGACATTGGGATATCGAGCAAGGCCATGGGGATCATGAACAGCTTCATCAACGACATCTTCGAGAAGCTCGCCATGGAATCATCGAGGCTCGCGAGGTACAACAAGAAACCCACCATCACTTCCAGGGAGATTCAAACCGCCGTGAGATTGGTGCTCCCCGGTGAGCTGGCGAAGCACGCCGTGTCCGAGGGGACCAAAGCTGTTACCAAGTTTACTAGCTCTTGATAGAAGACAACAATTAGGCACGCCAGGGCAGTTTCTTCGTTTACTGTAATTAGGGTTTGAAGCTGTTAGGTGTTTGAGTTATGAATCAAGATGATGTTTTATTATTATTATTATTATTATTGATGGATCTATATGTGGAAACGCATAAAGCATAAAATCGTAATCTGGTATCTATTATAAAACGTAAATGAATTACAGAGTATTCTTATATTTATACTTGCATCACTTTCTATTCTAGTCCCTATACTTACTGTAAAGTACAGATTTTATCTATCAATATATCAAAATTACAGTTTGATCCTCACTACATGATTACTCTCATCACTCTTCACATTCCCCCTCGAGTTTGTGGCTCAAATAAATCTAGCATTCCAAACTTGGAAAGTAGGTAGTCAAATTCATATTTACCCAAAGCATTCGTCAACAAATCGGCGGGTTGTTCTTGTGATGGCACGTACTCTAACTTGATTACTCTCTTTTGTATCTTGTCCCGTATGAAGTAGCAATCAACTTCTATATGCTTCGTCCTCTCGTGAAAAACGGAATTTGTTGCAATTTGCATCGCGGACTTGCTATCCGAGCATAGTGTAACTGGCCCTTGATTAAAAAAACTAATATCTTTCATGATATTAACCAGCCACAATACTTCAGCCGTTGCCATGGCCATCGCCCTATACTCAGCTTCAACCAAACTTCTCGAGACCGTATTTTACTTTTTTTGTCTTCCACGATATTAATGATTCTCCAAGGAATACCCGGTATCCGGTCAGTGACTTCTTTGATTGTGGACATGATGCCCAATCTGCATCACAAAAAAACTTCAAAGACATCTTACTATTAGCATCAAGAAAAATCCCGAGGCCCGGTTTTCCTTTTAAATACCTCAAGACTCTATACATTGCATCAAAATGAGTCTTTTTGGGATCATGCATGTATTGAGATAAAATCTGGACAGAATATGAAATGTCAGGTCTAGTCAAGCACAAATATATTAGCTTTCCTACAATTTTTTGAAATAATCTCACATCCTTAACTGATACTGCAGATTCTGGTTTGATTTCAGCAGCTGAATATGCATGATTCTCAGAGTTAGTGTCTGAGAATTTATTGTTCTGCTCTACTGGAGTAATAGCTGGTTTTGAAGCTAGCATACCAGTTTCTGCCAATAATTCCAATACATACTTCCTTTGATTAAGCACAATTCCATGTTTGGACCGAGCTACTTCAATACCTAGGAAGTATTTCAACTCGCCCAAGTCCTTCATGTGAAAAGTTTGATTCAAGTAAGACTTGGTTTCCTCTATCATAAGAATATCACTACCTGTTATTACTATGTCATCTACATATACCAATAATATCACTAAATTATTCCCCCTGGATTTTACAAACAAAGAATAATCATTCTTTGATTGTTCAACTCCAAAATCATGCATTGCCAAGGTGAATTTAGTATTCCATTGGCGTGAAGCTTGTTTTAAGCCATATAATGACTTTTCAAGCTTGCACACCTTAATACTATTACCTGAGGTTGCTGTTTTTAAACCGGGCGGAATGTCCATGTATACTTCTTCATATAAATCACCCTGCAAAAATGCGTTAGTAACATCCATTTGCCAAAGTGGCCAATTATATATAGATGCAATTGATATAACCAATCTAACTGTAACATGTTTTGCTACCGGGGCAAAAATTTCTGTATAATCTACACCTTCGATTTGATTATAGCCCTTTGCTACTAATCTAGCTTTGTACCTTTCAATGGTACTATCTGCTTTATATTTAATTGAATATACCCACTTACAACCTATTGGAAGTTTGCCTTTGGGTAGATTTACTATCTTCCATGTTTGGTTTAAATCAAGAGCAGCTATCTCAAGTTCCATTGCTTTCTTCCATTGTTTAGACTTTATTGCTTCTTGATAACTCTTTGGGACTTCTTCTCTGCCCAAGGCTGCCAAGTATGCTGCAAATCTAGGTTTAATTCTGCTATACTGTAAAGAGGAAGATAATGGAAATTTGGCAGAATATACATGATTAGTACTATTGCTAAAAGGAGATACATATTCTTTCAACCAATCAGGGGGTCTGCTGGCCCGGCTTGATCTTCTCAATGGGATAACTTGGTTTGTTCCCTGTCTATTCTCTTCATGAGTAGATTCATCAGCATCATTTGTTGTATGATATTCAACATTATCATTATTTATATAATTTTCATTCGTATTTGATACCTCATGATCCATGAACATGTCATGATTCATTTCATCACCTCTAACATCATAATAATGAGAATCATCAAACCTGAACTCAACATTGGTGCCAATTCTTGGGGGCTGCTACCTCAATCTGTCATCATACTCGTTAAAAGGAAATTTATCCTCATAAAATATAACATCCCTTGAAATCAGAAAATTGTTAGTTTGTAGGTTAAGTAGTCTATATGCCTTTTGATGAATAGCATATCCCATCATAATACAAGGCTTAGACCTTTGTCGGAACTTATCATGTTGTGGTATACTTTTAGCGAAGCATAAACATCCGAACACCCTTAGATGTTGAAAATTTGGCTCTTTGTCATAAAGAACAGAAAATGGAGTTTTCCCTTTGAGTAAAGGTGTTGGTGTTCTATTTATTAAATAAATAGAAGTTTTAACACACTCTCCCCAATATTTGATCGGAGCGTGAGATTGGAATCTCAAGGCTCTTGCTACGTCTAGTATATGCCTATGTTTTCTTTCCACCACCCCATGTTGTGGTGTGTAAGAGCAAGAACTTTGATGTATGATTCCTAAGGATTCAAATAAATTTCTACAATCACTACTAAAGAATTCCATAGCATTAACCGTTCTAATTACCTTCACCATCTTCATGAATTGGTTTTTGGCATAAATTAGAAACTTTTTTATAATGCCATAAACTTCAGATTTATTTTTCATAAGGAACCCCCAAGTTCCCCTAGAATAATCATCAACCATGGTCAAGAAATATTTCTCACCATTATAGGTTGGTTCCCTATAAGGTCCCCAAACATCAACGTGTAATAATTCCATTATAGAAGTAGTAACAGTTGTTCTCTTAGGAAACATAGGTCTACTATGCTTCGCTAAAGGACAAATGGAACAATATCTATGACTGTCATGTATCTTCAAATTTAAAGTAGGTAATAATTCAAGTCTCCTAAAAGAAATATGGCCAAATCTCTTGTGCCACAAAGAAATTTTATTAAATTCTGCTTTATTAGATGGAATTTGACCTTCTAATTCTTCAATGTTGCATAATTTTGCATCAATATCAAATCCTACACTAGCAGAATCATCACCAATCCTATTCAAGTAATAGAGTTCATTCAAATTTCTACCAATCCTCTTTATCTTGCCAGTCCAAATCTCCTGAATAAGGCAAAATGGGGATAAAACACAAAATAAACATTAGCATCCTTAGATAATTTTGATACTGACAACAAGTTGTGCTGAAAATTAGGCACATGCAAAACATTTGTCAGCTTCAAGTCATTTGTTAAGGTCACAGAACCTGAGCTAGTTACTTTGCTGAGATTTCCATTTGGCAATCTCACAAATGTATCCAAATTACATCTAATTGACCTACCATCAAATATAGATTTTCAGGAATCATGTGGTTATTAGCTCCCGTGTCAATTATCCAGCTACTAGGACACAAAAGTTTAGGATTGATATTACCGGAGCTGCTGCCACCATGTTTTGCAGAGGCCATAGATGCTGTAAATTCAGGTACTTGTGCTCCTCCAAGAATAGAGAGAATCTGCTGGTATTGGTGTGCCATCAGTTGTGGCATGGCAACTCCTGCGTTACTCATCACTCCAGCAGATTGTAAACTTGGGCCTCCAGCATACCCTATAAGATTGTTAGTGGCTGTTCTACTTGGCTGCGAATTTTCACTTTGTGAAGTAGAGAATGTGGAATTGGCTTTGAACAGATTATCAGCCCATTGTCCCATGCCCCGGCTTTGATTTTGATTGTTGAACCTTCCTCTTTGTCCTCGTCCCCTTGTTCCTCTTCTGCCCCCTCTATTAAAGCCTTGTGGATAACCATGGATTTTGAAACAATTGTCCTTTGTATGACCTGTGATACCACAATGGTCACACCACAGATTGGCCTTGGTTTGCTGTGAATTCCACTGTTTTCCTTGGACAGAGCTGCTCTGCAAGGCTATGGACGACTCAAGGCTGCTTCCCGGGACATTAATAGTCCTTTGCATCTCCTCATTACAAATCAGCGAATATACTTGCCTATCTGACGGTAAAGGTGCCATCATAAGGATTTGTGACCTCATATTCCAATATCCTTCGTTTAACCCCATCAAAAACTGCATCATCTTGAGTTGGTTTCCATATTCCATATATTCTTTTGATGGATTGTTGGCCGGAGATGGAATGAGGCTATCGTACTCATCCCATAATTGCTTCAGTTTAGAGTAATACTCAGAAACGGAATTAGTACCTTGCGTGAGAGTGTTTATCTGGTGGTATAAGGAGAAGAGTCTGGCTCCGTTGACTTTATCAAAACGCTCTTTCAAATCCCTCCATATAGAGTGCGCAGATTCACAGTATGTAACGCCTTGGATTAATTCTCTTGACAGTGATTTGTGAATCCACGATCTTACCAAAGCGTTGCAGCGTTTCCATTGCCGATTCATTTCTTAATTATCTTCCTGATCTCTTTCATTCTTATTCTGCGGTATTTCTTCATCCGCCATTGTCGTCGCATTGGTGCTCCTCTTGATTTTTGCCCTAGATCGAATTTAGTTAATTGAAAAGAAAGGCTCTAATGCCATGTGGAAACGCATAAAACCGTAATCTGGTATCTATTATAAAACGTTAAATGAATTACAGAGTATTCTTATATTTATACTTGCATCACTTTCTATTCTAGTCCCTATACTTACTGTAAAGCATAAATTTTATCTATCAATATATCAAAATTACAGTTCATCCTCACTACATGATTACTCTCATCACTCTTAACACTATATATCGCTGCCGTTTTGGTTTCTTTCTTTGTGAGCCCATGGTGATTATGTTGACGACATTCATGAACATTCTTGGCTTTAGGTTTGTGCTTCTGATTCACTTTAGAATTTAGACACCATGGATGGTTTCGTTTCAGCTGTTGGTTCTATTTTCCTTGCAGATTAATCCTTGTCATTGAAAAATAAGGAAAACAGCTCATCTTATGATTGTATACGTAGGGGTGAGTAAATCCAGATTTTCGGATATCTGGATATCCGGATTTTCGGATATCTAAAACCTAGAACTGTATCTGATCCGGTTTTAATCGGATATCCGAATTTCGGATATTCGAAATCCGATTTTATATTTCGATTATTTTTTTCTTTGAAAAAAATTGATTATAACGTATTCAATTTTGTTTTCAACTCTCCATTTATTTTTACGAATGATATAAATTGAATGGATCTTTTAAAAAATGGCCCTTGACTGGGTCAATTTTAAAAAAATGGTCTCGTTGACGATTGTTTTTGGTCAATAGCCCTCATTTTATTTAAACGTTAACCATATTAACTAATTCTCATACTTAACTCATTAAAATTAAAAGAAAAAAGAAAAACGAGAATATGGTCGTACAGTTGCAATAACTGAACATGAGTCCATCTCCCTCTTTAACCATAACCATACAATCGATATGAATGCATTATCTTCTCCATTTTAAAGAACAAAGGGTAACCACACAGACCTCTCTTAGAATCCTAAAGCGACGTGAGCTGTTTCTTCGTTTAGTGCCGGAAAACAACTTCTCAAACCAAGAAAACAACAAATATTTCAGCATATTTTACCAGTAAGCATTCGTTACATGAAAACTGCAATTTTAACGTCAAAAATGGTGAATTTCCAGTCCATTACCCCGAAAATGAATGAGTTATTTCGTAGATACTGTGTACTAGCTAGAGTTGCAATTTTTCAGTTGTTATTACGAAAAATCGGACCTGGAAATACAGACTATGAGGTCCAATTTTTGTGCAGGGGACCCAAGCGAAAAACGCAGGGGATCCAAACGTATATACAGGGTACCCGAGCATATATACAGGGTACCCGCGCATATGGGCTGTTGTTATTTAAGTGCATGGGACCCAGGCTTAAAAACGCAGGGGACCCAAACGTAAAAGCATGGTACCCAATTATAAGTGATGGGTCCCCGCTAGTGTTTTGCGCGGGTCCCCTGCCTTTATGCGAGGGTACCCTTCTTTTACGCGCGGGTCCCCTGTGTTTACGCTCGGGTCCCTTGCTTTTATGCGCGGGTACCCTGCGTTTACGCTCGAGTACCATGCGTGATACGTGCGAGTATCATGCGTTATACGCTCGGGTCCCCTGCCTTTATGCGCGGGTACCCTACGTTTACGCTCGGGTCCCATGTGTCGAAAATCACACGTGATGACCCCCTGCATTTACGCACATGTCCCCTAATCCCATGTTCGGGTCCCATGCGCTGAAAATCATACATAAGCATGTTATATGACGATAATCGTTTTCTAAACAATAACTTTGCATAATATTGCAGGTGCTCAATATGACAATTACTAACATTGTATTTCAATTCGATGGTCGGTGGTTAGTCGGCGAGGACAATACCTCAACTTGGTCCCCTGCGACAAATAGTAGTTGTCATTCAATTTTGGTGGATGAGGACGCATGCACATTACAAGACGTGAAGGACCAAATTGTGCGGAGTTGTCGTTTTGCAACGACAATGCGAGACTGACGCTAAGCTATATGCCAAGTATAGCCTACAGTTATTCCGGGCCCATATACATCGATAACGACTATGCACTACGTGCCTACTTGGATTTTGGTGGCCCTCAATCGTGACCCGTGGTTCATGTCGAGGTGGTAGAATGTGTGGGTGTGGCTCTATTGGCCGCAGTTGCTGGTTCCTCTAGTTATAATATCGGACTCATAGCCGATTGCGATGAAATGCACAAATCGAACCGTTTGAGGGGTACAGTTGCAGCCCATCTAACACACCATATTGCCATGTTACCGAAGATGAGAGTTTTGAAGAAGACCTCGCCGGACCGTCCGGGCGTAGGGATGACTCGGGTTGGCATTCGAACGAAAATGAAGATGAGCCAATTGAACACATTGACGACTCGAAAGAGAAATTCATAGCACGTGATCAGAACAACGATGAAGATGACGATGTTGATCGTAACCCTGTAGATGAGGCTGCTGATGGTACTTTCGCATTTCCGGACGGTTCAAGCCTACATGTCGGGCAGTAGTTTCGTGACAAGGTGGAAGTTATTGAGGAGATCTCCAAAATCGCCTTGGCCGCGTCGTTCTAGGGCAAATTAGTAAAGTCGAACAAGACTTTGTATGTAGTGAGATGCGCGATGGAGCAATGTTTGTGGCGCTTTCAAGCTGCAAAAGGTAGAGATTCCCCTTTCTTATCGGTAGTGACATATTGCGGCACACACACATGCGGCGTGTCTCATCGACGTCGAAGACATCGACAAGGAAGTTCATTGGTTGTATCTTGGATGCTTCTTGACAATTTTAACGGGCCGAAAGACATTCACGCACCAAAGGCTATCATGTCTATGATGCAAAATAGGGGGTTGGATTTTTCTTATTACAAGGCTTGAAAAGGGAAAAATCTCGCTACGGAGGAGTTGGTCGGTAACGGGAACGATTGTTACGCTTTGAACCCATCGTACTTGGAAGTTGTGAAGCAAATGAACGTGGGAAGTATCACGGATTGGGAGATGAACGAGAAAAACAGATTCAAATATCTATTTTTGGCATATGGTGCATGGATAGCGGGATTTGCTTTCATGCGGAAGGTAATTTCTATAGACGCCACCTTTTTAAAAGGAAAGTACAAAGGGGTGATGCTCGTTGCAACGGCGCAAGGCGGCGATTACCATCAATATCCTATCGCATGGGGTATTGCGAGCACCGAATCTACCGAATCGTGGACGTGGTTCTTGACGAGATTAAAACGGATTGTGTCCGACACAAATGATCTCGTCATAATTTCTGACAGACATGGCGGTATAAAGACTGACGTCCCGGCAGTATTCCCAAATGCGTTTCACGGATTATATGCGTGGCATATTCAGCAAAATATAAAGACTTGTATGAAGGAAAAAGATGCGTGTGCGTTATTCCTTAATATAGCATACACCTACAAGACGAGCGATTGCGATCGATTGTTGAAAATGCTAAAGGAACGGTACTTAAACGTGCATACGTATCTTTATGTCAACACTAAGGCAAAATAGACAAGATCGTATTGCCCGAGATCAAGGTACAACATCATGACCACCAATGGCTCGGAGTCGATAAATGCCGCTCTACGTGCGGATATAGAGCTTTCACTCGTAGGATTGTTGGATTCGATATAGCGTTTGACGACAAGTCGGTTTACTAAGCATCGAAGAACTTGCGAATCATCGATGGCAGTCAATGTCACGTCATTTACGCCGAAGGTCGAGTCAATCCTACGGTCGCACTACATAAATTCACAAAATCTACACGTGGCGAAAATTGACATTCAAAGGTATAATGTATACGGACATGGAGTCAATGAGGTGGTCGACCTCGAGTCAAAGTCCTGTAGTTGTAAGATGTTCGATATCGATCGTATCCCCTGTGCGCACGCCATTACGGCTTGTGGTGTCGCTAATGTAGGTGTTTATTCGCTAGTGCATGCGTATTACAACTTGGAGACATGAAAATTAGCGTACGAGGGTACCCTATGGCCTGTCACCGAGCGTGTTGAAGGAATTGTGAATATGCTGCCACCTATCGTTGACCCAAAATGCGGAACAGTACAAAAAAATTGAATGCTTTCCGTCGGAGAATTCGGTAGGAGGAGGTAAATTGTAATAGATTTGTACGTGTGTATTCGAATTGTATGTTGTCATGTTTTGTAAATTGTATGTTGGAATGTTTGGTATGGAAATTCGGTATGTTGGAATGTTTGGTATGTATATTGTAATAGACATGAAAATTTATTGGATCAATGAATGTTGGCATGTTTGGTATGTTGGTTTGTGTGGGTACCGTGGGCGCTTGTGCGGGTAACGTGCGACATATATGCGGATATCGGGCGCCAAATGTGCGAGTAGCGTGGCCTGGTTGTGTGGGTATCGTGCGCAGCATGTGCGGGTACCTTGCTCTGCGTGTGCGGGTACCTTGCGCCGCATGTGCGGGTATCGTGCATTAGTGTGCGGATACCTTGCGCAGCATGTGCGGGTACCTTGCGCCGCGTGTGCAGGTACTGTGCCGCATCAGCGCGGTACCAAGCGCGCACATCGGCGGGTACCGTGGCACATGTACAGGTCTCGTCCGCCATATGAGCGGGTACCGTGCGTATGCAATCGGGGTCTCGTGCGCGTACAGTTGTCAGACGCTGTTAGTACGTTACATCAATCGAGTCAGCACTTTACGTCGGTCGTTGCCAGTACGTTAAATCATTAAAAAATATAATCTTTCAGATCAAATGATCGGGATAATCGTTCACCAATAATTATTGTTAAATCATCAGGACAACATAATCGCAGATCATTAAACAATTATTCTGAAATTATTGTTAAAATAATTATCTTTTTAAAATAACCGGCACGGGTACCCAATCAGCATGTGCGGGTACCATGCGCTATACGTGCGGGTACCGTGCGCTATACGTGCAGGTACCGTGCAGTAGTGTGCGGGTACCGTGCAGTAGTGTGCGTGTAGTTTGCGGGTACCGTGCATTAGTGTGCTGGTGTCATGCCTGTATGCCTAGGTACCAGCAATACAAAATCAAGATCCATCTTTACAAAATCAAAATCCAACATCTAACATATCAAAATCCATCTTTACATAAACATCCATCTTTACAAAACCACGAAAGTCAAGTTATTCATACCAAGAAGCACAATCATTAAGGCGAATGAAAACACAAAGGTACTCCCGAAATTGCGTCATCTGCCGCTCGTAAGCTCCGCAACGTTGTCACCACGAAAGAGCATAGAATATGCCGCCCGCAACACGTGAACCCCACAGTCGCCACTGAAAATAACCGAAAGTTTAATAATGAGATAAGATGTACTAAACTCAACTAATAATAGAATTATGACAACTACACTTATGAATTTTCTTGCTTCTTGAAATTGGGGACCCTCTCCAGCTTCCACTTTCTAAACGCGCTTGGAATTAAGCCAAGTTTCTTGAGTACGAGCGGGACCACAAATTGTAGCCCGCTCAATGTCGCGTTCATGTTGCGCATGTCGACATCGCATGACGGATCCGAGTCGAATACCCGTATAAACTTGTTCTTCCAATCGAGGACTATAAGAACTCAGTGAGCGATGGTTTGCACCGACACCACGAGATAGTCAGCAACTCGCCAGGACACCGCCAGCCAGTCCTGATCACGTCCCTCTGCATAGTGTACCAAATATTTCATCATGTCCTTCACAAACTTCCCATTTGCTATGCAGTCCCGGTCGATGCTCTCCTTCAACCCGAATCCCACGAAGGCAATAGCACGAGAGCATAAGGTATGAACCCTCTGCATTTCGACGAACCCTCTAATGCCTTCGTCAATGTGCTACAAAATAAAAGGAAATAAGTTACTTAAAATAAAAGGAAACAAGTTACTTAAAAAAACAAGTCTCCTTCATACCGCATCGTCGAGCCAACACGAAGGCATGTCTAGCTATTGGAACCACTTCCTGGTTCGGTACGAACCGCACAAGCATAACAGGTGCTCATTCTCATCCACCGTATCGATCCTTTGCTTTATTCGAGGTCACAACTTTAGCTTTCTCTTCATGTGCCTCTCCAGCTGTGGGTTTCAACTGTTCGGCACGCGATTTTGATTCAGACCGGTGAATGGGGTCACCTGGTACTTGGAAGGCCTGCTCTCGCGAGGCGGCATCGACTCCGCCACGATGCCTTCACCCTTATCGCGGTGCGTGGGCGACTCGACCGGGACCGTGGATTCCATCGGGACCTCGGCTTCCTCTGGGACCTCGGCTGCCACTGGGAGCTTGGGTTCCACCGGGACCTCGGGCTCTACCGGTGCCTCGGGTTCCGAAGGGTAGAACGTTTGGTTCGAACCATCGGCCTCAAAACCTAACAAGAAAACACTTCAACGTCAAAATTTATACTTTAGAAAACCTAATGCAACAATTTAATTGTAAGGATTTTACCATGCGATGGATGCATCGGAAACTCTCGATTGATCCCGTACCACCCCTGCTGCAGGTTTTGCTGCAAGTCATACATCGACTGCTGCAAGCCGAAGATACTCGCACCCCACTCTTGAGCCGTGGACCCACGTTCGTCATACGAGTCCCGGAACTGCGAGATGCTCGTGCAAACGTCGTCGAAACGGCGATTCACCATCTCGAAATTGTGGGCCACGCATCGTGTAAACACATCGAATTGATCTCACGTAGGGCCCGAGTATTGCTGTGGAGGAGGGGAGTTGTACCGTGGGGGTGAGGGGGACGAAATTGGTCCGCCTTTTCCTCGTAATGCGACCGCTGCGATAGCTGGGGGATGGACTGTGCGACATGCGTTTGTGCGAGCTCGTCCCCGGCCGCCACATGGCGTACGCACTTTACTTCCATACCTTCCTCAAGCATCGTCGTCATATGGGCGAAGACTTCATGCTGCTCCTCCACGTAAAAAATGCTTTATCGGAAGTAAGACGCATTCATCTCCGATATTACGGGGCTCATCAACCCAGATACGGGTGACCCTTTGGCGGCATTGACGATTGTCTCCATCTTCGGAGAACCTTTCATTACCCAGTCATTGGCGACCCACCGGCAGATCCGTGGGGTCACCACATCCGCCTCGTCTCTACGATAGGCTAGCGTGTACCGAATATCCGATATGCACTCGTACGCCAGAACCTAAAATGCAACGAAACCAAATTAGCAAATATATAATCAAAATTAAATATATATATCTACGATTTTAAATGACGACAGACCTGAATCAGATGTACGAAGCCACTAATCAGTAGCCCGCAATGTTCGCTCCCCCGTTTCAGGCTCGTTCCCGAACAAAATCCCTCTTCTCCCTTAGGTTTATCTTCAGCGAGCGTATCACCTCCTTAAAAGCTACGCTACCCCATGGATAGTTGGCGAAGGCGACTTCATCTTCGACTAATGAAAGCAACCACGAGCGAACAACTGTGTCTTTCTTCGATGGTCGGGGCAGCAAGACGGCGGCGACAAAATATACAGCAGCAAACTTCAACTTATCGATGTTGACGTTTAAGTCATCGACGCTGCCAACTATCGCAGGCGATCCTCAACGTACGACAGACGGATTGTGTATCTTCTCGGAAAGTTTTTCTCCGCGAAATCTCCATTGGGGTTTACTTCCGGGATTCATCAGAGAACCTAAGGCCGGTAATCCGACAATACTCCGTTTTAGAAAATCGGAGTGGTCAGTTCCCAATAATCATCCACAACCTCGCGGTCGTGAAGCGTAGTCTGCTTTCTGATGAGAAACAAAATCAGCTGGGCAGATAGATTGAAATCGACTGCAGCGTCGACGAGTCTACCAAATGGACTTCCCGCCCTGTAACTGTCCCGCTCATTGTCGTTGAGACTGTTCATTATCTTTGCACTAGCCTCCGTGTACATTCCGATCATTGTCAACCGAAACTCGAAGTCATCGTCTCGGGATGACAACTCCTTCTTCAGCACAACCTGGGAATCATAAGAGTAAATAATTAATTAGCAAAATTCACCGATGGTACCCGCACACACGCTCATGGTACCCGCGCAAACGCGCATGGTACTCGCGAAAGCATGGTACCCACACGCTGTTAGTATGGTACCCGCACGCTGTTAGTACGGTACCCGCACGCAAGAGCATGGTACCCGCACATGCGCGCATGGTACCCAGCTCGTACTTGCGTCGTACCCGCCAATACAGACGCGCATAGTACTCGCGCGCAAAAGCATGGTACCCGCACGCAAGAGCATGGTACCCATACACAATTGCATGGTATCCGCACCCAACCGCAAGGGGCCGCGTGCGTATGGGTACCGTGCGACTGTGCTCGGGTCCCAAGCATGCAACATGGGTCCCCTGATTTGCGCGTAGTTTTGGGTCCCAATTGGTTCGCCGCACGGTTTCCTTGCGAACAAGTGTCCAAATTGTACAATTGGGAAACCATGCCTGGACCCAACCAATTCGACGCACGAGACCTGTTCCTGAGGAAGAAGAAAGCCCATTAAAATTATTGACACTCTTTCGGGACGCGCGTTCATTGCCATTGTATTTGGTTTGGACGTGCTTGCAATGTGAAGAAGTTAGTTTTGTGGTTCAGGAGAAGTTTCTGCTTCGTTATATGTCTTTCGTATTCATTTTTAATTGTCAAATATTGTACTCGGTGAGAAGAAGAAGACCCGTGATGCTACAGTGAAGATGTATCGATTAAACCTAAGTAATTTTACTTTGGGTAGTTGAATGTGTTAAATAATAGTAAAAACGTCTTTTTCGTTGAGTTAGTAAGGGTAGAATAGACTTCAAACATTATGGAGGCCATTTTTTTTAAAATTGATCAAGTCAAAGGCCATTTACTTAAATATTCCAAATTCAATCCGATATATTTTATTTGGGTCAACTTAGGATATTGGACTATATTTTTTTCTCTTTTTGGGCCTAATTTTTCCTTATTTTTGCGCTATTATTTTATTTATTTATTTATTTAAAATATTAAATTGAATACCGGATATCCGGATTTTAGTACTGAGCGTATCCGTATCCGATCTGGTTTATGTTAAAATATTCGGATTCGGATATCCGATTTTCCGGATTTTATTAAACCGGATACCGGATCAAATTCCGGATATTTTTGCTTAGCCATATAGAGTTATTAGAGCTATGTGGCCTCAGCTTTCTGATTATAAATGGACTGCCCATTTCTATGCTGTGATCATAATAAACTTATGCCTGTGTTTCTGTTTCATATAATATCTATTTCATTTGTGCTAAGAAAACCTTCAACAGGGTTGGTGTGTGCGTGTGTTTTGGATCATTCATTCTCAATTTCCAAGGCGGAGGAGGATGATCTCAGTTGCTTCATAAGCTTCTCCTTTTCTTCTCATATTAAGAATAACCAACAACCTATTCCGAATTTCCAGTTTTCTCGTTACAAAGCCATACTTATTTTCGATGCACAAACTACTCCTTCGAAACATATAATCTATCATCATCGTCACAGTTTGGACATTGTAAGCTGTTGTTTATTATTACATATGGACACCAACTCTCTCCTCAAAATCTTTCCAGCAGCCGATCTTGGTATGCAGCTAATGAAACTCACTTTCCTTATCTTCTTGTATGGTGATACCTAAGTTAGTTCGTCGATATCAACATCATTTTATAACGCATCGTCACATTTCCAATATAATTGATTCAATACAAGTAATTATACAAAAAATTAGTACCTGTCTGGCCACGAATAGAATAACTTCATCTTCTGTGAGCTTAGAATCTGGTGCTCTCACTAGGTATGCTATCGGCACTTGCCCTGATGCTTCATCTTCAAGTCTGCAATAACATATCAACTACGTTCACATTACCCATAAATCCCATGTGTTATTTTCATGCATAGTATAGTAATCTATGTATGTTTGTATTATTGCACGTGCACGTCGGACTTACGGTACAACTGCGGCATCGAGTATCTGAGGATGTCCCATTAGTATTGCTTCTAACTCCGCAGGCGCCACCTGAATTTTAGAATTGTCTGATTATGTAATGTCCACAGACAGAAATTTCATCAGTATTATTATATTACCTGAAAACCATTGTGCTTGATCAATTCCTTAATCCTATCAACAACATATACATAACCATCTTCGTCAAAGTAACAAAGATCGCCCGTCTTCAACCACCCTTCTCCGTCGAAGGACGCCATAGTGGCCTCACTGTTCTTCAGATACTCCTTCATCACCGTAGGGCCTCTCAGCCATAGCTCGCCTTCTCTACACGGCGGCAAAGGAGAACCCGATTCAACATTAACCACTTTCGCTTCGAAACACGGGGACAGCCTCCCTATCGAACCCGGACGAGCTTTCGCCTCCTCGTGACCCGCGAAGAACGTACCCGCCCCGGAAGCTTCAGTCAACCCGTAACCCGGCCTGAGCTCAACCCGTGGATACTTTTTCCAAAAAGCCTCCGCGAGGCCTTTGCTCAACGGTGCAGCCCCCGAGCCAACCCTCCTTAGAGATGATAAATCGAGGCCCGTGTTGGTGTTCGTGTTCTTCACCAGCAAGAGTATCACTGGTGGGACAGCTGGTACGTTGCTGACTCTATACCTTTCGATGGCCTCGAGCATCGGTGTTAGCTCGAATGTTTTCATCAACACCGTTGTGGTGCCGCAACAGAACAGCCCGAGCCCGAAGAAGACCAAACCGTAGACGTGGAAGAGAGGTATGAAGCAGAGGAAAACGTCTTTAGAAGCTTCCGAGGCTTCGACGGACCATTTGAGGAGTGTGATGACTGATATGAGGTTCGAGTGAGTTAGGACGACTCCTTTGCTTGTGCCTGTGGTGCCTGAGGAGTATAGTACTGCAGCCGTGTCGGACTGGGTCGGTTTTGGACCCGGGATTTCTAACGGGTCGCAGTTTTGTATTAGCTCCTCGACTGAGAGTTCGTCTGCGTGTTCTTTGCTGCGGTGAGTTAGGAGCGTTGGGATTCTTGTCGCGGACAGTTTGTGCATCTCTTGGGGCGAAGAAATGGCTAGCGTTGCGCCGCAGTCTTTTACCTGTCGTCCACAAGCATGGAAGTTTTTTAATTTTTGCGATCTGTTTGAGGCACTCAAAACGTGATTGATCAATTAGACCCTTCAATTATTTCTTTTATGCGATATTGGGCCTTAAAAATATATTTTTATTAGCTCTATGTAATATTTGACCCTAACTTTTGGGGCCCCATGCAATAGATCAGGATTGTTATCTTTATCGTCAATTGATTTTAAAGTGAAACGAACACACTAATATGCAAGACTCATAGTGTTGGGTCAGAGGAGATATTATATCCCTACAACGAAGTATGCCATATCTCACCTGCTTGGCAATGTCATCCCGAATGCTGAGTGGATTCGCAGTGGTCACCACCGCGCCAATGTACAACACCGCGAAGCACACCACAGGATACAAGAGCGAGTTGGGAGATAGGATGAAGACCACGTCTCCCTTTCTAATCCCGAGCCCATGGTACAGCCCAGCCGCCAGCAAAGCAATCGATCGGCGCAGCTCCGAGTAAGTGACCCTTCGATCCGTCGCGGAGTCTATCAGAGCAACTCTATCGGCTTCCGTTGAAAACGGGAATTGAGATAGTACGAAGGTGGCCACGTCAAGATCGGCCCGGGTCGGGATTTCTAGGCCTTGCTCGTGCAGACTGGCTAGAGAATGGTATATTCTCGTTTGAGGGTCGAACCCACTTTTCTTGATGTGTGTACTGTACTTAGTAATCGTCGCCTCTTCTGAGCCCGCTTCGCTGTGCATGGTTTCAGTCCCAGATAAGTATCGCATTCCTTGGTTCTGTCTTTTTCCTTTCCCCTCAAATATTGGACATATATATATTATATATATATACGTATTGTATGTGCTGAGACCTTGGTGTTGTGGCACGCATAGTTAAAACCGCGTATTAGCTAAGCTTAGTTGTTGCCGGCAAATCCAAAGGGGACTGACGTGAGATACTTGGTATAATTCCCTTTGGTATTTCCGGTGCGCGGGTGATGTGGATATTTTGAAGAGATATATTTGTATTACAATTACGCTTTTGCCGGCTTCGTCGTTTTGTTGAAGAATATGAAAAGATTTAATAATCGTATGCGTCTGAAAGACCGTGTAAGCCAGATTGATTGATTCTCTTTGAAGATTCAAACAAATTGGTATTCAATCAATATAATCCATTGATGAAAAAGGTAAAAAAAAAAAGACTACAGCAGAAGCAGCCAGCAACAAGACACCATACCCAATGTAGCAACGATTTATAACTTGAAGAAAAGAAAAGGAAATCGTATTAGCATTAGCAACTAATTGGCTAGTACGGATTAGATTCAAGCTAACAATAGAACCCATAGAATCAAGACAGGGAAACAATTTGTTAATGTTGACATTGACAATGTGAAAACAGTTCTTGAGTCAACATCGTTTGACTCAGACTTGGTTCATTCTTGATTTTGTCTTTCACACCCAAAATCCGTTTGCAATTTTATTGAAGCTTTATTATGTTTGTGGAGTTATTTATGAGCTGGACTTGTTCAAAGAGAGTAGAGTTAAGTGGATACTAAATATAGAGAGCATGAACGAACAAAGACAAGCACTTACTAAAAATAGAGTAGATGGAGATCATGGCTGAACAACTCAATCCACTATCTCTGTAGTGGAGTCGGGGACATCATGGAGAACGTGAAGATGATTGGAGTTGATGAAATGGAGATTATAAATAGAAGACTCCAATCTCGATTGTGGCGAACTAGTAGAAAGAAACAACGAGAGAGCTCTCACCATATTATCTTCGTCAATCTGTTTTTGCCTAGTGTGTTTTACCTTTACATAGATCGTAGGTTTTCTGTGTGAAGATTAGAAGAATCGCTAGATTCTTTTCTAGGCTAGTTTTACTATCTTTGATAGTTCATCTTTTTGTAATCCATTCTAGCAGTTGAATTTTTCCTTGAAGGCGCGTAGCAAGTTTAATAACTTGCTGCGTATTTTTACAAACCGTGTTTGCGTCGTTTTACTGCTAAGTTTAATTTTTCGCTGTGCAAAAACTTTCTGATCCCGAGTGTTGTTTCAACATTAGGGTCAATATTTCAGTTTATACATTAACTTAGTTATTTCCATATCAGTTTTACGGGACCATCCCCCCTTCAAAGTGGTATCAAAGCAACCGCTTGATACACTAAGCGTTTTGATCATCTTGATATGGATGCTCTAAGCTCAAATTATTTTGGCAAAGTTCCCGTATTAGACGAATCTAACTATGCCTACTGGAAAATCCAAATGCGTCAATGCATAAAGTCAATTGACTCTCGTGCATGAGATTCGGTTCTCAGTGGTTTTACCCCTCTTAAAACACCTCTTGATGCAGATGGGGAAGTGTTTGATAAACCCATTGCCGAATGGACTGCTCTTGAAAGAGCAACTGCTGATATTAATGAAAAAGCCTTACATACTATTTTTTCGTCGGTCGATATTTTTATGTTTAAAATCATTCAAATATGCACCAATGCAAAACATGCATGGGACATGTTGCAAATGTATTGTGAGGGTGGTGCTAGTGTGAGAGACACTAAATTGAGACTTTTAAATAGCCAATTAGAAAATCTTCGAATGGGGGATGATGAAGATATTACTTCCTATTTTGGAAAACTTTTAAATATTTCTAGAGAGTGTCATAGCTTAGGTGAACCGATTTCAAATAAAGTTTTAAATTCTAAGGCTATTCGGTCACTGAAAAGTTTAATGTAAAGGTGGCAGCGGTTGAAAAAGCGCACAATTTGGCCACACTTGACTTCAATACCCTGACGAATATTATGAAGAACTACGAGACTAATCTCGAAGTTCAGAAAAATGCATCAAGGGGTAAAAGTCTTGCTCTAGTCACTCAACCTTCATGTGTTGAATCTGAGGTTGATCCTGACAATGATGATGATATGGCTATGATAGTTAGAAAGTTTAAGAAGTTACTGAAAAACAAGAGGGAGTTGAATGTTGGTCCAACATTCAAGAATATTCTTAATGCTAAAGAGTCTTCATCCTCGCCTTATCGCCCGATCAACAGAATAAATTCTGCCGATGAAACGAAAGTTGACAAGCTTGACAGGGACTCTGTTTAATGTCTTCCAAAGGCTGGGGACATTATGCAAATGAATGTGCCAATACTATTCGTAGGTATGGAAAAGGATATTGGGTAAGCCTTTCTGATGATGAAGAAGATGTGCAGCTAAAGATTCGTATCAGGTCGTCAAATGGACGAACGTTCACAATCCAACCTTCTCTGACAATGAAGATGAAGAACATCATACCAGATTCAATGCGGTAACAGATGTTGATCCAACACTGGATTCAACATCTGAAAACTATATTCCCCTTGATTACGATGAATCCAATAATTTTGATGAATTTTTATTTTAGATGATACAAGTGAATTATTATAGCTTGGTGAGGATTGTGAATCATTGGAAGAAACGTACAAACAACTGTATGTGGAATGGACAAATCAAAGAAAGCAAAATTCAATACTAAAGGAAACCGTTCAAGCCTTGACTGAGGAAAATCAGAATAATGAAAAGGTAATCGATAGTTTGCTTGATGGGATGAGCGAGATGAAAGCTCTTTTGAGCAGGAAGGACAAGGAACTTGACAAATTGCAATTGCTAGTCAACAAAGCTGAAGATACCTTTTCAAAATTGAATAAAGGCAAGTCAACTTGACGATGTACTCTCTTTTGGTAATACTGCTAAACATGGTTTGAGATTTAAAACACAACCTGTTTTTTATGATAAACCTAAGCATTCTGCATGTAAGTCCGGGATTAGAAGTTTTAAATGCCATTTCTGTCTTAAACCTGGACATATCAAACATTTTTTGCTGGAAGCTGAAAGATATGATTTCCAGAAGCACATGTTGACTGAAAAACCATCCAACATTCGATCCAACATTGAGAAATCAGTGTTAAAAAGAATGTCTGGAAATATTTCAGACAACCTTATTTCAAATTCTTTCTATCATAAGAATATAACTTTTTGGATTCCTCCAGGTCAGAAGAAAGTTTTGGTGAAAAAGTATTTGCTTCAATGTAATATGGTTTGTACATCTTTAAAAGCTAATGGTTCAGGGTCCTGGTAGTTTGAGTGGCTGTTCACGCCGTATGACTGGAACCAAATATTATACACCTTTAAATAATAGAACAGTTACTTTTGGTGGTGGAGAAAAAGGAAGAATACTCGGACGTGGCAAACTCAATATTGTCGGCTTTCTTGCCCTAAGGAATGACCTTCATGTTGATGAGCTTGTTGCTAATTTAATTGGCATAAGTCAAATATGTGACGACGACCTTGAGGTAAGGTTTAATAAAGAATGCTGCGAGGTGTTTAATGATAAGAGTTTTTGTGTGATAGCAGGAAAAAAATCAAGTGATAATTCTTACCAAGTTTAAGATAAGAATGAGAGGAAAGAGGTTTGTCAACTCTCTAAGACCGAACATGATATTGTTCTATGGCACACAATAAATTGGACCATGTTAACTACAGAACCTTAGAACAATTGATTCGGCGTGAGGCCATCAGAGGTATTCCCAACTTAAAGGAGTTTGGTAAGATTGTTTGTGAACAGTGTCTTAGAGGTAAGTAGAAGTATGCCAGTCATAATGTTGATCAATATATTGTTCAACATTGTAGAATTGTTCACTGTTTTCAGCTTATTCATATGAATCTTATGGGTCAAATGGAAGTGGACAGTATAGGTGGGAGAAAATATGCATTCGTGTTAGTTGATGATTTCTCAAGGTTTCCATGGATATTCTTTCTTAGAGAAAAATCCGAAACTTTTGACTTTTTCAAAACTTTTTGTGTTATGGTCGAAAATAATTTTTGTGCCCCCATTTTTCGTATAAGAATTAATCATGGCAGAGAGTTTGAAAATCAAGTTTTTAAAGAGTTTTGTGATAAAACGAGCATTATCCATGAGTTTCCTTCTCATAAGACACCTCAACAAAATGGGGTCGTCGAAAGGAGAAATAAGACTCTCTAGGGAATGGCTCGTGTAATGCTGCAATCTAAGAGTTTTTCTAAAAGATTCTGGACTGAAGCATTGAAAACAACTTGCATATTTCAAATAGAGTATACTTTCGACAAGGCACAAAGAAAACCTCTTATGAGATTTTGAAGGGTACAAAACCAACTGTCAAATATTTTCATGTTTTTGGGTGTACTTGCTATATGTTGAATGACCATGAATATTTGACAAATTTTGATTCAAAAGTGACAAATGCATCTTCTTGGGATATTTTACTAACATTCGAGCTTATCGAGTTAACAATTTAAGATTGAAAACTATTCATTAATCAATGAATATAGTCTTTGATGATACCTCTGACCTTAGCAGAAATACTCCTTAAGTTAATATTGCAGATGTTGTTCCTACGGTTGGTCAAGCAGAGGATATTGAAGCAAATAATGTTGAGCCAGCATCTGACTCAACATCTCACATGAACAGGATACTGAAGACAAAACCTTAAATGTTCGAAGAAATCCTCCTGTCATAATTCAAAAAACTCATCCCTCTGATTAGATCATTGGAAGATTAGATGAAGGGAGAAAAACAAGGGATAAACAACGAAAAGACTATAGATTAATGGTAAAAAATTTATGCATGACTTTCGTAAACAGCGAGGTAAGATTTAACTGTTTTGCCTCTGAAATTGAACCGAAAAATATTCTTCAAGCTCTCAAGGACAGTTTTTGGATCAATGCTATGCAAGAAGAGCTTTTACAATTTGATAAAAATCAGGTTTGAACTTCGGTTCCACGACCAAGTGACGGTAATGTCATTGGTACAAAATGGATTTTCAAAAACAAATCTGATGAATATGATAATGTGATTAAGAATAAAGCTCGCGTAGTTGCCCAAGGCTATACCCAAGTTGTGGGAATAGACTTTGATGAAACATTTGCTCCTGTAGCAAGGTTAGAATCAATAAGGCTTCTTCTTGTTATTGCATGTTGGCTCAACATTACCTCACACTAGATGGATGTAAAGGGTGCGTTCTTAAATGACTTTATTGATAAAGAAATTTAAGTTGAGCAACCGAAAGGATTTGAAAACCCTTATCATTTTGATCATGTGTTTAAACTGCAAAAAGGCCTTTATGGTCTTAAGCAGGCCACTCGAGCTTGGTATAGAAGACTTACTTCGTTTCTCTTAAATTTTGGTTTTGTTGGAGGTGGAGCCGATAGAACTCTGTTTGTAAAAAGAGTTGGAAATGATGTGTTAATCTCACAAATTTATGTTGATGACATAGTCTTCGGATCAACATCTCGATCGATGTCGGATCAGTTTGTCCAAACTATGAATTCCATTTTTGAGATGAGTATGATTGGTGAACTAACATTTTTCCTAGGTATGCAGGTGAAACAAAGTAAAGACGGCATTTTTATGTCCCAGGAGAAGTATGCAAAAAATACGGTCAAGAAATTTGGGGTAGATAATGCCAAGGTAATGAAAACTCCGATGGGATCTACCCAGAAGGTAAATAAAGATAATGTTGGAGAAAACGTTAATCCAATATTATACCGTTCCATGATTGAAACTTTGTTTTATCTTACTTCGAGTAGACCAGATCTTATGTATAGTGTTTGCGTATGTGCGAGATATCAGGCTGAGCCAAAAATTTCACATTTAAATTCTATCAAAAGAATTTTGAAGTATGTCAGTGGTACATGTAGTCTCGGTTTGTGGTTTTCCAAAGATAATAACACAAATTTAGTTGGTTTCAGTGATGCTGACTGGGCAGGTGATGAAGATGATCGAAAGAGCACAAGTGGTGGCTGTTTCTTCTTAGGTAACAATCTAGTGTCTTGTATAGTAAAAAACAGAATTGTGTTTCACTCTCTACTGCCGAATCTAAGTATGTGGCTGCGGGTAGCTGCTGTACACAACTCATATGGCTGAAGAGTATGTTGAGTGATTATGGGTTAGAGAGCGAAACTGTTCTTATGTATTGTGATAATCTGAGTGCCATAAATATTTCAAAATAAATTATATTCAGCATTCTAGAAATAAGCATATAGATATTAGACATCATTTTTTGAGAGATATAGTAGAAAAAGAGTTAGTGAAAATAGAGCACATAGATACTAGGAATCAGTTAGCGGATATTTTCATTAAAGCCTTAGACTTTGAAAGGTTCTCAATCCTGAAGAAGTCTACAGGTCTCGGTCAATGTCAGTAAATGTTGGATCAACTTTAGCATATATCAAATATGACTGTTACTGTTTCGATATTTGGTCTAAATTTCTCTTAGTTAATTCTTGAAATGATTTGACTCACCTAGACCATTTTCTGAAATGACCCACTCACTAACACAAGTTTTCTCATGATACTTTTTCAAGATACATGTTCAAGAAATTAATATTCCTTAGATATATGGCATTCGCGTTGACGATGTATTCTTTGCGTACAAAAAGCTGAAGCTTGATGAAAGAGAAATCAATTAAGAGCAATGCACAATATTTTCTATCTATAAAGGTGAGAAAAGGAAATGAAATAAAATTGAGTTTAGAATGTTGAACAGAAAATGCAAGAAATCGTTTGGAATTGTTGGGTCTTATGTTGAGCAACATATGTGACTAGTCATTTTGGTCATGCTATATTTTCTTTTTATGTTTTATGTTTATGAGGTTTTAGGTACACATATATTTAGTATGTCGTGTCTAGAATCTATATCCCTCATTTAGTGTTAATTGAAGAACGACTATCTTCACTTGGAGCTCGCGATTCATCAAGCCCTAATGGTTAGTTTTCATTTAAACTCTTAATTTGTGCTATTTTTCAAGCTGAAAACTAGTTATCGTTACAACTAAAATTTTTCGACCGTCACTACTTTTTAGCATTAACCCATTATTTATGCTAACTTGATTACTCCTAATTCGCACTACTCTATTTCATATTTTCTAAATCTATCTCTGCAAATCACGAATTTCTCGAGCTTTCTTTCATTATCCACCAATGGCGAGCTCACCTCTTTCGAACTCACCTATTACTAAATCACAGGATGTTGAGCCCACTGAGAGCTCAACATCGAGAGCCCAGATTATTTACAATAATCCAGTTCCTATTGATATCGTTTCTCCTGAAGAAGAGGAGACATCAATTAACACCGATGAAGGATTTGGATCTTCAACGCCTGCAGCGGAGAAACCCCTACAAAAGCAAACAGAATTTCATCAACAAACCCCTCCGATTAGCTCATCATCTGAAAGTTCTGAAGATGACAACAACTGCGATGAAGATTTTAAGGAAGCAGAGGAGATTCAAGCCCTAGCTCTGAATCTGAGTCGCTGGAGGCCTCGCTTGAAGAAGAAGCCACATCCGTTGAAGAAACTTTTCCTGATGACGTTCCACTTGGTACCATCAAGAATATATTGAAGAAAAAGCAAGGAAACGAAAAGCAGAATCAACATCTCACTCATCCAAAAGAGCGAGAGCGTCTAAAAAACAGAATGATGTTGATGCCAATGTTGGGTTGGATATTGATCCAACATTCCACTCCGAAGAAGAAATGTCTGGAGGTTCTGACTGGGAGATCCCTTCAATCCCTCAGAAGTTCTACGCCCAGAAAAACAAAGAACTCTGGAAGTCATATTACTCGAGGAATCTGAGTGTAGAATGAACCGTTGACAAAACAAGCTTCAATCAGCAAGGGAAGACAGTGCTCATCTTGGGAGCTCACTCCGATCGTGTGGTCTGAGAGGTATACACTAACCTTTCTCCCAACATTGATGAGCCAAAATCTAAGAAATTCGATAAAATTTACTTACAGAATAATCTTTATGAGTTTACTTCTCGTTTAATTAATGAATTGTTTGGGACTCTTGAAGTTGATCAGTTTGCTGAGAATGACATGGATGAAGTTGTGTCCTTTATCACCGGTGGTAAGGTGGTGAAATTGATTCATAACTTTTCTGCCACTCACCTCACCTCACTTTACACTGTGCTATTTAAAATAACAATCTATAATTGGCTTCCCACAACCAATGATAGTAGAGTTACCGAACCTATGACACAACTTTTATATGCTTTAGGGAAAAATCTTCCCATTAACTTGGAATATATCCTTAATTAAATAGCATATCAAGCTGAACGGGTTGGGAAATGAATACTTCCTTTTCCATCATTTGGTTGATGCTGGTTCGAGGGGAGTTCAAACCATCTCAAGTATATAATGTGGTACAAAAGAAGATCCCCTATTCCATCGCGGCGAGTCATTTGACGGGGCTACACAAGGTTGTGGATCTGCCCTAGGAAGGAGCTCAAAATGCTGAACTGATATTGAAATATCATCTGCTCCAACATCAGTCTTGGAACGCCATATCAAGTATCTGGATGATACTATTGCTTCATTGGTTGCACAAAGAGAGACTCTTCGGAGTTTACTTTCTTCCCAAAAAAGGGGAGATTTAGAAGGTGCAGAAAAAGAAGTCGGGACGACTGATAGTGGTGCTGATGAGGGAAATAATGCTGAAGCTGAAGAGGAAGCTACTGGAGAAGATGCTGGACAGGGAGAAGCAGAAGCAGAAGCGGAAGCTGAAGCTGAAGGAGGAGGAGCTACATCAGATGACTCTATTGAGAGTATTAATTTTTAGTTTTCTTATTTTAATTGCTTTGTCTTATTTCTCTTTTTACTTGCAGACTGGTATGTGCTTTTTGTTTTGCAGATGTGCTTAAGACTTCTAAGTGGTTATGTACTAACTTTTAATATTTTGTACCATGTTTTGTTCTAAGTGACTTGATGCTTTAAGGGGGAGTTTTTGGATTTAACACTGCACGGGTTTTGGGAAGAAAGACAAAAAGGGAGAGATTGTTTTAATGTTGACAGTGTTGACATTGACAATGTGGAAACAATTGTTGAGTCAACATCGTTTGACTTAGACTTGGTCCATCGTTGATTTAGTCTTTCACACCCAAAATCCGTTTGCACTTTTATTGCGTCTTTATTTACGTGTGTGCATGAGTTATTTATGAGCTAAACTTGTTTAAAAAGAGTGGAGTTAAGTGGATACTAAATATAGAGAGCGTGAATGAACGAAGACAAGCACCTAAAAATAGAGTAGATAGAGATCATGGCGGAACAACTCAATCCACTATATCTGTAGTGGAGTCGTGGACATCATGGAGAACGTGAAGATGATTGGAGTTGATGAAATCGAGATTATAAATAGAAGACTCCAATCTCGATTGACGGTGTAAGAAAACAACGAGAGAGCTCTCACCATATTATTTTCGTCAATCTGTTTTTGCTTAGTGTGTTTCACCTTTACATAGATCGTAGGTTTTCTGTGTGAAGATTAGAAGAATCGCTAGATTCTTTTCTACGCTAGTTTTACTATCTTTGATAGTTCATCTTTTTGTAATCCATTCTAGTAGTGGAATTTGCCCTGAAGGCGCGGAGCAAGTTGAATAACTTGCTGCGTATTTTTATAAATTGTGTTTGCGTCGTTTTGCTGCTAAGTTTAATTTTCCGATGTGCAAAAACTTTCTGATCCCGACTGTTGTTTCAACTTTAGGGTCAAAATTTTAGTTTTTATATTTAACTTAGTTACTTCCATATCAGTTTACGTGACCCCCCCCCATTCCAAGTTGCTCGAGACTAAAGAGATATAGACTTCCCTGCAAGTATGCTGAAACTTGATTATATCAAATTCCAGGTTGGAAAGTATGCCAAAATCATCACAAATGCCCCGTGAAATTCCAAAAGAAAGAACAAAGAACAACATTGATCTCTTCCAGACACATCTCGCACCCTATCCGTGCCAGTTGTAATGTGTACCGAAGTACTACATGTGGCAGACAATGAATTGAGACGACGTATGGTTTCTTTCGAAGGATATTCTGAAGCGAAGGCCTGTGGCGCGGAGATGTTGCCCATCGTTTTGACATGCTTGTTTGATGAAGGGGGGGGGGGGGTACTCGAGAGGAAAATGATTAGTACCATCGATTCTTGTTGGTTTCGGTGTATTGCGTCTGGTCGGTGGCTGCAGAAACTCGAACAAAAACTTGTTAGTGTTGAAGTCGAGGCACGTACTACATACGTTGTTCATAAGATGTTATTGTCCCGTATTCAGTGCCTCAGGTTATCGCAATCCGTCCCAAAGATACAACGACTTCGGAATTCAGGTTCGATGCACAATGAATCAGAATTATCGACGAATCTACTCAAAGACTCAAGTCGTTCTTGTTTTACTATATTTCGGACTAGAATGCTCTAACTCTAGAATGATGGGGTGAATTTCGAATAAATTTCCAAACTCGTCAGGGGTCTATTTATAGCTTTTCAAAGGTCGTTAGGGTCAATCCGCGAATAGTTGCAACTATTCGGCCATTCTGACAGCCGTTGACCGTTTGACCGGGGTCATTTCAAGGATAGGCAAATCTTTCGGACCTTTTCGAAAATGGCCCCTTTTCGACTAGGGGTGGCAGGCGGTTGGAGGATGGTATTGAACATACTATCCCTATATCAAATCCCCATTCCAAATACCATCCCCGCTTATTCACCACTTATAAAGACTTAGTTTGGGGACGGGGAATCACCGTTTGAGGAACGGGGTCACCATGGGGGATTCGGGTTCCCCATATCATATGTATCAAACAACTTGAATTTTTTTTGCTGCAAAAAAAAAAAGTAAAATTAACAAAGTCAACAATGAAAATAACGAACATTCACGATAAAAGAAAATACGACAATAATAGACATCATAGAAATTGGAACTGAATGAATATAACCGCCTATCGGTATGTGTGTGTTGTGTTAAGTTTAATTTAGTACGGATTATGATTTTTTTTCGATCTAAAAATTTAAAACGATATTATATCTCGAAGAAAATAAAAGGAAAATATTGGTCAATAGCTGTTTAGTTGAGTTTATATATATATGGGGAAAATGTGGGGATGGGACGGGGATGGGATTCATGTTCCCCACCCATTCCCCGAACCCGAACCCGGCCCTTTTTGAGTAAAACGGTGATTCTCCATTCCCCGATTATGGAGAATCACCGTTTAACTCAAAAAGGGCCGGGTTCGGGTTCGGGAATGGGTGGGGAACATGAATTCCATCCCCGTCCCATCCCCATATTTTCACCAAAGGGGAGTCACCGTCAACTCGCCATCCCCGTCCCAATAACATCGGGTACCAACGGGGATGGTTCACCGCGGGGATTTTGTCATCCCTATTTTCGACCCACCGGTTCGAACCGAACCGCTCCAGTCGACCTGCTTCACCAACCGACGCAACCCTTGAATCCTTACCGGTCCGAGCCACATCACCGTCTTCCACGCAGCGCTTTGTTAGTGCCACCGTCTTCTCACTCGTCCATGTGTTGTCTGACACGTCAGCTTCACTTGCCACATCACCGGGACCGCCGCTTCACAGAAGCATAATATTAAGGTTTCCTTAAAGCTCCTCACTCCGATGCGTCGTGCAAAGTATGCCTCAAAGCCCCATTGCGCACTTGGCACGGTGCGGGTCAATATCGGGCTCGGCGGTGCACTTGGGCTATAGTTAGGTCCAAAACCTCTCACAGAAGCCCATGAGCTCATAATCCACCAACCACTAGGGCAAGTCCTTTTGAATAACCCATGTATGGAGATTCTTTATAAAAAAGTGAAAAAAGGATGAACTTTCCAATGTGGGATAACAACAAGTCCCTTTTATATATTAAATATATTTCATCTTGTCGATAGATTTCCCTCGAAACGTAGAATATGAATCTTTCATCAATTTCGGATTTCGACGAACAACGACTTCTGGATTTAATTAAAATCGGTTAAGCTCTTATTTATTGGGTGTAAAACCCAATTGTGGGCCCAAAGCAAAAACTTCCAACAATCCCCCACGTGAATGAAAATTAATGGAAATGCAATGCATGCTTGACTCTACCAAGAAAGTCCCGACGATCCATCAGTGCATTGAGATAGATAGCTTGTGGCTTTGAACATTCCCTAGTGAAATGCTATCGAATTTACTCGCTGCTCATTGAACGTGATGTCTTGAACTGACGGCTTTTTGTGTAAACCAAGACAACATCATACACACAAAGATTAATCTGATCTCTTTCGATTCTCACGTTCTGTCCGTTTCGGCCTTGGACCGTATCTCCATTCACAAGTGTTTCCTTTGAAGCGGCCTCACGTCACACTTATTTAGGTGACCGACTGTTAGGACTTAATCCCAGAGTAGCTCGAAATACTCCACCAAGTACCACTTAAATCAACTACTTCTAAGTTGGTTTGAGTACCTAAGCATTCCAATAATTTAGGAACCAAAGATGACCAAACCTTACTTATCAAATCTGCTAATCCAAGAGGACCCATTCAAAAGCGGGTACCTAAATCTCTCCAACCTCTTTCTATGCAGATCCATCATGTGTGGTATTTAGATCCTGGTTGCTCCACTCACATGACGAGAAAGCAAGAACTGTTGAGCAACTACCAAGACCGTGACAACGGAAAAGTCCGATTTGGCAACAATGATTCAGCTCCAATACTCGGCTTTGGAGACATTCTAATGCCGAATATGACGATTAAAGATGTCTCTTACGTCCAAGGTCTTAAACACAACCTGTTCAGCATAGGAAAATTCGGCGACAAAGGATTTCAAGTGGTATTTCTAGCTGATCAGTGTAGAATTTTTAAATAGTCAGAATCAAGAACTTCTAACAAGATCACGAAGATCAAATCTCTACACTATCAATTGCTTTTATCTCTCTTAGAATATGAATTCAATGCTTGTGTTTTTCTGAAAATGAACTTGTATATCGATCTTGATAGTTTACATCATATTTATACCTATTTTCAAGGTATAATTACTATTTGGTCCTACACTATCAAAACTACTAGTTACACCCCTAATTACAAGGATAATAAAATAACAAAGCACAGTTCTAAATTCTCTTCAATCTCTCCCTTTGTGCTTGTCTTCGTTTCTGCTCCTTTTATCCTGTAATCCAATGTTGTCTCGTAACGTCGAACAACATTCCTCAGCTCCAACCTCTCATTAATCGCATCCAGAAGCTCATTTAAGAGTAGGGCCTCTTCTTCACAAAGATCTTCGAAGATTGTCTCTTCAGTGATCTCTCCCAATCTTTTCTGGATGTTCTTCCTCAATAACTTTAATGTCTCGTCACAGAACTTATGGATCTCTGACTTCATCATAGCTCTCGTTTTTCTAATGACTGGATTCCGATAAGTTATGGCGAGGCCAGGTTTCTTGAATATGTAGTTCTCGGGAAAATTGTTGAGTGGGAAGCCCTTCATGAGCGGAGACTCCATGTTGACCTTCTTTATATTGTTCTCTAAAGCGATTTGAAGGTCGTGTACGGTGTGATACTTGATCTGCCGCACCATGAATCTCTTCAGTCCCTCGAGTCCTCCAGTCTTGATATATCCGTAGTGAGTCTGCTATTTTCTCTTGTACATCTGATACAGATGGTAGACCTCATCCGGTGGAAGGAAAGGGAGATAGCTTTCATCTATCTCCTCTCGAGTGCGGTTGATGTCCGCTCGCTCAATGATGTAGATACGGATTGGGTATCTTCCGATCGTGTGCGAGACTCCGATGAGTTGGAGAATCGGTGGCTTGTCCCTGAAATTTTTCTTCAGTTGATCAGTTGGGATGCCACTCCGATCGGGTCCAAGATAGTTGAGCATGAAGATATGCTCCATCTTCTTCTTGTCTTCACAGTGTGAGATGCCCCGTAGATTGAGTTCGTTGAGCTTCTTTATTTTGTTTGGAGCCCTCCATATCTGCAATGTCTTCAATAAATGGAACTTCAATTCTGACATTCTCCCTTGGTGTCTCGACTCTAACCGTCCCTTTTGATAAGCGGGGAGGAGAGTCGACTCTGTGCCTAATCATCTCTGGTAGCTCTGGAGAGCATAACTGTGGTTCTCGCCTTCTTGAAGTTCTTCTTCTTCAAGCAGCACCAAGTCCACCGAAGCTTGTTGTAAGAAGTATCTGACATTGGAGAGTCGAGCTTGAACAGCTTCTTCTGGTTCCCATTGTGTCATCCACTTCTCGTTTAGGATATAGTCACCTACGATCAGATGTGGATCGTAGACAACTGCTTCTGGTTGGGCTTGGGAGGGGTTGGAGGTCGGGATTGGATTTGGATTTGTAGGAGAGAGAGGTAGTGTTTGGAATATGGTGGGTGGTGTGGTAATTTGTTGGCGGCTTGTAGGTTGTATGGTTGGTGGGTTTGAGGACGATCCTCCAGCTTCATTAGTCTTTCTTTGTTCTTGACTCACTCAACGTTCGCTCCATGTGATTCGTTTCCGTTTCTCCCGCTCATGACGATCCGGAACATCGGGATCGTCATGTCTACGCTTGGTGCGAGAGCTTTCTTCTCGGCACCTTGTTTGTGCTGGCGGCTCTGGTTCATCTACCAGCCTTTTGTAGAGACTCTCCTCAGCGGGAGTCCTGGTCTCTAAGGCGACGAGGCGGGAGATGAATATATCGTGAAGCTGGGTGATCGGGATGGTATAGGGGTTTATTAGTGAAGATGACGGAGTTGAGGTGGTGAGGATAGGTTGTATTGGGGTGTAGATGGTGGTGGTGAGAGGTGGTGAGGAGACAGGGGTGGTTTGGGTGTAGGTCGGAGCAGCTTCGGAGACTGCTGTTTTCCCGGTATCTCTTCGGGAAGTCTCTAAAGCTTGGAGCATTAGGTCCATTAGACGATCTTCTAGAGAAGATAGAGCTGTGGAAAGTGGGTCTTGTAATCGTTGCTCCGTCACGAACAGTGGTGGAGTGGGGCCAAGGAGGCGCTCCACTGTCACAACATCGGAATATATTGTCATGTTGTCATCGGCTTAGACCGTCCACGTATGAGACATCCTTGATTTTCATGTTGTCATGAATGAGATCTCCATGTCTAATATTGGAGCTGATTGGTTGTCCCCGAAACGTACATTCCCACCGAATCTTTCGGTGTAGTTGCTCAACAGCTCCTTCCTTCATGTCATGTGTGTGGATTAACATGAGTCGAGATACACACATGATGGATCTGCAAAACAAATTAAAGGGTTTTAGGTACCCATTTAAGGACTGGTCCTTCGTTATTAGCCTTAAAAGCTATGCATGCACTTTTTGTAGATTCATATCCTAAGTCGGTTTTCGATATATCTATAGCCTCACTGACGGACATAGGAACCCAATTTTTTTTAATTCCTAACGGATAGAATTGTTTAGTGCTAGATGCAAGTTCTCGTTTTGTTACCCATATTTTCTTAATTCCTAAAACTTTAACTTTAGCTTCAGTTTTATGGTGCTTTCACCTTTGACTATACGTTCTTTCTTTTTGTCGGGTTTAGACCATGACGTGGGAGAAGAACGTATTGCTCTCTTGGTTGTGTTAGTGCTTGCTCTTCTATGACGCGAATTTAAAACAAGTGCATCATCATGACAATAGAAAGAATTAAAAATCTTAAATGTTCTCACATGCCCAAAAATATGAAATAAAGATGGAAATGTAGCAACGCGAATTTTAACACACGAAAGACGCCTATTACAAGGTTTTAAACTAGACACTTCAAAAGAGACTAGCTCCTTCTTTCTAGAAGAAGGAGTGACGTCTTCTAATGATAGGTCATCTTCTGTGGTTTTCTTCTTCCCCTTGCTACTTAGATTTGGTCATGTGGGCAAAGACGAGTTAGTGAGTTCGTTTTTGCTAATTAAAATATGCTTTCTTAATATTCTAGTCTTAGTGGGGGTTTCTATTTGTGGTTTGACTAGAGACATATTTCTAGAGTTTGAAGCTATATTGGCGTTGATTTGCTTTTCAAGTGAAGAAATTGTACTTAGTAGGATTTCATTCTTAACCTCAAAAACAATCATTTCTGACGCTAAGGATGAGCGCAAATCAGTGATTTCTCTCATTCTTGCTGGTATATAAGCACTAGAGTTTCTAGGTATTTCTTTGTCAGTTGAATCTTCTTCGACAACCGTTTCTTCAGAAGAGGGTGTACAAATGGGTAGATAGTTATCAAACAAAGGTATATCCCTTGTCTTATAAGTCTTGTTCAGTTCAGCATAATTAAGCGACACATCGGCCCCTACCTTTATTCTCTCTTTGTCTTCTCGAGAACATCTATTTCTGATGCTCTCGTGAAGGGCATTAGATGCGGCAGGTTTAAACCTAGATATGTAATGTCTTAAAGAGGTAGGGGCTTCTTTGTTAGGGATATGCCCTCGAATGCTATACGAGGATTGGATATGTATAGGGCATTAGCTTATTTATCATTCGATTGTCAATGTAATCAAACATTGTTATGGGTATTAATAAAGGCATTATTCGTTTATTGGTTATATGAGTTCTTTACTTAGCATCGGGTAAAGCACTAAATGAATAAATCCAAATGTGTCGAGTTGACTCACTGTTCTCGATGGGTACGAGAGAGGAATGCACCAGTGGACTCTTAACCTCTAACGTAAAATGTCCATAAGCCTTAGGTTTCAGTTGGGTGCTGGAAAACCAATCATGGCTTATTTGTAGATGACTTATCGTGTGCCGATATACCGCTTGGAAGCGGAAGTCATGACTTGTGATACGAGTCGAATCAAGGGATTGAATCGTTTCATGGACACTGACTCGAAGGTCGTACGATCAAACATGGCTTATTACTCAAGGAGTGTCAATGATCGACGACAAAACTATAGTAGTCTGCTTGAACCTTAAGCCGAAAGGGGCTTTGACGGAGTTGACTTTGAAGTCTTGACTATCACTGGTTTCGCTAGATCCGATTTTCTATTGCATGGGTCAGCGGGACAGATGCGGTCTTGGTGGATATTTGTGATTGCCGGGCTTAGACCGCCGAGTACGGATTCACAGTCTCGCAAGTAATCGAGACAAGTGTCCTATGAGAATGACGACGGGAAATTAGAAAATCCTTGGCCAAGGGATTAAACTAACTCATGTTAGACAAGGAGGGTAGTTTGGTAATTTGCCTCGTGTCATTTTATCATAGTATCGAGTTTAGTGAGTTTGACAAATACCATGGCTCTCACTCGATCGGGACACAGCTGAAGGGTTTGTACGTAGTACTATAATCTATAGTTAGGTTCTGGAATGAGACTAGTTCGAAATTCGTGCTCAAGTCGCGATCTGTCCGGTACTGCGGGATTGGCTAGGCACCTACCAGACTCTTGGATTCCTCCCTTGCCGATTGAGTCAAACCTAGAGAGTCGGACTTAAAAAGGATCATCAATGTGTACCGAGAAGGAGAGATTGTGTTTTGGGCCTTAACGGGCCTCGGGTCGTTATGCCACGCCTTATTGGGCCTCGGGGTCATTAAGTGGACCGAAGTCGGACTTCATATGAAACTAAGTTTAAGACTTAAGCTTGGCTAAGTGCTTAGAAAGACTTGAGGGAAGAATTGAAATTCAACCCTAAGCCGAGAAATTCGAAAAATGCCTTAAAGGGTATTTTCGTAATTTACAAATATGGTAATAAAAATATTTGGAATATTATTTATTAAAACTAAAATTCGAATTTATATTTTATATAAATTTCGAAATTTATTTACCATATTTGAAGATATTTTAATATCTTAGTTAGTTTTCTATTTATAGTATGTTCCTTTAATAGAATTTTGAATTCAATTAGGAGAGATATTTTGGCAAGAATATCTCTCATATTTAGGAACAAATATTTCGAGATTTTAGCCTTGTTTAGGGCTGAAAATTTCGTCCTCCCCTACTATAAATAAGGGTGAGACCCTCGTCAAAGAAAATGACACGGGAAGAGAATCGACGCGAAATTTCTCGACCCGAGAATCAAAACACGAACACACAAACGCAAACCACTCTCCCGAGCGACGGATCAATTCTCTCTAGCCATCTTCGGAGAATCGAAACCGTGGTACACTGCGAGGTCGGCGTGACGATCTAGACGATACCCAACACGACCGCGGCCGACGACGCAATCAACGAGGAGCTGCCACTCGCTTCAAAGGTAATCTCTCACGGGTATGACCCGCCCTATTACGTGTCAACGTGATTAGAGTTTTCGATCCGAGCTGCGAAGGAATCCGAAAAAAATTTTATTCCGAACCGTATCCCGGGGCATTGCGTCTCGGGTACAAACCGGGTACCTTTCCCAATAGTGGTATCAGAGCCAGGGCTCGTGATCGGAATCATAACATGATTAAATCGAAACGAGGCTCGTGGGAGACGATCGAAAAGCCAACGCACTAGGCGCGTGGGGCTGCTCGATGCGTCGCTTGCCAACCTACGACCACCATACCGCTCGACGGGGTCGAAGGCACTACCGCCGAGACGCTGCGACACGCAGACAGCAGCACAGCCGCACGCGCAACCGCGCCGTGCGACGGCGTATCCGCTGCCGCGGATTCGAGCAACGAAGCCCCGAACCATCGCGCCGCTGCCTCGGGTAGCGGCACATCGCTGTCCGATGGTGGTGGCACCTTGACGGCAGCGCCAGCGGCGCGCGGACAGCCGCGTACCCGCACGAAACTGCAGCCTCCGGGACACGACGGCCGCCTAGGGTTTTTCGCCCAAAATCCCTAACGGGCCTTTTTATCGGGCCTGGCCCATTTAAGGCCCAAATTGTCGGTTTCGGTTAGAATTCATGAAATTGTCAACGTGCTCGTTGTGATTATGATTTAAAGCACACATACGGGTTTAGGATTTCTATTTGGTTTTCCGGGTTATTTGTTAAGGGCCTCGTCCCCCCGGGTTGTATTTGTCTTTTACGGGTTGTTTGGGACTGATGATCCCCCCGTGTTGTACTTCAAAGTCTTTATTAGATTAGGCTTAGTTTAGAATACACGAAGCTGTTCGACGGTTGACGACTTCCCGGGAGAAGATGACTTGGTGGACGATCGACGACTTGGAGGTCGTTCAAATGATAAAGGGCGATTGTCGACTTCAAAGCCCATACGGAGAACCGATGATTTTTTGAAGCCACATACACATAATTCACGTAATAGGGCTAGAATATAAATAACCCGTTCGTGTTGCCTTGTAGTTTATTTTCCTAGGGTTTATTTACTACTTACATGCGTGTCGATTTGTGAAATGATATGCATGCTTTATGTGCTCTTATGTGAAAAAGGTTTTTTCTCCCGTTTGATAAATACTAAGTGAGAAAGGAATTGGGTTCCTGTCTTCTATCATGCTTGAGATGTCTGGTGTTAGGGAGTTTGTACAGTTTGTTCCGAGTAAGTTGGCGCCGTACATCAAGCCCTAACATTAGCGTTTCGGGTTCGTTTGACGACGCTCACCATAGCATATTCCGCCACACGAAGCGTAAGGCAGCAAGGCGGAATTCAAATGTGCGGTTAGAGCATAAGTTGATTAGGTTGCACTTATACAGTTATACCCAAAATGCAGGGTTAGCGGTGAGGGTCACTGACTGAGACAAAGATAGTTGAAATACTCATAGCGGTGAAACTCGACTTCGATCGATTAGGCAGGCCAAATATTGCGTTAAAGGCTGAGGCATGTCTAATCGAGTCGGGGACCTCAACTCCACTATGAAACTACTCAACGAGTTTCCGAAATTCTCAAATCGGGAGAATAGAATTTTCGAGAAAAATAGTGGGAGTCAAGCGAAACGAAAAGTCCGTGTTTGCGCTTGATGAATGATAGAATAAACCTAACTATGTGATCTTTATCTTCTGCAGAGTTATTTTCTTTCTAGTTACTATGACGAATCTTTAAACATGCTGCTTGAAAAGAACCGTTTGGTAGGACCAAACTACGTGGACTGGCTCCGTAACCTCAGGATAGTTCTAGGTATGGAGTCTTTGACTTATGTCTCGATTCCCCTACACCGCAAGTCCCAGGGACTGATGCGAGTGACGACGACCGGGCTGCGTATGTCAAGTGGCAAATAGACGAGCCAAAGGTCAAGGGCTATATACTCCTATCCATGAGCAATGAGTTGCAGCGAAGCCTCTCGGAAATGGAAGTGGCGCCATTTTGCTTCATTTGAAGGAGCTCTTTGGTGAACACTCCAGAGTGCTCGCTACTCTTTGACAGAGCAACTGTTTCATTGCAAAATGGATGAGGGCAGCGACGTTAGAGAACATGTGCTGAAAATGATCGGTTTGATCGAGAGACTCGATGCACTCGACTTCCTCATGGACAATGACTCCAAAACGATCTCGTGCTCCAGTCACTGCCGGCTTCCTTTATCCTTCATTGTGAATTATAATCTGAATAGGGTCGAGATGACATTAACTGAGTTGATGAACCAGTTGTCAACGGCCCAAACTCAGATGAAAAAGATAAAGGGAAAGGAAGTGGCTCTTGTTGCGACTTATAAGACTTGGAAGTCGATTAGAAAGAAAAAGTCGGACAAGCCCATTGAGCCCAAGGGAGGAGTTTCAAAAGGCAAGGCCAAGAAAAACGTGTCTAAAGGCGCCAAGCCCACGGACAAATGCCTTCACTGCAATGAGCTCGGCCATTGGAAGCGCGATTGCCCGAAGCTAGCCGCCTCAGGTAAAGAACTTTATGCTTTAGAAACTAATTGTTCTATGACTGTGTACTCCACTTCATGGATCCTAGACTCAGGAGTTAGCGCTCACATTTGTGTTTCAAACCAGGGTCTGGAACGAAGTAGGAGGTTGGCGGATCGAGAGGTCATGATCAACGTAGGAAGCGGACATAGTGTGCCGGCGACCCACATTGGATCAAGAACTCTTGTTTTATCTAGTAGACATAAGTTATTGCTTTCTGATTGTTTAGTATTGCCCAGAGGGCTTAAGAATATTATTTCTATTCCCGTTTTGAGCGGAAACGGATATGAGTTCCGCTTTAGTAATAATATTTGCGATATTTATTTTGGAAATAAATGCGTCGGAAGTGCAACTTTACTTAACGGATTATATTATCTAAATGTCAAAGATAAAACTGAATCTGTGAACACAATTACCAATAAACGAAAATTAGAGACCAATATGAGACAATTGTGGCATCTTCGACTTGGTCATGCAGGAGATCAAAAAATTCGTGAGTTGGAGAAAAATGGCATGATTAAGCCGTTGGGTTCGGACCCTTATCCGACTTAAGAAATCGTGTATCCTTGGAAAGATGACTAAGTCTCCCTTTAACGGGACTTTCCAAAAAGCCACAGAACTTCTCACTTTGATTCATACAGACGTTTGTGGGCCATTCGGGAAGCGGCTCGAGGTAATTTCCACTACTTTATTACCTTCACCGACGATCATTCAAGATTTGGGAAGGTATATCTTATGAGATACAAGTCTGAAGCCTTTGATAAGTTCAACGAATATAAGGCTTTAGTAGAAAAATAAACTGGGAATCATAAAGGCCATTCGATCTGATCGATGTGGCGAGTACATGAGTCTCGAGTTTGACGAGTTCTTGAAAGAGAACGGGATCATTTCACAGATGACACCGTCGGGAACACCACAATTAAATGGTGTGTCCGAACGCAAGAATCGAACGCTGTTAGACAAGGTTCGATCAATGCTAAGTTACACAGACCTGCCACTATCGCTGTGGGGTCATGCGTTATTAACCGCAACGCACGTTTTAAACCGAATCCCATCTAGTTCTGTCGACCAGATCCCTTATGAAATATGGACTGGTAGAAAGCCGAGCTTGAACCACATAAGAATATGGGGTTGCCCCGCTTTTGTGAAAAAGCTCAAGACAGAAAAATTGGAATCGAGAGCTGTGAAATGACGTTTTGTCAGGTATCCTGAGGATTCCATGGGATACTAATTTTACTTCCACGACGATCAGAAAATCGTTGTAGCCCTTCAGGCTCACTTTCTCGAAGAAGAGTTCGTTCGAGAAGGTGGAGTGGGTCGTGAAGTAACTCTAGGAGAAACGACAGAAACGATTTCACAAACTCCAGTGTTAGAAGACACCGTAGAGCATCCAAGACGCAATCAGAGTTGCACAGGTCTGGTAGAGTATCTCGCCAGCCTGAGAGATATGGAATGGTACACGTCGAGCACGGGGATGCTGCGACGGGGGGTAACGTCGGGGACGACCCCGCTACCTATGACCAGGCAATGACGGATATAGACTCGTAAGATGGCTTGAAGCTATGCAAGTCGAAATGGATTCAATGCACGAAAATCAGGTCTGGACACTTGTTGATCTCCCCGATGGTTTTAGACCCATTGGGTGTAAGTGGATCTTCAAGAAAAAGATTGGATCAGACGGACTGGTGGATACATACAAAGCTAGGCTTGTAGCGAAAGGTTTAGTCAAAAAGAAGGAATTGACTATGAGGAAACCTTTTCGCCCGTTGCGATGATGAAGTCCATTCGGATATTACTTGCGATAGCAGCGTATAACGATTATGAGATTGGCAGATGGATGTGAAAACCGCGTTCCTAAATGGATACCTCAAGGAGGAAATATATATGGAACAGCCAAAGGGTTTTACATCACAAAAGGATGCTCATAAAGTATGCAAATTGAATAAGTCAATTTACGGACTTAAACAAGCCTCTAGGAGCTGGAATCTTCGGTTTGATGAAGTAGTTAAGAGCTACAGATTCATAAAGAACGAAGATGAACCATGCGTCTACAGAAAAGCAGTGGGAGCAAGATATCGTTCCTCGTATTGTACCTCGATGACATCCTTTTGATAGGAAACGATATTGGGATGCTCTCGATGGTGAAAGCATGGCTTTCGACCGAATTCTCCATGAAAGACTTGGGAGAAGCGACCTACATCCTAGGAATTCGTGTCTATAGGGATAGAACGAATAAGATGTTAGGGCTCTCCCAAGCCCTATACTTAGAAAAGGTCCTGAAACGATATAACATGGACAATTCTAAGAAAGGGTTCTTACCTATGGGGCATGGGATACATCTCTCCAAAGCTATGTGTCCTCAAAGTGAGGCAGATAGAAAAGAGATGAATGGAATCCCCTATGCATCCGCAGTGGGTAGCTTGCTGTAAGCGATGCTTTGTACGCGACCGGACATAGCATACGCTGTGAGCGTAGTCAGTCGATTTCAAGCCAACCCGGGTAAAGAACACTGGACAGCAGTCAAGAATATCCTCAAGTATCTTAGAAGAACAAAGGATATGATGCTGGTCTATGGAAATGGAGAATTAGAAGTGGAAGGATATACGGATTCGGATTTCCAGTCAGACGTGGACGACCGAAAATCCACTTCAGGTTTCGTCTTTACACTCAACGGTGGAGCAGTATCTTGGAAAAGTTCCAAGCAGAGCACAACTGCTGATTCCACCTGCGAGGCTGAGTACATAGCCACCTCAGAGGCAGCTAAAGAAGGAGTTTGGATGAGAAAGTTCTTGGAAGAACTGCAAGTAGTTCCGATTGCCGAAAAACCACTGCCACTGTGGTGCGACAATAGTGGTGCAATCGCGCAAGCGAAGGAACCAAGATCTCAAGTAAATCCAAACACATAGAAAGAAAATACCACGTGTTACGTGGATTCGTTGAGAGTGGCTACATAGCCGTCCAGAAGATTGCGACTGCGGACAACGTGGCCGACCCATTCACCAAGCCTTTATCTCAGGCAGTGCTGAACAAACATCTCGAGAAGATAGGTATTAGATACAACAGAGCATGGCATTGAGTGCAAGTGGGAGATTGTTAGGGATATGCCCTCGAATGCTATACGATGATTGGATATGTATAGGGCATTAGCTTATTTATCATTCGATTGTCAATGTAATCAAACATTGTTTTGCGTATTAATAAAGGCATTATTTGTTTTACTTAGCATCGGGTAAAGCAATAAATGAATAAATCCAAATGTGTCGAGTTGAGTCACTGTTCTCGATGGGTACGATAGAGGAAGGCACCAGTAGACTCTTAACCTCGAACATAAAATGTCCATAAGCCTTAGGTTTCAGTTGGGTGCTGAAAAACCAATCATGGCTTATTTGTAGATGACTTATCGTGTGCCGATATACCGCTTGGAAGCGGAAGTCATGACTTGTGATACGAGTCGAACCAAGGGATTGAATCGTTTCATGGACACTGACTCGCAGGTCGTACGATCAAACATGGCTTATTACTCAAGGAGTGTCAATGATCGACCACAAAACTATAGTAGTCTGCTTGAACCTTAGACCGAAAGGGGCTTTGACGGAGTTGACTTTGAAGTCTTGACTATCACTGGTTTCACTAGATCCGATTTGCTATTGCATGGGTCAGCGGGACAGATGCGGTCTTGATGGATATTTGTGATTGCCGGGCTTAGACCGCCGAGTACGGATTCACAGTCTCGCAAGTGATCGAGACAAGTGTCCTATGAGAATGACGACGGGAAATTACAAAATCCTTGGCCAAGGTATTAAACTAACTCCTGTTAGACATGGAGGGTAGTTTGGTAATTTGCCTCGTGTCATTTTATCATAGTATCGAGTTTAGTGAGTTTGATAAATATCATGGCTCTCACTCGATCGGGACACAGCTGAAGGGTTTGTACGTAGTACTATAATCTATAGTTAGGTTCTGGAATGAGACTAGTTCGAAATTCGTGTTCAAGTCGGGATCTGTCCGGTACTACGGGATTGGCTAGGCACCTACCGGACTCTTGAATTCCTCCCTTGCTGATTGAGTCGAACCTAGAGAGTCGGGCTTAAAAAGGATCGTCAATGTGTACCGAGAAGGAGAGATTGTGTTTTGGGCCTTAACGGGCCTCGGGTCGTTATGCCACGCCTTATTGGGCCTCGGGGTCATTAAGTGAACCGAAGTCGGAGTTCATATGAAACTAACTTTAAGACTAGGCTTGGCTAAGTGCTTAGAAAGACTTGAGGGAAGAATTGGAATTCAACCCTAAGCCGAGAAATTCGAAAAATGCCTTAAAGGGTATTTTCGTAATTTACAAATATGGTAATAAAAATATTTGGAATATTATTTATTAAAACAAATATTCGAATTTATATTTTATATAAATTTCGAAATTTATTTACCATATTTGAAGATATTTTAATATCTTAGTTAGTTTTCTATTTATAGTATGTTCCTTTAATAGAATTTTGAATTCAATTAGGAGATATATTTTGGCAAGAATATCTCTCATATTTAGGAACAAATATTTCGAGATTTTAGCCTTGTTTAGGGCTGATAATTTTGTCCTCCCCTACTATAAATAAGGATGAGACCTTCGTCAAAGAAAATGACACGGGAAGAGAATCGACGCGAAATATCTCGACCCGAGAATCGAAACACGAACACACAAACGCAAACCACTCTCCCGAGCGACGGATCAATTCTCTCTAGCCATCTTCGGAGAATCGAAACCGTGGTACACTGCGAGGTCGGCGTGATGATCTAGACGATACCCAACACGACCGCGGCCGACGACGCAATCGACGAGGAGCTGCCACTCACTTCAAAGGTAATCTCTCACGGGTATGACCCGCCCTATTACGTGTCAACGTGATTAGAGTTTTTGATCCGAGCTGCAAAGGAACCCGAAAATTTTTTTATTCCGCACCGTATCCCGGGGCGTTGCGTCTCGGGTACAAACCGGGTACCTTTCCCAACATTCTTTTCAACTGGTTGATCAGTTGGATTGAAACCTAAGCCTTCACGAGGATTGAAAATAACCTACGTTCCTAGGCTGGTTTAAGAAGATCGCTTGATCTGTTTGCCCTCTTTTTGTAAGAATAACCTCTAGACTTTTAATCTTAGAGTATAATTTCCTACGTTCCCCATTCATAAGGTTGTACTCGCTAGTCTTAGTGATTCGCTTGTCTTCACTCGTTTTAAAACAAGTTGTTAGCTCACTAACATGTGCTTTGAGCTTCTCTATTTCTAAGTTACGACTTTCAACTCTCAATTCCAGCTCGAAATTGAGAGTGTCTTTTTCTCAAAAATGCTTAAGAAAACACTTGTGATTATTGTCTAAACGAGCTTCCATGTCCTTTATAGTCTTTTCGTGATATATAAAGGTATTTTTGTCTTTCGTAAGTAGTGAGACTATTGGTCAAAGCATTAATTTTGATTCAGAATTAGCAAAGCAAGCCTCAGACGTAGCTAACCATGTTTTTACGTTCCTTACGAAAGGCTTTATTTTTTCTTTAAGTTCAAAAAATATGCTAAGGTGAAAAGATTCGACCGCCCTCCCATTTGTCGATTCTTTGCCTTCACCATCCCCGACCTCTGGCTCCTTGTCCTCTTCGCAAGACTCAGCTTTCTGAGGTGTCCTCGAGCCAGTGGTCCTGCTCAGCCATCAGTGCTACTCCGGATTTCTTCTGTCTCAAACGTTGAACGTTCCTAGCATGGTACTTCCCGTCCTTCTTCTTTGGAAGGAAGCAGTCTTTAGCCCAGTACCCGGGCTTGCCACAGTTGTAGCATTTGTTGGGTTCAGCGGCACTCTTTGTCTCCGACTGCTGAGGAGGTTTTGGTGGTTATCTAGAGCTGGATGAGACTCTTTGTTTGTTTGTAGATGACGACGATGACTTCTTAAATAATCTCTCGTCGATCATCTTCGTCAAGAGAGCCATATGCTTCTAGAAATCTCTGAACTCGGGGTCGGAGCCTGATACAGAGTCTTCACTCTCTGACAGACTAGGAGGCTTCACAGACTTGTTCTTTCCAGATTTAATGCTTCTCTTGAGCGTGTTGTTTGTTACTAAGGCAAGTGGGTCTATCACTGCCTTGCTCCTTTGTTCGCCAATTTTTTCGTTGATATTGTCGGCGTGCTGCTCAAGACTGTCATAGATGCTATGAAGGTAGATCTAATTGAGGTCCTTGTTCTCCCGGAGTTAGTGGCTATGTTCTTCCATTTTGGCAGTAGTGAAGTGAGGAATTTGACATTTAGCTCCATGTTTGTCCGGGTGACGTTGATCTTCCTCATCTCATTCACTTGGATCATGAACCTTCGATAAGTTTCACCAATTTGCTCCCCGGGCATAGCCTTAAAGGAGTCGTAAGCGGCGGGGTGTTGGCTTTCTTAGCTCTCAGTTCTAACACAGTTCCGAGCATCATCTTGGTGACTTCATCCCACAATTCTTTGGCCATTTGAAAGCTATCGACTTGGATGAAGATGTCGTTTGGCATGGCTTGCAGAAGGTAGGTCTTTCAAAGATTTTACCTCTGACATCCTTAGATGGATTCGTCATAGAATCTCGAGCTCATAAGTTCAAATTTTTCCATAAGAAAATGTGGCTACTTAAACTACATTGGCACTCACTTTGTTCCCATGCTTTAGTCGACCCAAAAGTCATATGGTGTTTTTCGAAAATTTGCTAAGTCCAGTGTATCGAGTTTTGAAAATGTGGAGTTCGAAAGTGTTAAATTGAAATGTAGTTTCGGAAATTTCTAAGTGTTGTGTCGAAAATGGTTTTCGCGTGTTACTTTTGAAAATATGATATTCGATAAGGATATGTTTGAGAAATTTTTTTAAGTTCCAAAAAGGTTTTCGAGTGCCCTGTTACGAAAATGTGATTTTCGAATGTTGAGTGTTCGAAAATTTTGCTAAGTTATGGTCAAAAATCGATTTACAAAATTAGCTACTAAAATAAATTGAGCGCTATGAGCAAACCCCGCGAGAGTTGTCGAAATGACTCATACTATGATCTTAGGATATTAGCTAAGTGACATGATTTGATGGCAAATTATTATTCTATGCGTCATGTGAAATTTTTGCGCGATAATGATCAAAATGACATATTCTGACCCCAAAGATATATTCGCACATTTTAAAATGCATTACATGTTGCATTGGTACGGAATTGTCAAATTGAAATTTTACGAAAATACATGTTAACGCAAATTTTCATATGCATGACAAGGGATCATGAATCTATGTTGAATTGATTATGCGTTATTCTTGCTTATGTCATATATTGTTAAATTTTCATATGCATACTGTGGTGAATGTGTGTATCCATGCAAAATTGACATATATTATATGTGCACTTGTTGAGGGGGAGCTTACATGTATATTTGCTATTATCTCCTAAATAATTTACTTGCAATTACGACTTCTAATGTTTTTCTCTAAGTGTCACAGAGTATTTAGAGCTCATCCGACGAGTCAAGTGTCAATTTCATCAAAATTGGGAGTTAAATGCATTTATTTCAGAAACTTAGGGGGAGTACTGTTATAATTTCATTCAGAATTTAAAGGTGAAAAAGTTAATTTTTTATTCTGAAAAGTATCGAAAAACTAACAGGCCCGGTCTAATGAAAGCCCTGAATATTTTTCTCAGCCCAAAACTACTTATATAATTTTTTTAGTCTAAAAACTCTTTTACACGCAAAACGTCAGACGAAAAATGTTTTCGATTCTCTGAAAAATTTCAAACGGCGAATCCCAAAATCTTCAAATATTTCGTTATTTCTTCTATAAATTCGCCAGTTTTGAAGGTGGAATCCATATCCTGTTAGTGTTTTAGTTCCTTAAATCACGTATTTCATCCGTATTTCAAGGTTTTCGAGCGATTTTCGACTCGATGTTTCTCGACAGATCATAATTAAAAAATATGTTCTGTTTTGCTGTGATTTACCTTAAACATGTTGATAAACTGCGAATACTTGGGTTCGGAACTAGTTTTTGAATATTTTGAGTCAAGATTAAGTCATGTTTTTCGAAAAATCATCATTTCAAGTTTAAAACTCAACTGTTCAAATTTTTGAAACTTTTATGGTCGAAAACCTTTTTATCGCAAACAGTGGTGTCGAAGAACTTAAGTTTTTGATAGAATTATATTCGATAGCATAACTTAGCGCCGAAAAACTTTAGTTTTCGATAAGATTTTATTCAATCGCAAAACTTAGCGTCGAAAACTTAAGTTTTGGATAGAATTTTATTCGATCGCAAAACTTAGCGCCGAAAAACTTTAGTTTTCGATAAGATTTTATTCGATCGCAAAACTTAGCGTCGAAAACATTAGTTTTCGATTGAGTTTTATTCGATCGCAAAATGTAGCGCCGAAAAACATTAGTTTCCGATAGAATTTTATTCGATCGCAAAACATAGCGTCGAAAACTTTAGTTTGTGATAGAATTTTATTCGATCGCAAAACATAGCACCGAAAAACTTTAGTTTTCTATAGAGATTATTCGATCGCAAAACTTAGCGTCGAAAACTTTAGTTTTCCATTGAATTTTATTCGATCGCAAAACTAGCGCCGAAAAACTTTAGTTTTCGATAAAATTTTATTCGATCGCAATACTTAGCGTTCGAATAAAATCCCCTTCGAATAATAATGCGCCGCAAACAGTAATCACTTTAAACATTTAGAAAAATATTTAAAGTCTTTTCACGAAACATACTATGACCAAGTAAAAAATAGTTTCCAAATGAAAAATATTTGTGCGCACTACAATTTGAAATACTTTTCACAAATCATCATTGCTTATTTTTAATTGACCTTTATGAACAAATGATCTTTCTTCATTTTTTCAGCGATGGCACATCAGGAATACTCACATATATATCCATCTGAACTCTGGCTACAAGTCCACGACAACAACTATCAACTGGACTTGACGACTTTCAGATGCCCTGACGACGTCATAATATCAATACTAAAAGGGCAGTCAATCTAGCCAGCTCTCACACTAACAGCCTCCGTTCAGATGGTGTATCTCCAGCAATTTTGGGGATGTAGGAGGAGCCATATCGTGGGCGACGACACAGTTTACACAACCAAAGTCAACCAGAAAATGTCGCCACCAACAAGGATCTACTTGGAATGGTCCTTGATCTCCCACATCAGTCTACGATCATTTACCATCTGATGCGGAGATCATTGCCGATATGCTTCGGACGGGATACAAGCCCCCGATGGTCAAACTCGCAAACTTCCAAAACAGCGGAATCCCATATCCTTGGAAGACTTTGTTCGTGATCATCAACAAATGTCTCTCCCCAAAGTATTCCGGATTCGAAAAAGCGAACGGGAACGTCATTAGGATCTTCCATGTGGTCGTTTTCTCCAAGAAAATACGACGTGGTCCAGCTCATCTGGAATGACTTGACCAACCAGATGCGTCAACGGGAGACTAAGACGAAGGCCAAATTCCTTCCTTACGTCTGATGGTTCCCCTTAATAATTGAACATCTAATGGAAGTTCATCTGGAAATTGCACGTCTACCACCAGTTGGAGGATATACACCACCGAGGCTGCGTTTCTTCCACAACCCAAAGGCATCGGACTTGGAGCTACAAGCGATGCTCATTCCGTTGGAACTCATCCGCATGACAAACCCTACAGACGAAGCTTATCAAGACTACTTCCAGAACAATTCCATCACCGAGGCTATGGTTTGGTCCATTCCCACTGACCCTGCCCCAAGAACCCATCGTGGAGACGGAAGCCCGAAGCTGCGGCTCAGGAGCCCGAAGTAGCTGTGCCAACACCTCCCATGGCTACCTCTCCTGAAGAAACATAATCAGATGAGGAATGCAGACTCGTTCGAAGGGACTCCAGCCAACGAAGATCACAAGTCCAGTCAGCATCCCCGTCTACTACAACAGCTCCTGCTTTGCCTCCTCAAGATGTCTCCACATGTGTTGTGCCTACTTGAACGATCGACTCTGAGCCACAGCCCATCTTGACCTCTACAAAAGTTCACCCCGAGCCTAGCACAACATCCAAAGAGATGATTCCTATGGTTTCATCTCCAGGATTGGATGGAAGTCCCGTTGCTTCACCAACATCATCTAAAGCAACAACTGGCCAACCCACCAAAGTGGTGCCTTCAAGGTTGAAAACGGGCGCCTTTTGTCGTCCCGGTCTCTAAAGTCATATTATAGGCGCCACGTCAGAAATCTACTCTGACGTTGTGACAGTGGAACGCCTACCTGGCTCCACTCCGGAGGTGTCACCATTCGTGACGGAGGCACGCTTACAAGAAGCTCTCTCTACCACACTCACTTATTTCGAAGATTGGTTGATGGAGAGAGTCTGACAAGTAATCGAGACTTCCGGATGAGATATCGGGAAAACACCAGTCTCAGAAACCACTCCGTCCGAATATATCCCTTCACCACCACCAACACCCCAATCCAACCCATAGTCACCACACCAACCCCATCTCCCAACCTTATAAATCTATACACCCTCTCAATCACCCAGCTTCACGATATCCTAATCTCTCGTCTCTTAGCCAGTGAAGAGAGGACGAGCTGCCATGAACAGAGCTCCCGTACCAAACGGCGACATGACGATCATGATCGCCCTTAGAGGGAAAAGTGGTATAAGACAACAAAAAGCAGCCACGAACAAGGACGAGACAAGACTCCATCGACTCATGAAGTTGGAGACTCGTCAACAAACCCACCAACATCATCCATACAACCTATTACCCGCTCACAAAGGACCACCACTCCCCACACTGACACACCACTTAGCCTACCAAACTTGACACCTCCGACTCCCAAATGTCCAAACATAATCCCAACCTCAGACTCTACGCTCAATGATCAACCAGAAGCCTCAACTGTCAACTACGATGCTCACGCCATTGTAGACGACTACATCCTAAGTGAGAAATGGTTGAAGCATTGGGAACCAGAGGAAGCTGCTCAAGCTCGACTATCCAACGTCAGATACTTTCTGCAACAGGTCATAGTTGAGCTAGTTCAGCTCGACGACGAAGAACTACAAGAAGGTGAGGACTACAATGCCGAACTCCCAGATCTACCAGAACTTCTAAGACATCGAGCGGACACCCCTCCACGTTATCAAAGGGGACCATCCGAGTTGAGACTCCATGGGAGAATGTTCGGATCGAAGTGTCTTTCCTTGAATATGTACGGAAGCAGATCTGGCGAACGCCGAACAGAATCAAGAAGCTGAACGAGCTGAAGCTTCGGGGGATTTTTCATTGGGAAGAGCGGAAAAAGATGGAACACATATTCATGCTCACCCATCTCGGTCCAGATCGACATGGCATCCCAAGAGATCAACTCAGAAGAAACTTTAGGGACAAGCCACCGATCATCCAACTCGTGGGTGTCTCACACACAATTGGTCCTTTTCCAACTCCGATATACAAGATCGAGCGGGCATATCACACTTGCACTGGAGAAGATATTGACGAGAGTTGTCTACCTTTCCTTCCACCGGACGAGGTTTACCGTATATTCCAGATGTACAAGAAAAAGTTCCAGACACCTGCAGGGTACATCAATAAGGAAGGGCTAGAGGGCTTAAAGAGATTCATGGTGCGACAGATCAATTATCACACGGCACACGACCTTCAGATTGCATTGGATAATAATATCAAGAGGCCAACTTGGTATCTCCGCTCATGAAAGGTTTCCCGCTCAATGACTTCCCGAAGAACTATATCTTCAAGAACTCATGCCTCACCATCACTTATTACAACCCAGTCATTGGAAAGACGAGCGCGATGATGGAGTCTGAAGTGCACAAGTTCTACGATGGGACGTTGAAGCTAATAAAGAAGAATATTGAAAGGAGATTGGAAGAGATCAATGAGACTACCATCATCAAGGACCTTGGAGAAGAAGAAGCTCCGCTCCTGAATGAGCTTCTCAGCGCTATTGAGGAAAGGTTAGAGCTGAGGGATGATGTACGTCATTATGAGACAGCATTGGATTGCAAAAGCCATTCTACGCCCGACAAGGATAAATAGAGCTGAAGAGCGAACGAGCACAAAGGGGGAGATTGAATAAGACATTTTAATTGTGCTCTTTTATTAATTATCCTTGTAAATAGGGGCGTCATTTGTATATTCAATAGTGTAGGACTTAATTGTATTATGACAAGTATGTAGGTATAAATTCCAATGTACACTATTGAAATGAAGAAAAAGTTAATAGAAAAAATCCAAAGGGCTTCCAATTTACTTTCTAGAAAGAGAAACACACAAACATTTTCTCACACTAAAAGCGTTTCTCTCGTGTTCTTCATCGGATGTATTCGACCAAGGTATCAAATCTCATATTTCTGTTTGAATATCTAGAATTCATGCCTAGGATTTACGGTAGTTGATAATCGAGGACCTAACAACAATTATGGGGCACACTGTAGCAGATCCACCCGACACATAAGTATACCTTGATAGCCATGATCAACACCATGACTGTGAAGCTAAACAAGACCATCATCCGAAGGCTGCTATGCTTACCAATAATGCCAATCCTACGAGCCCATGCCCTCCAAATTAGAACTCATACAAGACTTCTGACGGGTGGGCTACAGAAATGAACTGACGCGGCTCTCAAATTATGAGTTGGGCGGGATTCCACATCCCTAGAGGATCCTATTTGGCTTAGTCAACAAGTGTTTGTCACCCAAGCATGCCATCTTCGACAAATGCAACGTTAACATCCCTTGTCTCTACCACAACATCATCGTTAGCAAGGATGTTAACATGGACCAACTGATCTGGAATGACGTGCTCGATCAACTACAAGTATGAGACACCTCCAAGAGGATCAAGGTCATTCCTTACATCGGGTGGCTCCCGCTTATCATCGACTACTTCATGGCGGACCAAGCTATCCGGCACCCAAATTCAAATTCTTCCACAAGGCGAAGGACAACCCACAAGGGCTATATACCCAAGAAATTTCGTAACACTATTCGACCAATATGAAGCATGGATTTCATGCACTAACTATGTGCTCAACATGAAGTATGATTGCTCTGCATATTATGTGAATTATACGTGCTGCATATTGTGTGGGTTTCTCTGTGTTGAATATTTAAGTACTACTTATTTGGGAAACTTAAGACCCTAATTTTAACGTAGTTGTAGATAAATTATATAAATTGTGATAAAAATAATTATTTAGAGATGCTTTTCTAATTTAGATGAGTCATAAGACACGCGTCGAACCCTAGCGCAAATATTACACGTGTCTAACTACTACATATGATTAAGTTTTGAAAATCGACTTGTATAGATAAATATTCATACTTTTAATTAAGATTATTCATATTCTTAAGTTATCTGTCAAATTTGGGCCTAAAATATTATTATCCCAATTTAAATGTCATTATCATATTACATACTTAATGATAAAGGCAAAACTTTTTTCCCGAACCGCCCTATATATCTTTATCATCACCGAAGTTTTCGTCAAGCACAATTTACAGTCACCATCGCTAACATTCCCAACCATTAACATCCTTACAAGACACGTCCCATGCAGGTATAAGATTTAATGGCTTTGTTAAAGATAAATTAACATATATTAGTGTTTACATGCTCCATAAGACACCGAATTTGCTTCTTGATTCCTCTCTTTAGTTGAGAAATCTCATCATATAGTTATAAGTAATACGTGCTTGACTGAACTGTTGAGATTTAATGCTTAATCACTCTGTTGCATGGATATTAATTCATGTAACATAGGTATAATTCGCAATCAATTTTTTTACATCTTTATATAAACACTTGTATTGGACCTCAGGAGTTTACGGGATAGTTCTTACATCTGTTGGTCACTTGTTCTTTCGGTAGATATAAATGATACATTAAGGCTTGGTTGGACACGTGAGGGAGTTAACCTACTTCTGAAATTAACAATTTCCAAGTTAAATTCTCGAAACCTGCAAACGACAGTAAATGTGTATTCACACGCAACTACGACACGTGAACCTTGTTTTCGGTGTACTCCTATGTGGTGATAAATATGTGCTTTGTTATTGACTTGGATATTTTGGGAGGAACGAATTATTTTGTAAGAATAATCGTACCTCGGGAGTGAGTCGTCGTTTATATTATTTTATTTATTTTCATTTACTGAGATATGAACATATATGGTTCGTCGTGAACTAATTGATATTTCATGCATTGTATCAGTATGAAATGTACGTTGAACACTGCATAATGTGCATATAGTTGCATAAATTGATTTGGGCGATTACCGAGTGTGTAAGGTGTATAAGATAATATCGCTTTGGGCGAGTATGTGATGATTGTTAGGTTATATTGTGAGACGATGATACGGTAAGACGATGGAATCTCGTAGTGGGACACACCGCCTATATGTCACGAGGGTCCACCGAGCTCTTCCCCTTTGGCGGTACGACGCCTTATTGGCCTGACGTGACGAAGTCCTATCTTGTGAACCTTGTAGTGGAAAAGACAGCCTATATGACAGGAGGGTCCACCGACCTCTTCACCTCAGAGCGGGTGAAAAAGACTGTCCAACAGTACATTTATAGGCCCCATTGTTTTTTATTGAGCTCTTCGGTACAATAATATTCGATCTCTGGGCCCATATTGATGATATGAGTCTGAGTATATGAAAGAATGATTAAGTGAGTTTGAGAGAGTGATTCCGAGGGCGTGAGCGACATATCATCATAGCATGTTGCATTTGATGATGCATAGATAAGGAATGTATATCGGGGGTCGATGTAGTTTCGTGTACCACATCGCGACTTTACTATCGTTGCGACTTTCTCCTATTGAGCAATTAGCTCACATAGTTAATGTGTTGTAGGTGAGCCCCATGATGTTGTATGATACTCTTTGAGGAGGCTAGCTGTTGGAGCTCCCGCAAACTTTTGAGGTAGCGTGTTCATGGGCGACAACTTGTGGGCCATCGAGTCATTTATTTTGGATTTGGCTTGTCTTGTACATGTCGCTCGGAGTGTGTTTTACTATGTTTTGGGATAGCTGTATATTTTGGGCATGTCTTATACATACAAATATATTTATGTCCGTTAATACTTTGTGATGGTCGAGTCGATTTGCATTTATAGGTTATGTTGGGTATTGCAAGAGGTTTATTTTGAAAGATAATGATATATATTCGGGTTGACGAGCTTGGTGATTTTCGTGAGCTGATCTTGTAGGGCATTGTCTTCGATCATGGATCTCTCATCACCAGTAAGTGTCTGAATTTGAGCTGAATCATCATATTTCTTCATCCCCCCTCAAGCTTGGACTGGTGGAAATCAAGAAGGCCAAGTTTGGAGAGCAAATGCTGAAAATGAGGTGCAAACAAAATCTCTGTAAAAAGATCTGCGGGTTGATGAGCAGAGGGAACATAATATGGGCCAATCAAGCCTGCCTTATATTTATTACTCACGATGTGACAATCAATATCAAGGTGCTCGGTCCGTTCATGAAAAACGGGATTAGCGGTTATATGTAAGGCCGACTTATTGTCATACGCGAAAGGAATCGGCCCATATTGTTGCATCTGCAAATCCTTAAGCAAATAAGAAATCCACATGAGTTCACAACCGGTGGATCCCGTTCTCCTATATTCGGCTTCACAGGAGGACCTAGAAGCAGTAGTTTGCTTCTTAGTCTTCCATGAAATAAGAGAAGAGCCCTGAAAAATGCAGTACCCCGTGATGGAGAATCGAGTATCGGGGCATGATCCCCAATCAGCATCACAAAAAGATTGAACTTGAAGGTGATTATCATAAGGATAAAACAACCCAAGAGAGGGACAACCTTTCAAGTATTTGAGGACATGAATTGCTGCCTTCCAATGAATATCTCGCGGAGTCAGAAGGAATTGACTCAATTGCTGAGTAGCATAGGAGATATCTGGCCGAGTGAAGCCAAGATACAATAAACGTCCAATTAATCTCCGATAGGAGTGAGGCTCTTTTAACTCAGAACTAGAACTGTCATACAAATCTAGGCCTTTAGGTAGAGACGTGGAGACAGCCTTGCAGCCCAACAATTTCACACTTTGTAAAATATCCAAGGTAATACTTCCTCTGATTATGATAAATTCCAGCAGCAGTTCTACCAATTTCAACCCCCAAAAAATACTTCGCATGATGCAAGTCTTTAATAGTGAAGGCCTCATCAAGAAACCTTTTTGTATCACTAATAAGAGCCTCATTTGAACCAGTCAATGGCACATCATCAACGTAGACCAAAAGAGCTAGAAAATCAGAACCTGTATGCTTGAGAAATAGGCAATGATCATGCTCTGATTGTGTGAAGCTGAAATGTTGTAACTGTGATGTGAACTCCTGGTTCCAATGTCTTGAAGCTTGCTTCAAACCGTAGAGGGACCTATGTAATTTGCAGACTTGATGAGGCAATGCTCGAGTATACCCCGGTGGAACTTGCATGTAAACTGTCTCATCAAGGTACCCATGCAAAAATGCATTGTTAATGTCAAGTTGATGGAGGCCCCATCCCTTAGCTACAGCAATGGCTAAGACCATCCGGACAATGACTAATTTAGCCACTGGGGAGAATGATTCAAAGTAGTCTGATCCCGGAATTTGATTGTAACCCTTTGCCACAAGACGAGCTTTGTATTTATCCACCGAGCCATCAGGGTTATACTTAACTTTGTATACCCATTTGCAGCATATAGGCTTCTTCCCTGGTGGTAGCTCTGTGACAGTCCAGGTGTGATTAGCTTCTAGAGCTTGCAGCTCCTTGGCCATTGCTTCCTGCCACTCAACCTTACATTTAGCTTGTTCATAAGAGTATGATTTTTGAATATTAGACACATTAGCCAAGAAACATGTGTATGAAGGATTAATATAAGATGGTTGTATAAAAGGAAATGTGGCAGGAGGAATAAAGTTTTTGGGTTGTGCATTGATGTGGTCCTTCACATTCTGGAATGAATCGTTTAAGCCTAGAATAAATTGCACCAGCTTATCCTCTTCCTCTCTACTAACTAGAATTTTAGCAACCTCCGATGCACATTGAGGAATTGGCCTGAAATGGTCATATTGATCCCAAAGTTTCTTCAATGTGCTGTAGTACTTAACCAAAGGCTGATCTCCTTGCTTGGTTTAGATTATTTCTTCTCGCATCCGCAGCAGCAGAGGTCCATTTGCAGTACCATACCTTTCCGCCAATTCGTCCCAAAGTTCCTTGGTTGCTTTTGTGTACGGAAAATTATCCATGATGTCTCGAGAAATTGAAGCACTCAACCATGATTTTACCGTGCTATCAACTCTCTTCCATTTAGTGTACTAGCTGGATGGACTAACGTTTCCTTCAGAAGTGCGTATTTTCTGGGTCTTGAAGGATATAAACGGAGATTTATTGAAGGATTCTCGAGAATTGCGACTCAACTAACAAGGTTGACTAGGAAGGGTATGCCAATCGCGTGGAATGAAGCCTGTGAACGGAGCTTCCAAGAACTAAAAAACGGCTAATGACAACACCCATTCTCTATATTCCTACGAATATTGGAGTGTTTTTTATTTATATCGATGCATCGAAGAACAAGTTGTGATGCATTCTTATGCAGAATGGTAAGGTGATTGCATATGCGACAAGGCAGTTAAAAGACTACGAGAAAAATTATACGAAAAATGATCTTGAGCTTTATGCAGTTGTTTTCGCCTTTAAAATCTGGAGGCATTACCTATACGGGGAGCACTCTGAAATCTACAATGATCACAAGTGCCTGAAATATATATTCACACAGAAGGAGTTAATGGAAAAGAAGGTGGTTAGAACTCGTGAAAGATTATGATTGTACTATCAACCATCACCCTTGAAAGGCCAATGTCGTAGCACATGCCTTAAGCCGAAAATCGCTTCAAAAGCCATAACAAGATGATCTGCACAAGATGGGCATTGAGATGGTATAATCAAGAGAGTTAGCCGCAAAATTGGTCGCTTTATCACTTCAACCAACTCTACTTGATAGAATTAAACATCGTCAACGAGAGGATGAATTTGCCAACAAATAAGAGCCTCTAACGGGACTAGGCAACACTCTGGTTTGGAGTTATCTAACAAAGGCGTACTCCGATACGGACACCTTATGTACCACCTGATGATAACCTCCGAAAAGAAGTCCTCTCAGAAGCTCATTCAACACCCTATTCATTACATCCTGGATCAAAAAAATTTATAGGGACTTGAAACAACACTACTGGTGGCCGGGTATGAAGAGGGATGTCGCTCTTTTTGTCGAACGATGATGAACTTGCCAACAAGTGAAAGTCGAACATCAACGACCAATCGGAATACTTCAACCATTATTCATTCCAGAGTTGAAATGAGAAGCTATCACTGTGGATTTCGTGATTGGACTACCAAGAAAAACAAAGAATCATGATGCAATTTGGGTCATCGTTGATCGACTTAGAAAATCCGCCCATATTATTCAAACGCCTCAACACATTCGATCGATCAATACGTCCGACTATATTTTCAAGAAATTGTGAGACTGCATGAAGTGCCTACGTCCATTGTCTCTGATCGAGATTCGAGATTTCTGTCCAAATTTTGGAAGAGTCTACAAATGGCGCTGAGAATTAAATTGTCCTACAACACTGCATATCACCCTCAGACCGATGGGAAGTCTGAAAGGATGATACAACTTTAGAAGACATGTTGCGAGCTTGTGTTGATTTTTAGGGGCATTGGAGTAAGTACTTATCGTTACTCAAATTTTCATACACTAATAACTATCATGCAACTATCGGAATGGCTTCATATGAAGCATTGTATGGAAGAAAATGTCGTTCACCAATTCATTGAGATGAGGTTGGTGAAAGAAATGTTTTGGGTCCCCAGATGATTCAATAAATTAGCGAAGCTGTTGTTCGAATTCAGCAGAGAATGAAGACTGCTCAAAATCGACAAAAGTGTTATGCTAATAAAAGGCAAAGACCTCTGGAGTTTGAGGTGGGACATCAAGTACTTCTAAAGTAGCGCCAATGAAAGGAGTCATGCGATTTGGAAATAAGGGAAAGCTCAGTCTGAGGTATATCGGCCCTTACCCTATAGTCGATAAAATTTGCGATGTTGCCTACAAATTTGAGCTGCCAATCATGACACAGATTCACAATGTGTTTCATGTGCTGATGATAAGGAAGTACATTGATAATCCATCACACATCTTAAGAGGGGAACCTTTATAGCTGAAATAAGATTTGAGTTATGGAGAACGGCCAGTATAAGTACTTGCACGAGAGATTAAGAATTTTAGAAATAAGGAAATTAGATTAAGAATTTTAGAAATAAGGAAATTTCGTTGGTCAAAAAACTTTGGCAGAATCAATCAGCGAAAGAGGCTACACCGGAAGAGAGGACGAGATGCGAACGAAATATCCTCACTTATTCGGTAAGTGAAATTTCGAGGACGAAATTTTATATAGAGGGGAGGATGTAATACCCGAGAAATTCCGTAACCCTTTTTTACCAATATGAAGCATGCATTACATTCACTATCAATATGCTCAACATAATATGCTTGCTCTTCATATTATGTGAATGGTATGTGCTGCATATTATGTGTGTTTCTTTGTGTTGAATATTTTAGTACCACTTATTTGGTTAACTTAAGACCCTAATTTTAACGTAGTTATAGAAAAATTATATAAATTGATAAGAAAAATTATTTAGAAATGCTTTTCTAATTTGGCTGAGCCAGAAAGACATGCGTCGAACCCTAGTGCAAATATTACACGTGTCTAGCTACTACCAATGATTAAATTTTTGAAATCTAATTGTACACATAAATATTCATACTTTTTATAAAGATTATTGAAATTCTTAAATTATCTGTCAAATTTGGGCCCAAAATATTGTTCCGAATTTAAATGTCATTATCATATTAAACACTTAATGATAGGGCAAAACTTTTTCCCGAACCGCCCTATATATATTTATCATCACCGAAGTTTTCGTCAAGCACCATTTACTGTCACCATCTCAAACATTCCCAACCATTAATATCCTTACCAGACACGTCCCATGCAGGTATAAACTTTAATGGCTTTTTAAAGATAAATTAATATATATTAGTGTTTACATGCTCCGTAAGACACTGAATTTGTTTCTGATTCCTCTCTTTAGTTAAGAAATCTCATCATATAATTATAAGTAATATGTGCTCGACTGAACTGTTGAGATTTAACGCTTAGATCACTCTGTTACATGGATATTAATTCATGTACCATAGGTATAATTCACAATCAATTTTTTGACATATTTATATTAACACTTATACTGGACCTCACGAGTTTATGGGATAGTTCTTACATCTGTTAGTCACTTGTTCTTTCGGTACATATAAAGGATACGTTAAGGCTTGGTTGGACACGTGAGGAAGTTAACCTACTTCTGAAATTAACAATTTTTAAGTTAAATTCTCGAAACCTGCAAACGACAGGTAAATTTTTATCGACACGCAACTACGACACATGAATCTTATTTTCGGTGTAATGTTATGTTCTGATAAATATGTGGTTCGTTGTTGACTTGGATATTTTGGGAGGTACGAATTATTTTTATGAATAATCGTACCTCGGGCGCGAGTCATCGTTTATATTATTTTATTTATTTTTCATTTGGTGAGATATGAACATATATGATTGTCGTGAACTACTTGTTATCCCATGCAGTGTATCCGTATGAAATGTACGTTGAACACTGCATAATGTGCATATAGTTCCATAAATTGCTTTGGGCGAATACTGAGTGTGTAAGGAGTATAGGATTATATAGCTTTGGGCGATTGCCGAGTATGCGAGGATTGTAAGGTTATATTGTGAGACGATGATACGGTAATACGAGAGAATCTAGTAGTAGGACAAACCGCCTATATGATAGGAGGGTCCGCCGAGCTCTTCACCTTTGGCAGTATGACGCCTTATTGGCTAGACGCGACGACGTCCTATCTTGTGAATCTCGTAGTGGGAATGACCGACTATATGAAAAGAGGCTCCACCGAGCTCTTCACCTCAGGGCGGTGAAAACGACTGTCCAACAATACGTTAATAGGCGACATTGTTATTGATTTGGTACAGTAGTATTGGATCTCAGGGTCCATATTGAGGGTATGAGTCTGCGTGTATGAGAGAATGACTAAGTGAGTATGAGAGAGTGATTCTGAGGGCATGAGCGACATATCATCATAGCATGTTGCATTTGATGCATACATAAGGAATTTATATCGCGGGTCGATACAGTTCCGTGCACCACATCACGACTTTACTATAGTTTCGACTTTTGCTTAATGAGCAATTAACTCACGTAGTTCATGTGTTGTAGGTGAGCCCCATTGATGTTGTATGATACTCTTTGATGGGGCTTGGTGTTGGAGCTCCCGCAGACTTTTGGGATGGCGTGTACATGGGCGACGACTTGTGGGCCAGCGAGTCTCATTTATTTTGGGTTTGGCTTGTCTTGTATATGTCGTTCGGAGTGCTTTAACTATGTTTTGGGACAACTGTATATTTTGGGCCCGTCATATATATACATATTTATTTATGTCTGTTGGTACTTTTTTATGGTCAAGTCGAGTTGCGCTTAGGTTATGTTGGGTATTGCAAGAGGTTTATTTTTATATGTAATGATATATATTCGGGTTAACGAGTTTAGTGATTTTCATGAGCTGTTTGATTGTGTATATGGAACGATTTTCAAACGGAACTCTTGTGAATTCGTTTTCTCAAACTTGCATTTTCAGTGTGTTTAGCGTCTTATAGTGCGGTAGTTGTGTGGTCGTCACAAGGACCTTAACCTACTCCGATGCTGATCCCGGAAGCTCGCCTCAGTAGATCAGACGAACTCGGCCGTAATCGCCTACGGTCTCGCAATTAATGTACCCGCTCCCAGGACTCAGCCCGACCCACGAGAGAACCCGAGCAAAAAGAGGGTAGAGTGAGTTCATCAACCGTGGAGCCATTCAAAGCCAACGAATCGGAGGAGGACGAGAGCGTTTACTTTACAACGCGTCAAACACACGGTGCGAGAACCGCAAAAAGAAGCACCACGACAGAATGTTGCCTCACCAGTGCTTTCCACGGTTGCGACCTCATGCACAATAAGTCGGACTGAGCCTGTAGGTACATGAGTTAATGTGCTCGACTCCCGAGTTGAAGTCGTTGTATCTAGTCCACCTGCGTAACACACAACCACTCCCAACCCATTCATTTGTCTCCCAACAAACAGATATCTCAACATCGAGACAAGGGGACTCACGTCTGCTAATACTGCCTTGCTCTGAGGCAGGAAATATTGAAAAAGGTGGTTCGCAGCCCATGAGCACCGCCCCTTCTTCTGTCACGATAGGTCGTATGCCTACCTTACCATTATTCTTCCCACCCGTTAGGACACATACACCTTTCTCTCTAGGTCTCAGTGATCTAGATAGAACCTCCATAGATACGTCAATAAGAGACGTTCTTTGAATATTGGAGAGAAGTTCCACCGCTGCAATGTCAAATACAACAGCGTTAACGGGCGATTCACTCAAACCAACAACGAGTGTGATGTCAACGGTAAGCTTTAGTGGCTCAATTTCGGTAATTCCCTATGCAGGTCTCAGTGCACCTGCCTCAACAGTCGTAGTGACACTCCCACTACAGTGTCACTAAGATCGACTGGAAGACCTGCTGAAGTAAGTGCACACCATGTGTCTTTTACTTATTTGATGTCGTGATAATAGAACGCCCAAGTGGCTCCTGTAGGTTATCACCCACGTTCATCACAAAGGAGACCCTGTCCCGGACCGTCAAAGAGGCCGTCGACGCACTTGTCCGTACCCTAGAAGAAAATATTTTTGGACAAGTGCGAACAATGATTGAAAATGCCTTCTGGGCAAGGGTAAAGGTCCCGTTACGGACGCACCCCCTCCACCTCTGCCACCACCACCACCACCACCACCTTCACCACCCCGACCATCTCACCCAGTTGACCCATACACCATGCCGATCGACCAATTTCATTATATCCTAATATATCGCCTATAATCCATAAAAAATCGTAGCGCAACCGAACATAAACTCTTCGAGACCGCCCCGACTCGACGCCAACGACTTGCCGTGGAGCCTCGACAACCCTCAAATGCAGACACGACGACCCTGACGATCAGGATAGCCCTGAAGGGGGAAGAGGCAACAAACCACCCGAGGTGGACGGAGACGCGGAGCACGAGGTAGAGGCCGCAATACATCAACAACTTCTGCACCTCCACCAGCTTCTTCCTCATCAAAACCACCACACACCACCGTCACCGCTTCCGCCCAACCTCAACCCAAAACACCACAACCCACCAAGCCTCTCAAACAAACATAGTCCAAAAAACATCAGAACAGCTACCGTCCTCGAGTTTCAACCCCCGCCCGTATGTCGAAGACTACATCTTTAAGGAGGAATGACGCTCGAAGCCGAAAACGAAAGATGGTGTTCGCAAACGCATCGAGAATTTTTGCTTCTTTTCAAGGAAGGCGGCAACGAACATCTTCCTTATGACCCGGATGAAGAAGAGGAGCCGGAAGACCATTGGAGGAAAATTCCCGAACTCCCGGAGCTCCTAGGCTTAGGAATAAAGGAACCTCCAAATGTGATCCACTGCAACATATTGGTCGAGACTCCGTGGGAGAACAAATGCATGACGACACCCTTCCTTGAATATGTCTATCTCAAGATCTGGAGGCATCCCGACAGATAAAGCCAACCGACGAGGTATCAATCAGAGGCCTGACACACATAAAAAACAGAAGACGTGGGCTCGAGCATCTTTTCATTCTCTCACAACTAACCACCAGAAGGGGGTGAACAATAGAGCAGCTGAAGCAGATTGAGAAAGAAACCACCACATCTCGGACATCGAAGAAGCAAAGTACACTTATGAAAGGTAACCCACTCCCATCTACTTCGTCGTCAGAGAGGATGGCTCCAAGGACCATATCTTAGAGGCCAAACTCTCCAACCTTCCTCCGGATGAAATCATTAACATGTACGGAATGTACATAAAGTTTGTCCTCATGAATCAAAGATACCTTGTGGGGTTCAATGCGTTGATGCGATACCTGGTGGGGTAGATACACTATCATTCCGCTTAAGACTTTCAGATTTCTCTAAAGAGCAACATGAAGAAAGTGAACTTGACGCCCTAAGACATGCGGTAAAGAGATGGACCACTACCCGGAGAAGCACATCTTCACACATCCAGAGTTGGGAGTCACCTACTACCATCCCGTGGAGAAGAGGACACATGTGCTACTTGTCTCCCAAACTCTAACTTCTCTAACGGTACTCTCAAGATTATTGCTCAAAAGCTTCAAACGCGCCTCACCACTTTATGACCCAAGAATTACTCCAGAGACCTTTGATTAGAAGAAGGACAATCGAAGAATTGCTAGAGAAGAGCAAAGACAAGTTGTCCCTTAGGAACAACATCCGGCAATACGAGGTCACTCTATGATGACAAAATTCCTTGTTCGTTCGTCAAGAGACAAGAACAAGGAAGAGAGAAAGCCGGAAACACAAAGATTGAAGATTGAACACTAAGGGAAAGATTATAGATCTTAAATAGTGTCCATATGTTTTAAGTCTTCGTCTTGTATTTTAAGTTAATTAGATTCTATTTATAGGGTCTAATGTAATTGTTTAGCTTAATGGGCTAGTTAGGGCCCATGTATTATATACCAATTATGTGGTATGAGTACTAAAACCCTAGCTCTTAATCAATAAAATCATCATTGGGATTTGAGCCTCATTATCTAAAACCTTCAAGCGAACTCACGCATGCACACGCATTCAAGGTATCTTCATAAATCTCAAGGATTCCACCATTGAAATCGTTGATCGTTAAGGAAATCGGAACCTACATGTTCCACACACACACACACACAATACACTAGCGTTTTAGTATGTATACCACATATTTTGGTATATTACATTATAACCCTTAGTTTCTCTTATTACAAATAGACCCAAGGTCTTTGACCCATTCTAATTTGTAAATACATAACAAAGATAATAATAATTATCGAACACAAAAAACATATCTAACAATGTACTATTTAAAAATCGAAAATTATATTTTTATTTATTCCTCCCCCTCAAATCATGCTTCCTAAAATAAAATTGCTCCCCCTCAAAAAAAGCGTAGTACGATCGAAAAATTTACGAATCTCTTTCCCTCAATTCACGCGGTGATATGTTTTTCCCCCTCAAAAATTAAAATCGATGCTCTCCTTAAAAAATTTACGAGTCCCTCTTTCTCAAATAAAAGACTAGATTCCCATCAAATTAAGCTGAGTAAAAAAATATAAAAATTTTACAAAAATGGTATCTATCATTTCTACGAGTAATACGCATTTTGAATTTTAAAATCGCGTAAATTTTTGAGAAATCATATTTAAAAATGTGCCATTTTGAAAACTAGGTATTTTTCAATTCAGCTCGTATGCATAAGCTATTTAAATATTGAAAATTCTCTTAAGGTCTCAAAAACACCTAACGATCAACATAATTGTTGGGAATCAAAAGCATTTTCGCGAAAACCCTTGAGTACATGTTTTAGGCGTGATTTGCTCTCCAGTGTTTACTGTAGTGGCTTAAAGTTCAATAATGATTCAATTGAATAAATGTTAGGATTTTAATAGCTATACCCTTGAATTAGGTATAAGATACTTGGGGCCCTAAAAAAGCCCATTACGACAAAAATATCACTAGACTCTATATATACTTCACCACCCGACGAGCATAATCTACATGCAATTGCTTCAAATGCGCAGTTTATGCAGGTGGAAAATGGATAGAGTGTGAAAAGTTAACTAAACCATGAGGAAGTTTTATGTTATTTTAAACCATATGGTTTTCTGTGATGAATTTCAAAACCACGGGGTTGTTTATGATTTTTAAACTAAAACATAACTACAAGACAAAGACTTACAAATACATAGGACACTATTTAAGATCTAAAAATATCCCCCTTAGTGTTCAATCTTCAATTCGTTCTTTGAGGTTTATTTTTTCTTTATTTTCTCTCTCCGGACGAAGGACTTTTGAAGTCCTAGAGTGACCTCATACTTTCTTATGATGTTCCTTAGGAACAGTTTGTCGTCAATCTTCTCTAGAACTTTGTCAAGTAGGGGCCTGAGTCCCAGCCAGGCACGATGCATTCGAAGCTTTTCTCTGCTAATCTTGAAGGTACCATCAGAGAGCTTGGAGATTTTTGAGAGCACCAGGACATGCATCCTTTTCTCCTCGGGATGAAAGACGCGACTCCCAACTCAAGATGGGTGAAATTGTGGTTCCCTTTGTATTTCTCCATCTCTTTTCCGCATTGTGGGCGTGTCATATTTACCTTCTTCACATTGCTTTCCAAGGCATTATGAAAGTCTTCAGCAGAGTAGTATTGATTTTCCTCTACATCTAGGGTATCAACGCGTTAAATCCCTCCCGATATCTCTGATTTGTCTAGATGAACTTCCTATACATGTCGTACATGTTGGTGATTTCATCCCGAGGATGGTTTGGGAGTTCGGCCTCCAGAATCTAGTCCTTCAAGCCATCCGCTCTGACAACGAAGGAGACGGAAGTGGGGAATATTACGTAGGTATACTCTACTTCTTCGATGTCTGAGATGTCGGGTTCGCTTTTTCTTTAGACTTCAGCTGCTCTAGAATTAGCGCATTTTTTGTGTTTATTCTGAGAGCGTGAACACGTGGTCGAAGCCTTACATCGGGTTCTTCAGGTGCGTGAGGCCTTTGATGGCTAGCTCGTTGGTGGGCTTGAATTTTTCAGGGTGCCTCCAGATTCTGGGACAGTAGATATTCTTTTGTTCTGTCAGGGAGTCTCGATCAGCACTGTCCCTTTGCTCAGGTTTGGTGGCTCATTAACTTGTAGGTTGAGTAGATCTAGGAGCTCAGGAATATCTCTCAGGTGATCTTTTGATCCTCTTCTTCTTGTTGTTCGATAGAGAAGGAATCCATCGTGAGGTTCTGTAGGTAGAACCTTATGTGCTCTAAGCGTAGGTGGATCTCTTCTTCGGTCTCCGTTCTGTCCATCCACTCCTTCTCCAAGATATACTTGTTGATATAAGGGTGGGGGGTGAAATCCTCGGAGGAGGGTTGCTGGGAAGTGGAGGTGGTCTGGATTGACCGGACAACTGTTTATGGTGGTGTTTGGGGGTTGAGTGGTTGTTTGTGTTTGGATGGCTGTTTGGTGAGGTGGCTGTTGTTGGGTGGAAGACGAGGGTGGTGGGTTTGAAGATGATGTACCCGCTCCACGACTAGTACTCTTCCCCTTTCCTCATCTACGACCGCCATTTTCTGTCTTATGCCTCTTCTTCCCCTCAGGACGATCCTTATCGTCAGGATCGTGGTGGCGTCATTTGGGGGGGAGAAGCTTTCCTCTCGGCAGGTAGCAGTTGGGGGCGTGTCGCGGCCATTCATTCATATAATTTATGTTCGGTTGGGGTTTTGTTTTCGATGGGGAGGAGTCTAGAGATGATGATGTTGTGGAGTTGGAGAATGGACATTGTGTATGGGTCAAGGGGATGGCTAGGTGGTGGTGGCGAAGGGAGTGGTGGTGGAGGTGTTAGAGGTGGAGGGGGTGCGTCCGTTACAAGAGTTTTTCCCTTGTCCAGTAAGGAATTTTCGATCATCGTACGCACATGTTTGAGGAGATTTTCGTCAAGGTTGGGGAAAAGTGCGTCGACGACCTCTTTGATGGACCGAGACAATGCCTCCTCCGTGACAAACGGGGGCGATAACCTACTGGAGCCACTAAGGCATTCTGTTGTCACAACATCGGAGTAGGTAACAGACGCGTGGTCTGCACTTAATGTGGCAGGACTTTCAGTCGATCCTAATGACACCATTGGGGGAAGTGTCACTACGAATGTTGTTGCAGGTGCACGGAGACCTGCAGGGAGAATCACCACGCCGGAGCCACTAAGGATTTCCATTGACATCAGGCTCAATTGTGGTACAAGCGGATCGTCCGCTACCACTTTTGTAGTTTATGTTGCAACGGTGGGAGTTTTTTTCAATCCTCGAACGACATCCATCGGATACGTCTATGGAAGTTCTTGCTAGGTCACCGAGACCTAGTGAGAAAAGTGTTTGTGTCCTAGAAACTGGAAAAAATATGGGAATTGTGGACACATGACCGAACGTGGTCAAGGAAGGGGTGGTGGTCGGGGATTGTGAACCACCTTGTTCAGTATCGTCCGCGTCCGAGCAAGACGGTGATAGAATACGTGGTCCCCCTTGTGTAGTTATTAAAACCTCTCTCTGTTGGGAGATAGATGAGTGGTCGAGCAGCGGTTATGAGTACGCCAGTGGACTAGATGTGGCGGCTTCTATTCGGGAGTCGAACAAATCGACTCTTGAACATATAGGGTCAGTCTGGCTTGAAGTAGGTTCGGTGGAAACCGTAGTGGACACCGGCGAGGAAGCAGGTTGGTCATTGCTCTGCTTTTGACGTTAATCGCGGCGAGTGCCAATGCGTCGTATAGTAGGCGGTCTTCATCCTCCGATTCAGTGGCTTCGGAGGACTCCACAATTGGTGAACGCTCAGGACCCACACGTCCACTCAGGGTTGCTCCGGGGGTGGGCTCGGGTGGGTGTGCCTGAGCCATGAAGATGTTGTGCTCCAGACGTTACAGGAAGACCTTATCCGTCTGGTCCACGATGTGCAGGAGAGCTTTTGCTATCACCCTAGGCGTCGGCTGAGTTACATTTTGCTATTAGATGGATTCGCTATTAGCTTCAAAGATTCTTGGATTTCGCTATCACCATAGGCACAGGAGGGCTTTCGCTATTATCTTCACACACAAGACACACTCAACTGTGTGGTATGGTTTTAGTATTTATACCACATTTTGGTATATAATACTTGGGCCCTAACTAGCCCAGTTACATTAAGTATATCACTAGATTCTACAAAATAAAGCCTAGTTCACTTAATTAAACTACAAGACTAAGATAAAATAATTAATTGAACACAATAAAATAATCCTAACAAAATGGTCCTCATAGGAATATAGGGCGAGCACCCAATTTCAGATAAAATGTTGATACATGTAAAAATATTACTAATATGTATCTAAATTTTTGAGTTGTTAATATTGCAGAAAATTAATGAGAAGGCTAGACAAAGTCTGTCTCATAGTGTTTATTCATTCCACCTCGATTCTGTTAGGGATATGCCCTCGAATGCTATACGAGGATTGGATATGTATAGGGCATTAGCTTATTTATCATTCGATTGTCAATGTAATCAAACATTGTTTTGCGTATTAATAAAGGCATTATTCGTTTATTGATTATATGAGTTCTTTACTTAGCATCGGGTAAAGCAATAAATGAATAAATCCAAATGTGTCGAGTTGAGTCACTGTTCTCGATGGGTACGAGAGAGGAAGGCACCAGTGGACTCTTAACCTCGAACATAAAATGTCCATAAGCCTTAGGTTTCAGTTGGGCGCTGGAAAACCAATCATGGCTTATTTGTCGATGACTTACCGTGTGCCGATATACCGCTTGGAAGCGGAAGTCATGACTTGTGATACGAGTCGAATCAAGGGATTGAATCGTTTCATGGACACTGACTCGCAGGTCGTACGATCAAACATGGCTTTTTACTCAAGTAGTTTCAATGATCGACGACAGAACTATAGTAGTCTGCTTGAACCTTAGACCGAAAGGGGCTTTGACGGAGTTGACTTTGAAGTCTTGACTATCACTGGTTTCGCTAGATCCGATTTGCTATTGCATGGGTAACCGGGACAGATGCGGTCTTGATGGATATTTGTGATTGTCGGGCTTAGACCGCCGAGTACGGATTCACAGTCTCGCAAGTAATCGAGACAAGTGTCCTATGAGAATGACGACGGAAATTACAAAATCCTTGGCCAAGGTATTAAACTAACTCATGTTAGACATGGAGGGTAGTTTGGTAATTTGCCTCGTGTCATTTTATCATAATATCGAGTTTAGTGAGTTTGACAAATACCATGGCTCTCACTCGATCGGGACACAGCTGAAGGGTTTGTACGTAGTACTATAATCTATAGTTAGGTTCTGGAATGAGACTAGTTCGAAATTCGTGCTCAAGTCGGGATCTGTCCGGTACTGCGGGATTGAGTCGAACCTAGAGAGTCGGGCTTAAAAAGGATCATCAATGTGTACCGAGAAGGAGAGATTGTGTTTTGGGCCTTAACGGGCCTCAGGTCGTTATGCCACGCCTTATTGGGCCTCGGGGTCATTAAGTGGACCGAAGTCGGACGTAATATGAAACTAACTTTAAGACTTAGGCTTGGCTAAGTGCTTAGAAAGACTTGAGGGAAGAATTGGAATTCAACCCTAAGCCGAGAAATTCGAAAAATGCCTTAAATGGTATTTTCGTATTTTACAAATATGGTAATAAAAAATATTTGGAATATTATTTATTAAAACTAAAATTCGAATTTATATTTTATATATTTCGAAATTTATTTACCATATTTGAAGATATTTTAATATCTTAGTTAGTTTTCTATTTATAGTATGTTCCTTTAATAGAATTTTGAATTCAATTAAGAGAGATATTTTGGCAAGAATATCTCTCATATTTAGGAACAAATATTTCGAGATTTTAGCCTTATTTAGGGCTGAAAATTTCGTACTCTCCTACTATAAATAAGGGTAAGACCCTCGTCAAAGAAAAGACACGGGAAAAAACACGGGAAGAGAATCGACGCGAAATTTCTCGACCCGAGAATCGAAACACGAACACACAAACGCAAACCACTCTCCCGAGCGACGGATCAATTCTCTCTAGCCATCTTCGGAGAATCGAAACCATGGTACACTGCGAGGTCGGCGTGACGATCTAGACGATACCCAACACGACCGCAGCCGACGACGCAATCGACGAGGAGCTGCCACTTGCTTCAAAGGTAATCTCTCACGGGTATGACCCGCCCTATTACGTGTCAACGTGATTAGAGTTTTCGATCCGAGCTGCGAAAGAACCCGGAAAAAATTTTATTCCGCACCGTATCCCGGGGCGTTGCGTCTCGAGTACAAACCGGGTACCTTTCCCAACAGTGGTATCAGAGCCAGGGCTCGTGATCGGAATCATAACATGATTAAATCGAAACGAGGCTCGTGGGAGACGATCGAAAAGCCAACGCACTATGAGCGTGGGGCTGCTCGATGCGTCGCTCTCCAACCCACGACCACCATACCGCTCGACGGGGTCGAAGGCACCACCGCCGAGACACTGCGACACGCAGACAGCCGCACGCGCAACCACGCCGTGCGACGGCCTATCCGCTGCCGCGGGTTCGGGCAACAAAGACCCAAACCACCGCGCCGCTGCCCCGGGCAGCGGCACACCGCTGTCCGATGGTGGTGCCACCTCTGACGGCAGCGCCAGCGGCGCACGGACAGCCGCGCAACCGTGCGGACAGCCGCGTACCCGCACGAAACTGCAGCCTCCGGGACACGACGGCCGCCTATGGTTTTTCGCCCAAAAACCCTAACGGGCCTTTTTATCGGGCCTGGCCCATTTAAGGCCCAAATTGTCGGTTTCGGTTAGAATTCATGAAATTGTCAACGTGCTCGTTATGATTATGATTTAAGGCACACTTACGGGTTTAGGATTTCTATTTGGTTTTCCGGGTTATTTGTTAAGGGCCTCGTCCCCCCGGGTTGTATTTGTCTTTTACGGGTTGTTTGGGACTGATGATCCCCCCGTGTTGTACTTCAAAGTCTTTATTAGATTAGGCTTAGTTTAGAATACACGAAGCTGTTCGACGGTTGACGACTCCCCGGGAGAAGATGACTTGGTGGACGATCGACGACTTGGAGGCCGTTCGAATGATGAAGGGTGATTGTCGACTTCAAAGCCCATACGGAGAACCGATGATTTTTTGAAGCCACATACACATAATTCACGTAATAGGGCTAGAAAATAAATAACCCGTTCGTGTTGCCTTGTAGTTTATTTTCCTAGTGTTTATTTACTACTTGCGTGCGTGTCGATTTGTGAAATGATATGCATGCTTTATGTGCTCTTATGTGAAAAAGGTTTTTTCTCCCGTTTGATAAATACTAAGTGAGAAAAGGAATTGGGTTCCTGTCTTCTATCATGCTTGAGATGTCTGGTGTTAGGGAGTTTGTACGGTTTGTTCCGAGTAAGTTGGCGCCGTACATCAAGCCCTAACATTAGCGTTTTGGGTTCGTTTGACGATGCTCACCATAGCATATTCCGCCCCACGAAGCGTAAGGCAGCAAGGTGGAATTCAAATGTGCGGTTAGAGCATAAGTTGATTAGGTTGCACTTAGACAGTTATACCCAAAATGCAGGGTTAGCCGTGAGGGTCACTAACTGAGACAAAGGTAGTTGAAATACTCAGAGGATGGGTTCGAGTGAAACTCGACTTCGATCGATTAGGCAGGCCAAATATTGCGTTAAAGGCTGAGGCATGTCTAATCGAGTCGGGGACCTCAACTCCACTATGAAACTACTCAACGAAGTTTCCGAAATTCTTAAATCGGGAGAATAGAGTTTTCGAGAAAAATAGTGGGAGTCAAGCGAAACGAAAAGTCCGTGTTGCCCTTGATGAATGATAAAATAAACCTAACTATGTGATCTTTATCTTCTGCAGAGTTATTTTCTTTCTAGTTACTATGACGAATCTTTTAAACATGCTGCTTGAAAAGAACCGTGTGATAGGACCAAACTACGTGGACTGGCTCCGTAACCTCAGGATAGTTCTAGGTATGGAGTCTTTGACTTATGTCATCGATTCCCCTACACCGTAAGTCCCAGGGACTGACGCGAGTGACGACGACCGGGCTGTGTATGTCAAGTGGCAAATAGACGAGCCAAAGGTCAAGGGCTATATACTCCTATCCATGAGCAATGAGTTGCAGCGAAGCCACTCGGAAATGGAAGTGGGCGCCATTTTGCTTCATTTGAAGGAGCTCTTTGGTGAACACTCCAGGAGTGCTCGCTACTCTTTGACAGAGCAACTGTTTCATTGCAAAATGGATGAGGGCAGCGACGTTAGGGAACATGTGCTGAAAATGATCGGTTTGATCGAGAGACTCAATGCACTCGACTTCCTCATGGACAATGAGCTCCAAAACGATCTCGTGCTCCAGTCACTGCCGGCTTCCTTTAATCCCTTCATTGTGAATTATAATCTGAATAGGGTCGAGATGACATTAACTGAGTTGATGAACCAGTTGTCAACGGCCCAAACTCAGATGAAAAAAAAATAAAGGGAAAGGAAGTTGCTCTTGTTGCGACTTATAAGACTCGGAAGTCGATTAGAAAGAAAAAGTCGGACAAGCCCATTAAGTCCAAGGGAGGAGTTTCAAAAGGCAAGGCCAAGAAAAACGTGTTTAAAGGCGCCAAGCCCACGGACAAATGCCTTTACTGCAATGAGCTCGGCCATTGGAAGCGCGATTGCCCGAAGCTAGCCGCCTCAGGTAAAGAACTTTATGTTTTAGAAACTAATTGTTCTATGACTGTGTACTCCACTTCATGGATCCTAGACTCAGGAGCTAGCGCTCACATTTGTGTTTCAAACCAGGGTCTGGAACGAAGGAGGTTGGCGGATCGAGAGGTCATGATCAACGTAGGAAGCGGACATAGTGTGCCGGCGACCCACATTGGATCAAGAACTCTTGTTTTATCTAGTAGACATAAGTTATTGCTTTCTGATTGTTTAGTATTGCCCAAAGGGCTTAAGAATATTATTTCTATTCCCGTTTTGAGTGGAAACGGATATGAGTTCCGCTTTAGTAATAATATTTGCGATATTTATTTTGGAAATAAATGCGTCGGAAGTGCAACTTTACTTAACGGATTATATTATCTAAATCTCAAAGATAAAACTGAATTTGTGAACACAATTACCAACAAACGAATATTAGAGACCAATATGAGACAATTGTGGCATCTTCGACTTGGTCATGCAGGAGATCAAAAGATTCGTGAGTTGGAGAAAAATGGCATGATTAAGTCGTTGGGTTCGGACCTTTATCCGACTTGCGAATCGTGTATCCTTGGAAAGATGACTAAGTCTCCCTTTACCGGGACTTTCCCAAAAGCCACAGAACTTCTCACTTTGATTCATACAGACGTTTGTGGGCCATTCGGGGAAGCGGCTCGAGGTAATTTCCACTACTTTATTACCTTCACCGACGATCATTCAAGATTTGGGAAGGTATATCTTATGAGATACAAGTCTGAAGCCCTTGGTAAGTTCAAGGAATATAAGGCTTTAGTCGAAAAACAAACTGGGAATCATATAAAGGCCATTCGATCTGATCGAGGTGGTTAGTACATGAGTCTCGAGTTTGACGAGTTCTTGAAAGAGAACAGGATCATTTCACAGATGACACCGCCGGGAACACCACAATTAAATGGTGTGTCCGAACGCAGAAATCGTACGCTGTTTAACAAGGTTCGATCAATGGTAAGTTACACAGACCTGCCACTGTCGCTGTGGGGTCATGCGTTATTAACCGCAACGCACGTTTTAAACCGAATCCCTTCTAGTTCTGTCGACCAGATCCCTTATGAAATATGGACTGGTAGAAAGCCGAGCTTGAACCACATAAGAATATGGGGTTGCCCCGCTTTTGTGAAAAAGCTCAAGACAGAAAAATTGGAATCGAGAGCTGTGAAAGGATGTTTTGTCGGGTATCCTGAGGATTCCATGGGATACCAATTTTACTTCCACGACGATCAAAAAATCGTTGTAGCCCTTCAGGCTCACTTTCTCGAAGAAGAGTTCGTTCGAGAAGGTGGAGTGGGTCGTGAAGTAACTCTTGGAGAAACGACAGAAACGATTTCACAAACTCCAGTGTTAGAAGACACCGTAGAGCAGTCCAAGACGCAATCAGAGTTGCGCAGGTCTGGTAGAGTATCTCGCCAGCCTGAGAGATATGGAATGGTACACGTCGAGCACGGGGATGCTGCGACGAGGGGTAACGTCGGGGACGACCCCGCTACCTATGACCAGGCAATGACGGATATAGACTCCGTAAGATGGCTTGAAGCTATGCAAGTCGAAATGGATTCAATGCACGAAAATCAGGTCTGGACACTTGTTGATCTCCCCGATGGTTTTAGACCCATTGGGTGTAAGTGGATCTTCAAGAAAAAGATTGGATCAGACGGACTGGTGGATACATACAAAGTTAGGCTTGTAGCGAAAGGTTATAGTCAAAAAGAAGGAATTGACTATGAGGAAACCTTTTCGCACGTTGCGATGATGAAGTCCATTTGGATATTACTTGCGATAGCAGCGTATAACGATTATGAGATCTGGCAGATGGATGTGAAAACCGCGTTCCTAAATGGATACCTCAAGGAGGAAATATATATGGAACAACCAAAGGGTTTTACATCACAAAAGGATGCTAATAAAGTATGCAAATTGAATAAGTCAATTTACGGACTTAAACAAGCCTCTAGGAGCTGGAATCTTCGGTTTGATGAAGTAGTTAAGAGCTACAGATTCATAAACAACGAAGATGAACCATGCGTCTACAGAAAAAGCAGTGGGAGCAAGATATCGTTCCTCGTATTGTACGTCGATGACATTCTTTTGATAGGAAACAATATTGGGATGCTCTCGATGGTGAAAGCATGGCTTTCGACCGAATTCTCCATGAAAGACTTGGGAGAAGCGACCTACATCCTAGGAATTCGTGTCTATAGGGATAGAACGAATAAGATGTTAGGGCTCTCCCAAGCCCTGTACTTAGAAAAGGTCCTGAAACGATATACATGGACAATTCTAAGAAAGGGTTCTTACCTATGGGGCATGGGATACATCTCTCCAAAGCTATGTGTCCTCAAAGTGAGGCAGATAGAAAAGAGATGAATGGAATCCCCTATGCATCCGCAGTGGGTAGCTTGATGTACGCGATGCTTTGCACGCGACCGGACATAGCATACGCTGTGAGCGTAGTCAGTCGATTTCAAGCCAACCCGGGTAAAGAACACTGGACAACAGTCAAGAATATCCGCAAGTATCTTAGAAGAACAAAAGATATGATGCTGGTCTATGGAAATGGAGAATTAGAAGTGGAAGGATATACGGATTCGGATTTCCAGTCAGACGTGGACGACCGAAAATCCACTTCAGGTTTCGTCTTTACACTCAACGGTGGAGCAGTATCTTCGAAAAGTTCCAAGCAGAGCACAACTGCTGATTCCACCTACGAGGCTGAGTACATAGCCGCCTCAGAGGCAGCTAAAGAAGGAGTTTGGATGAGAAAGTTCTTGGAAGAACTGCAAGTGGTTCCGATTGCCGAAAAACCACTGCAACTATGGTGCGACAATAGTGGTGCAATCGCGCAAGCGAAGGAACCAAGATCTCACAGTAAATCCAAGCACATAGAAAGAAAATACCATGTGTTACGTGGATTCGTTGAGAGTGGCTACATAGCCGTCCAGAAGATTGCGACTGCGGACAACGTGGCCGACCCATTCACCAAGCCTTTATCTCAGGCAGTGCTGAACAAACATCTCGAGAAGATGGGTATTAGATACAACAGCGCATGGCATTGAGTGCAAGTGGGAGATTGTTAGGGATATGCCCTCGAATGCTATACGATGATTGGATATGTATAGGGCATTAGCTTATTTATCATTCCATTGTCAATGTAATCAAACATTGTTTTGCGTATTAATAAAGGCATTATTCGTTTATTGATTATATGAGTTCTTTACTTAGCATCGGGTAAAGCAATAAATGAACAAATCCAAATGTGTCGAGTTGAGTCACTGTTCTCGATGGGTACGAGAGAGGAAGGCACCAGTGGACTCTTAACCTCGAACATAAAATGTCCATAAGCCTTAGGTTTCAGTTGGGTGCTGGAAAACCAATCATGGCTTATTTGTCGATGACTTACCGTGTGCCGATATACAGCTTTGAAGAGGAAGTCATGACTTGTGATACGAGTCGAATCAAGGGATTGAATCGTTTCATGGACACTGACTCGCAGGTCGTACGATCAAACAAGGCTTATTACTCAAGGAGTGTCAATGATCGACGATAAAAACTATAGTAGTCTGCTTGACCTTAGACCGAAAGGGGCTTTGACGGAGTTGACTTTGAAGTCTTGACTATCACTGGTTTCGCTAGATCCGATTTGCTATTGCATGGGTCAGCGGGACAGATGCGGTCTTGATGGATATTTGTGATTGCCGGGCTTAGACCGCCGAGTACGGATTCACAGTCTCGCAAGTACTCATGTTAGACATGGAGGGTAGTTTGGTAATTTGCCTCGTGTCATTTTATCATAGTATCGAGTTTAGTGAGTTTGACAAATACCATGGCTCTCACTCGATCGGGACACAGCTGAAGGGTTTGTACGTAGTACTATAATCTATAGTTAAGTTCTGGAATGAGAGTAGTTCGAAATTCGTGCTCAAGTCGGGATCTGTCCGGTACTGCGGGATTGGCTAGGCACCTACCGGACTCTTGGATTCTTCCCTTGCCGATTGAGTCGAACCTAGAGAGTCGGGCTTAAAAAGGATCATCAATGTGTACAGAGAAGGAGAGATTGTGTTTTGGGCCTTAACGGGCCTCGGGTCGTTATGCCACGCCTTATTGGGCCTCGGGGTCATTAAGTGGACCGAAGTCGGACTTAATATGAAACTAACTTTAAGACATAGGCTTGGCTAAGTGCTTAGAAAGACTTGAGGGAAGAATTGGAATTCAACCCTAAGCCGAGAAATTCGAAAAATGTCTTAAAGGGTATTTTCGTAATTTAAAAATATGGTAATAAAAAATATTTGGAATATTATTTATTAAAACTAAAATTCGAATTTATATTTTATATATATTTCGAAATTTATTTACCATATTTGAAGATATTTTAATATCTTAGTTAGTTTTCTATTTATAGTATGTTCCTTTAATAGAATTTTGAATTCAATTAAGAGAGATATTTTGGCAAGAATATCTCTCATATTTAGGAACAAATATTTCGAGATTTTAGCCTTGTTTAGGGCTGAAAATTTCGTCCTCCCCTACTATAAATAAGGATAAGACCCTCGTCAAAGAAAAGACACGGGAAAAAACACGGGAAGAGAATCGACGCGAAATTTCGCGACCCGAGAATCGAAACACGAACACACAAACGCAAACCACTCTCCCGAGCGACGGATCAATTCTCTCTAGCCATCTTCGGAGAATCGAAACCGTGGTACACTGCGAGGTCGGCGTGACGATCTAGACGATACCCAACACGACCGCGGCCGACGACGCAATCGACGAGGAGCTGCCACTCGCTTCAAAGGTAATATCTCACGGGTATGACCCGCCCTATTACGTGTCAACGTGATTAGAGTTTTCGATCTGAGCTGCGCAGGAACCCGGAAAAAATTTTATTTTGCACCGTATCCCGGGGCGTTGCGTCTCGGGTACAAACCGGGTACCTTTCCCAACAGATTCGTCGGGTATAGAGGTTGGACGGCTGAATAGGCTACTAGAGCACATTATTGATTTTCCGAAGAATTGGGTTGTCCTGTTGTCCACTTGCAACGACATATCGAAAAAATTCATCCGAGTCGTGACCACTGGATTATAGAGGCTATACCGTTGATGAAGATGTCACTCGAGATATCGTCAGTAGAGTTGTAAGTGATATAGTTAATTAATTTTTTGACACAAATACGTTATGAATTAGATATGATTTACTGATAATATATAACATTTGGACATGCATAATCGCAAAAATAATAGAGTCAGGGCAAATTTGTCTTCGTGAGGAACCATTATGCGTTTTCTAAATCTATCATAAAACCCGATCATCTCTTTTGAGTTAGAGGTGTCAAAAGAACGTGACGATTAAGAGTGTGTTTGGCAAACCATCACAGTGATCGAGTGGATGTTATTCGACTAACGTCTCTATGGATCAAATGAGGGCCGAGACGGAGACTCGACTGAGGGAGGAGATGATGGACTAGACGGAAGCTCGGGGGACGACTCAGGTAAGAAATGAGATGAGGGACATGTTTGTTCAAATGTGAATTATGATGTCTTACATGGAGCAAGAAGTGAACATGAAAAACACTAGCAATCATTTTCAGTATTTGTTCGAGGCCCTCTCATCCCACGTGATAGCGTGTATCTTTCATATTTAATATGAAAGATGGATAATATAATCCAAGATGGAGAACTATCACACGTTTAACGACGCCATGGATATTCTAGACTTATTCAAACTCAGGAGTTTGGATTTGCGGCGTTTAATTTTGCATTAGGTATCTTCATTTTTTACTGCAACAAATCATTACAAGTCAGCTAATTAAGTTCCAATGACTATTGTCTACATTTAATGACTATCATAAAAATTGGTATATGTGGGTTACCATACACCTCAACGATAAAAAATGGGAGAATCAAAAAAGAGTTTGCGTGTGTTTACCTTGCGTTTGTGTTTAGTACGTGTTCTTAGCTAGAGAGAACTGTAGCGGCACAAACTTCAAGGAATATTCTATTTGATTCACACTAATTAATGTGTAGGTTTGGGTATTTATACCTTTGAATAGGTATAAACCCTTGAGCCCCTACTTGGCCCATTACAACCATTAGCCAAACACTATAGCCCACATTTCGGACTCTAGTTCACTTAATAAAGAAATTACAAGACTAAGACTTAATAAAATATATTGGAAATTTTATTATATCTAACGAACTTCCCCTAAGTATCCAAATAAAAATAATGGCCTATCATCTAAGTCTCCTATTTCTTCTTTCTGTTTCTCAAGCGCGGAGGAGGTGGAGGTTCCCTGTGAGCGAAGAACAACTTCCTGAATCAAAGAGCGATCTCGTAATGTCTTACGTCATTTATGAGGTTCAGTCTCTCTTGGATTGCCTCGATGATCTTCTTGAGAAGGGGCGGTTCTTCCACTTCTTCACCTTCTAGCTTTGTAACGGCAGTGTCTCCAGTCTTGTCCTTAGCTTATCACCAATTAACTTTAGAGTTCCATCACAGAACTTGGCAGAAAGTGACCGCAAGTTCTGGGTGCAGAAAGATGTAGCTCTTTCCGTGACTTTTTAAGGATTCTCTGCTCTTGTGAGTGAGTCAGGTTAACCTTCCTCATGTTCCTTTCCAAAGACATTTGTAGATCATGGACAACATGGAAATCGACTTGTCTTAGCATGTAGTGTTTTATCCCTTCAAACCCTTTTCTTTGTTCGGGCGTGTTGAGAGTGAATTTACAGTACAAGCAGAACATTTGGTAGACTTCGCCCATTGGAAGGCAGGGGAGGTCGGCTTTCGTGATCTTCTCTAGGCCTTGTTCGTCCTTTTTTTTACGTAGACTACACTCTCGTATCTTCCGATTGAGTGCTTTATGTCTACGAGCTTGAGTATGGGATTTTTTTTCTGAGGTGTATCTCGTACTGCTCCTTGGTCTGTTTACCCATGTTTGGCATCGTCCAGAGCATTATCAGGTGCTGGAGCCCCTTAGTTCTCCCTTTAAGGTGTGATAGGCCTCGAAGGCGGAGCTCGTTGACTCCTTTTATCTTGTCCTCCTTTTTCTTGATTCTTGGGTAAAGGTCATCAAGGTATGGTGCCTTGATCTTCTTGTTATCCCAAGGTGTCTCCTTTTTCTTGATGCTCGTCGCCTCTTTTTCGGACACTTGGTAGTTGAGGATATCTGGCAGCTTTGGGAGGTTGTGTTCAATGTTTGCTCCTTCCTCCTCTTCTTTGGGCTCGAGGAGACAGAAGTCAGTCGCCGCCAGCTTAAGGTAGTGTCCTATGTGGTTCAGGCGTAGGCGAGCTTCTTCATCTGTCTTTGTTCTCTCAAGCCTCTACTGCTCCAATATATATTTATCTATGTAGGGTATGATCGCAGGAGGGCTGTCAAGAGGTAGTGCTTGTTTGGACTGATTGGGCAAGAGTTGTGGTTGTTTGTATGGTGGCTTGGTCTTGGGGTGGTTGGGATGATGATGATGGTGGTGGGTTTGTTGAGGAGGCGCTAGCTTCACGGGTTGGAGTCTTTCCTCTTCCTCGTCTGCAACCGCCTCTTGAGGTCTTCTGTCGCTTCTCCCCCTCAAGACGATCCTGATCGTCAGTATTGTCATGTCTGTGTTTGGAGCGGGAGCTTTGTTCGCGACATGTTGTTTGTTGAGGCGCGTCGGGGCAATCGATTAGCCTTTGGTATAATTTCTCCTTAGTTGGGCTTCGGTTGTCGATGGCTAGTAGACGGGATATAAGCATATCATGAAGCTAGTGGAGGGGAATCATATATGGGTTAAGTGGGTGTGAGGCTTGTGGTGGCGAAGGGGGGTGGTGTTGTAGGAGTTGGTTCGTCCGTTACAGGAGCTTTGTCTTTGTCCCGGACGGCAGATTCTATCATCGTACGCCCTTGTCCAAGGATATTTTCTTGGAGGATTGGGACAAGTGCGTTGATGGCCGCTTTGACGCTTTGGGACAAGGCATCCTTCGTGACGAACGGGGACGAAAACCTACTGGACTCCTCACGAAGACATTCCGTTGTCACCACTTTGGAGTAGTTAACTGAATGGTGGCCTGCACTTACTATGGCAGGACTTCCAGCCGATCCTAGGGACACAATTGAGGGAAGTGTCGCTATGACCGTTGTGGCAGGTGCACTGAGACCTGCGAGGCGACCACCATACCGGGGCCACTAAGCTTACCATTGATATCACACTCGTTGATGGGTCGAGTGGATTGCATGTTACAGCTGTTGGCTTTGATGTTGCAGCGGGAGGACTTCCTTCCAATCCTCGAAGCACATGCATAACGGATGCGTCTATGGAAGTTCCTGTTAGGTCACTAAGACCTAAGGTGCTCGTTGTATGTGTCCTACAAGGTTGG